>CM048924.1:36056280-36433780 GCA_026686955.1 Epinephelus cyanopodus
GACGACGTCGCTACGTCGTAGGGTACGGGGCTACGCAGAAGGCTCGCCGTAGCCCCCGGCGTAGCCTGACGTGCACCTCCCCAAAAATGTAACTACGCGTCAAGGCAACGCAGACCCAGCGCAGACCGGCACGGCTGTGATTGGTTTGCTTGGTAGCAACGCATTTCCGGTTCCATATTTCAAGATTCCGCCATCTTTAAACATCTTCTATTGCGATGTAGATGTTGCAGTATTAAGGCTCATTATATATATGCCATTATGCTCAACGTTCAATACAGACACGGATACGGCCGGAGCCGTCTGTCCGTGCTCCGCATTCATTTCTCTGTGACCGGAGAAGCCGGAAGCTAAACAAAGAATCAACTAGAGACGACGTTAACCACTCAGGAAAGGAACGCAGCCTCCTACCGCTCTGGCGGTGAATTGCACCGCGACGAAACGGAGTGATGGAGAAGTTCGAAGGGTTCACGGCGGCGTCACGGCAGCCACGTAGCGACGTCGTCGATTCAACGCACGACCATAAATCAGGCTTTAGAGTCACCAATTAACCTAGCCTAGGTGCAGAGTACATGCAAACTCTGCACACCCCAGGTTCAAACCAGGAACGCTCTTGGTGTGAGGCAACAATGCTAACAACTGCAGCAATGTGTGGCTCTGAACCACCACTGTATTTTTATTCATTTATTTATTTTAACAGTGGTTACTAGGGCATTAACGACTTTGATTTTTTTCAGGACGACGTATCTCTCAATAAAGTTGAAGTCAAGTTGGCAAGTCATTTGATCGTCATCACATTGACAAAGCGGAGAAAAGTGAAGTATCTCCACACATGTGATGTGTGTCTGTGAAGGCCTGAACATACTTGGCAGAACTAAGCTTTGCGCCACAGGGCTTGTGGATGTCCGCTTTGAGTCTGCACGGACCTCCACAGACTCAAAGCGGACATCCACAAGCCCTGTGGCGCAAAGCTCAGATTTTACGACCGCGCTGACTCCGCTCTGCGCACCAGTGACTGCTCGGCATGTATTTTTCACATCGGGGGATTTTTCTTGTACATTCTTACAGAAAACTACAATGCGGAAGTGCGCGCAACTATGAAAGCCCAAATGACTGCGGACATTCCTCGCGGAGTCTGCTCCGCTTATAGTACGCCCGAGTATGTTCACTCAGGCAAGGATAAAGTATCAACGTAGAACAAACAAAGATGGCGCCAGTGTGTGTGGCACGCCGTCTGTTGTTACTTTTATCTGTGTTTTTAGTGTTTTTAAGCCTTGACATTTCTCAGATTGAGTCTCTGCTGGTTTATAATCGCCAGTCCCTTTTGGATTTACGACAAAATGTCAGTGATCTAAGTGCCCTTAATCAAGGGGGCCAGAAAACTTTACCCCCGCTACTGTCGGAAATCCCGACTCACCTTTTCCGGGCCTCGGAGCTGCCTTCCCGGCGGAAGCGTCCTCGTCGCTGCGGTAAACGAAGTGGTCGGATGGTAAAATTTAGGATCTGTCTGGCACACTCCTCGTACGACTCCCGGACTGTACAAGGATCATCACATCCCTTCACGGTGCCCTGGTGCTTCCTGGATCCCATTGACAGCTGTCTGGTACCTGTCACCAGCTTGGATGACGTAAGCCCATCCCGGCTGCGCTACCCGCTCTCTGCCCGGCTCCGCCAGCGGGGGATTAATCTCCACAACCTGAGGATCTGCTGGACTACAAGCTCCAGCTCCGATCAGAATTGGCCTGGTTAACGCCAGATCGCTGGCAAAAAAAACTTTTATCTTGAGGGAGTTATTCAACTCCCGTGATTTGGATTTCCTCTGCGTAACGGAGACATGGATCAACGCTGGTGAGTGCAGCCCTCTTGTTGAACTTTTACCAGCCGATTGCTCTTATTTTAACTCTCCGCAGGCACTGGGCAGAGGTGGAGGAACGGCGACTGTTTTTAAAGGAACATTTAATTGCACACAGCGTCCTGCATCCTTCTCCAGTTTTGAGGTGACTGTTTTCGAGGTTGGTCGCTCAGACCCGGTGCTCTGTGCCGTCATTTACAGACCTCCAAAATATAATAAGGAGTTCATAAGTGACTTTTCAAACTTCCTTGCGTGAGTGATGCCCAGTTATGATCGTGTCCTTCTTGTCGGCGATTTTAACCCCCATGTCTGCTGTCCTGATAAGCCTATGGTGAAGGACTTTTTAAACATCATGGACTTTTTTGGTTTGAAGCAGTGTGTGTCTGGTCCCACACACGAGCATGGGCATACATTAGACTTGGTTTTCTCTTATAATCTGACTGTGTCCAACTTGGAGATCGGTGATTGTGTGTTTTCAGACCATGCACCAGTTTTATTTAACGTTGATCTCTCCTGTGCAGCAGTTGAATACCGCGCTCCTGTCAGGCTCTGTCGGGCTTTTAACCACCTCACTGTCGGTAATTTCTCGGCTGCCTTCTCTGCTGTCTGTGTCCGCCCTGATTCAGTCTCTGCTGATACGGAGGAGCTCTGCTCCTGGTTTAACTCCTCCTGCCTTTCCATAATGGACTCTGTGGCTCCTCTAAAACCCAGGCAGTCTAAGGCTAGACGTGAGTCCTGGTTCAATGACAGAACCCGTGCAGCCAGATGGGAATGTCGCAGAGCCGAACACAGGTGGAAGAAGGACAAGCTGCAGGTTTCGTTTCAAATTTTGAAGAACTGCTGGTGCTCTTATCAAAATATTGTCAAAGAGTCCAGAAGAGAGTATCTGTCAAACATGATCACAGAAAACTGTAAGAACCCTCATGTCCTGTTCAGAACAATTGACTCTGTTTTGAATGTCCCACAGCCTGTATGTTTGGAAACATCCATTGATGTGTGTAATAGTTTTCTGCACTTTTTCATTGATAAGGTTGTTTTCACAAGAGCTCTCATTTCTCCACCTACCTTTGACCCCTCTGTCTCTGTTTCTTGCCCAGCTGTGTTCAATAGATTTGAACTTGTGACTCTGTCACTGTTAGAGGATGTGGTGGCCCATATTAAACCATCAGGTTCCCCTCGCGATGTGGTCCCTCCCCATTTCTTTAAAGAAGTTTTCCCTACCATAGGTCAGTTGGTTCTGACCATTTTGAATAGCAGCCTGTCCTCTGGTGTTGTCCCAGTAAGCTTCAAACATGCAGTAGTACAACCTTTGCTGAAGAAGCCTGGCTTAGATAGCACCGTTTTAGCAAATTTCAGGCCCATCTCCAAGTTGCCTTTTGTTTCTAAGATCCTGGAGAAAATTGTCTATGCACAACTAAAAGCTTTCCTTGATCATCACAATATTATGGAGTTTTTTCAGTCTGGTTTTAAAACTTTGCATAGCACGGAAACTGCCCTTTTAAAAGTTTTTAATGACATTTTAATAGCAAATGATAGTGGCAACTATGTTGTTCTTGTACTGCTTGACTTGACCGCTGCCTTTGACACTGTAGACCACAACATTTTGTTAAAACGTCTGCAGCAGCTAGTGGGCATTGGTGGTAGCGCCCTGGACTGGTTCAGGTCCTACTTAGCCGACAGGACTATGTGTGTTGGTCTTGGTGCCTGTGAATCCTCCTCCGCTCCACTTTTATATGGGGTCCCACAGGGTTCAATTTTAGGACCTCTGCTTTTCTCCCTGTACATGCTTCCCTTAGGGTCTATCCTCAGAAAGCATGGTGTCGCCTTTCATTGCTATGCTGATGACAGCCAGATACATGTCCCCCTGAGTAAAAGCGATGCCTTTTCCCTCAAGCCCCTACTGGCATGTCTTGAAGATGTCAAAGCCTGGATGACCCTAAACTTCTTAAATTTTAATGAAAAAAAAAAAACAGAGGTGATGGTGTTTGGCCCCAGCGGCTCCTGTGTTTCCTCCCCTGTTGATCTGGGTCCTTTGGCAGTTTATGCGAAGTCTACTGTTACTAACTTGAATTTTAAGATGGACAGTGATTTTAAATTGGACCGCCAGATTAGTGCAGTTTAGGGCTGCAACGAGTGGCATATTTTACTATCCGAGTGTTTGGGGTCACTATTCGAGTAGTAATCGAGTACTCATTTACCGGGGGGGGGGGGGGGTGAGCGGAGCGCATGTAGAAGGAGAGCGGCGAGGAGCGCGGAGCGGCATGTGGGAGGAGAGCGGAGCAGCCGAAGACAGCCGTCCTGTTAGATCACTTATAATTAAGAGGGGAAACTGCCTGCCACGTAAATCGGACAGTAAAGTAACACATTTTTTTCATAATAACACACTTTTTATTTTAATAAAACAGCTGAAACAGTTGTCCATACAGTGTTATATTTTTCCTCATAGATCCTTCCTCAAATCACTCGCAATTAAAAGAGCCAAAAAAAAAAAGAAAAAAGAATTATGCCACGGAATTAAATTGTCCCATTAATAGGCTGGGCTGTCCACACCAAGAACTATAACTATAAATATACAGTTTTAAAAATCGTTCTAAACTCAAGTGTTTGGCAGCGTCCACACTACAACTATAACGACAACGATAGTGATGGACGATATCGTTTGGATCACATTCAGAGCGATTTGATGAACGATAGAAACACTGACAGCCAATCAAAATCCATCCGAAATGACAGGTCGAGACATTCATCACATCACGTATACCCACTAAGAAAGCTCCAGGATTTCCATACACCCACTTAAACATGTGCAAAGATCCGTAACAATATAGTTTTGTGACAGAACCTTAACTTCAGTGATTTTGTTTTGCAAATACCGGGTAAATAACTGCAATAAAATACATTTTGCAGGGGAATGCGTCTCCTCTTTTCCCCTCCATTCATAAAATTCAGGAGCCAGGATGAAGTTACTGAGGGGGGCAAATCTTTATTATGCAACATAGGTTCACACAGTGAGTTTATAAAGAGCGCGCAGCCGTGCGTAATTGTCGCGCGTAATGACAGCTCGTCGCCGGTGAAACACAATAAACTGCACGTCTTCATTCATGTTTGTCTCATGACAGATGGAGCTGACAGACAGACAGACAGACAAGTGGAGCAAGCGGCAAATTGGTTTTCTTTTTCTGTCTCGCAACATACAGCAATAACAGGTCATCAGTATCCATGTTATCCATCACTCTGCTCCCCTGCCGACCGCACCGAGCAGTGTGTGTTTGGCGTAACCAACAACACAATGATATCGTTCATTGGTGTGGATGCTGCCATTGTTATCGTTATAGTTAACGTTACAGTTATCTTTCTTGGTGTGGACGGCCCTTAAGTTGGCTAGTATGGCCGCATTTTTTAACATCGTTAAACAGCCTATATCGAATATACTACTTACAAGATTAAGGTGATTTCTGAGGTTTGTTGTGCCCCCGCAGTAGGTAAGGTTTGCGTCACAAATCTGGCACACTGCCTTGGTTTTATCATCACTGAGCTTAAAGTGTTCCCACACTGCTGAGGTCAGCTTTCTCTTGGCCGACGCCATCGCTCCGTCTGAAGACACGACCAACCGCTGCAGTGTATGAGGTGCGAGCGGGGAGGGCGGGGGGAGCGGTGTGTGTGTGTGTGTGTGTGTGTGGGGGGGGGGGGGTATCCGAGTAGGTGAAATGGCACTCGGATGCCGGCCAAGCCGAGTGAGTACTCGAGTACTCGGATATCGGCTACAGCCCTAGTGCAGTTATAAGGTCAAGTTTCTTTCACCTCAGGCAGCTTGCGAAGGTGAAGCCTTTTCTTGCACATCAGCACTTTGAAGCAGTAATCCATGCCTTCATCACGTCTCAGCTGGATTACTGCAATGCACTTTATTTTGGAGTTAGCCAGTCCTCCCTTGCGCGTCTCCAGTTAGTTCAGAACGCTGCCGCTCATCTGCTAACCGGAGTACGAATGAAGGAGCACATCACTCCCATCCTGGCCTCCCTCCACTGGCTGCCTGTGCACTTTAGAGTTCATTTTAAGATCCTTTTATTTGTTTTTAAATCTTTAAATGGCCTCGCCCCGCCCGATGTCTGAGTTGAAGCTGACCAAACATAAGTATTAAGTAAGGTAACATTAGCAACGTCATTCTTCTTTATCTTTATGCATTTGCCTTACTGCAGATTGTTCCATTTTCTTTTCTTTTTTTCTGTTAAGGTAGTTGAACAAGTTAGTTGTGTTGCTTTGCAGCACAGACACAGGCCTCATGCACTTTTTGATTTGTTCTGTCCTAAATCCAAAATGCTTTCTTCTTCATGCCTGTCTGTAGTCACATCATTTAGAAATTTTAAACCACAATATGACAGGATGCCAAAATCCTGATGTTGTTTAAAACTGGATTAATTGCGTGGGCCCAAGTCTTGCAATATCTCAGCTCTTTTCAATGACACTTACCCAATTCAATAACTCATCCCACTATTCTAAATCCACTATTAGCCTGAACATAGTATTAAACCAAAACTTAACATTTGAATATGTTACGTGTGTTTTGATCCTTCTGTTTTAGACAAATCTTGTTATGTTACCTTGTGTTACACTGTTCATGCATTAGCACCGCCAGTATATAGTGCTTCATGTAGAAGTCTTTTGAATTCACCTCTGAGTTCCAGACTAAATAATTATGGTTCATGTTTCAATTATGTGAGGAATATAAAAAAAATAGACCCGTTAACTTTCACTTTTTGTAAGGACCTTTAGGTTCAAGAACAAAAGGACCTCTGTCTTCCATTACCAATTTGTAAATATCTTGTCACTGAGCACTTTTGACTGCAGCTCTGAAAGCTTTTCACAGAGTGATGTCAATACGCAGGGAGTCTACTGCCATGTCTACAGGACTCAAACACAATTTGTCTGCTCTAAATAAGTGCACAAGATTTACTGAAGCAGTAAATGCGGAAGGGGGAGATTTGACTGACATAAGCAACCACTGATGTCACTTTTAGTCTACACTCAGGATGTGCTAGCCGATGTACAGTTAGCACCAGATACTGTATATGCATATATAAATATTATATATATATATATATATACATATATCCCACTCGGGTTGAGGTGAATAAAAGAGTGTTGTGACCTAAATAACATGCTGTTGCTATCTGCAGAAAGTATTAAAGCGTGAAATCCCACATTTTTAATGTATGAAAGCATCCTGTATCATAACTACATGTGTGCCGTTTGTAACAAACCAAACCGCGTGAAATCAGTGTAAAATTCAGTGAGTTATTCTATTTTACTTGTGCATACAGCTCCTTCCTCAATAGATGTGAATGCACTGTGGAGGCGAAGCGAGACCCATCCAAGATGGCGGCTGGCTGGGACGCGCTCAGGCAGTCAATGCGGCGTCTATGTATATATGTCTATGATCATCGCGAGCAAATTGGACACTACGCTGCGTTCACACTGCTATGTGGAAATCGGACAGATCACCCTTAAAATGTGGCTGTTCAACTGCAAAATCTGGCATAATTCATCACTCTTATACCGCAGTTGGTGCTCAGTACTGTCTAAAACAGATTTCTAAATGGAAGTTTGTCACTGGCATCAATTTTTACACTGGCACGCCACATCAGGGTCAAAAGTCTGAAACTCAAAAAACAGATTCGAAACTGAAAAAAAAAAAAAGATCTGAAAGTGAAAAAATAAGATCTGAATTTGAAAAGATAAAACCTGCAACTGAAAAAAATAAGACCTCAAATGTTAAAATACATATGGAAGTGAAAAGTGAAAATAAAAATTCTATTTAACCTGAAAAAACATTTCATACACTTATTTTTATTTTGAATATATTGTTGTATTTTTCAAAATTCAAGATCAACACATGAGTTTTCAGTTTCAAATTTTATTAAAGTACAAGTAGTTGCCCGCTGTGTCAGAAACAGTTGCTGCCTGGTTCATGTGATACCACCACAAAGTGTGCCTCTGCATGTTGGTGTCTGTCGCCAAGGTCTGCTGATGAAGTGGTGGTATTTGATGAGTTGTAAGTGAGGACGGGCTGGGTGAACTTATTAGTAAACAGTAAAATAAAAAAATCTGAATCTGCATAGTCACTAAACCTGTCAGATAAATGTAGTAGAGTAAAAAGTACAATATTTCCCTGTGAATAGTGGTGAAGACCTTTAAAGTGTCAGAGGGTATAGCACCCAAGTTAAGTGCAAGAACCTCAAATTGTGCGAAGGCATGGTACTTGAATAAATGTACCAATAAAGGTACTGTCGATGTCTGTCATGTTAGGGCAGCAACAGCTGTCATGTTACCAGCAGTCCAAGAGAGCATGACACAGAAACAGAGGCAGAGGCACACTGTTTGGGGGGGAAAGAATATAAATCTACTGTAACAGAGAAAACAAAGGCAGAAGCAGTAGCAAAGATCGAGAGATGAAAGTAAAGAGAAAGCAGTATCATCTCCAGCAAAGACATGAGAGCAAAAGATAGAAGCAGAGAAAAAGCAGAGACACCACGCTATTTCCCACATGTCAGTGAGTTATGAACTATTGAACAAACTTTAAAGAGTATGGTATATGAAAGTTGTGTCCTGTAAAATGATAACTTTTCGACATTTGGGGAAGTGTTGTGTGAACCGTGTGTTCTGTTTCTTGAGGCGAATGCAGACAAGCATCAGTAGAACCACACTGGAGCAAAAGACCAGCAAAACTCTCCTGAAGCCATCAACACAGAAAATAATGAGGCACGAGGAACTGGGTCAAGAACAGAAAAGACTCTTTCAGCCGATCCCAACCAGAACAATCCCAGCTTAAATCACAGACAGGGATGAAGTGAAGGGCAAATCCTTACCAACTCAACTCTATATCCACCTTTACAACTGCACACTAATTACTCGCTTCTTTTGGTGCAAATTAGGACTTATGGCTGTGTAATAGCAAAGTAGGCATAGTTTGGATTAGTCAGGGAATTTTAAGATTTTAATGTTTTGGGTTTTTTTTTAAATAGTGTTGCTTGTGATGATCAGAAACAATTGACAGCAATTTATTTACAGCTCTCATTGCTTGGCTCTCTGATCTAGCCAAATACATTTTTTCACCAACCCTTAAATTACAATCCAAAAAACTAACTGAAAGAAAACACTTTTCTTATCTGAAATATTACACAATGTCATAAATACCTCTGGGTTTGAGTTAAGTTTAACTCTAGCTATGGCTATTTTTAGCTAATTTGCACACTTTTTGCACAATTTTGCTATACCCTTCAATAACTGCACCACCTTATACAAATGTCTGCACATTCGGAAAGCAAAAGATTTTCAGGTAATAAAAACATTTCTTACCTTCAGTTCAAAACTAAACTTGGCAGTGAGCTGCCAGCAGATGCAAGTGGTTAACCTGTAAATAAATCTTAATTAAAATTGAATAGATGAGCTTATTGAACACCAAAAACCACTTTGGCCCAGCACAGGAAAACAGATGAAGTCTTCTGAAAACTAAATCCAACCTAATTACTCTCCAAAGTCAAACTCATCAGAAACTAATTACATTTCATAGATGTACAATCTGTATTAACATAAATCACACTAAATAAATATTCCCTTGTCAGTGGGAATAACTGATAGTACGACTATTAGGAGCAATGACAGTACGTATAACTGAGAGGGGATTTTTGACTAATAATGGTGTATTTGTATTTTCTCCACCAATGAGAGAATATTTTAAATAGCAAAACCCGTTCCTTGGCTTGAAGTCGATCTTCAGCTGCATCTGTATCTCATGCTATCTTGCACTGGGTGAGGTTTCTCGCTGTGTGAGTGAGTGTGTTTTATCGTATCATAGTAATTGTAGGTTTTAATAAAATGGCTGGCTGCCAAATAATTAAGTGAGCGGGATTGTTACAGTAGATATGTGAGGGTATTATGACGGTGGGAGATGCAGAAAGAGAAAGAGTCGGCCCCCTAAGATAGCCTGTCAAGCCTACAAGATCATTTACAAGCTCAATTTCAAGTTGAACCCTTTGAACTGTCAATTGCAGCCGAACAAAGCTTCCCCACTACCGCCTCTTTCCCTTTAACACGGACACACACCAACTTTCAATTTTAGACTTAGATTCTTGGCTGGCACTCTGAAAATGGCAGATTCTCTTTTTGATGCTGGTGGGGTAAGAATTTGTCTGCACAGTGCGCAAATACACACACACACACACACACACACACACACATACAGGCCCTGACACAAACATTAACCTTTGCAAACAAACACCAAAAGACTTTATTGCAGTATTCAGTTGGGAAAGTTTTGAGGTTTAAAGAGCATTTCAGAGGGAGGCCATGTTGACATGCAGTTATTCTGAGAATGAGGATCTGTTGTTTTGTTTTTTTTCTTCTGTTTTTTTGTTTTGTGTTGGAATTGGTTATTAATGAGTCAGACTGAGACAGGGTGGTTGAGGCAAGCTTGATTGAGGAATTTACTGAATGAATGAAAAATAAAATTAATGTTGGATTGTCACTGATGTATTTTTCACTCTCTTTGATTAAGAACCTGAAGAAGAAGAAGTACTTTATTAATCCCCTGAGGGGGATTCAATTATTTTTCATTCTGTTGTCATATACACACAGGGCCCAAATACACACACATGCACGAACAGGGCCTATACATGCATGAAATGGAGAGATGTCAGAGTAAGGGGACTGCCTTGGGACAGGCACCCCGAACAGTTGTGGGTTCAGTGCCTTGCTCAAGGACACCTTAGCAGTGCCCAGGAGGCAAACTGGCACCTCTCTAGCTACCAGTCCACGCTTCATACTTGGTCCGTACGGGGACTTGAAACCGCAACCTTCCAGTGCCCAACCCAAGTCCCTATGGACTGAGTGGCCTGAACTATTAATGCCCCAACCATAAAGGAACCCACCTCAGCAGATGGTTAAATCTACTTGGCTCATCTTACAAGCAGAAGAAACCTATTCAGCAGTGAGATGACATCCTCAGAGAATAGTGCCAACTAGAAAAAATATAATAGACATAATCAAGGGACAATTCCTTGTGAGGGGAAAAAACCAAACCTTTCAGTTGAATGCCTCTGCGCTTCAGTCAAATTTATCTTACAGTTTTCATCCATGTCTGTGAAAACATGGATGCTTCATACACATCTTCCCCCAGCAGCACAGAAGATCTATACAATCAGCACAGTTTGAAGGTGGACACCCAAGATTAGTGTCACCAATTCAGTATCGAACCCATATGTCTCCCTGTCTTTTCCTGAGTTATGATGCTGAATAGTGGCCAGAAAAGTATTTTTGCAGATTATTATATTTTGTCACAGTGAAGTTGACCTTTTGGATATAGAATGACATCACTTGAAGTTTGACCTTTGACCAACAAAGACTAATCAAATCATCGATGATTCCAACTGAATGCTTGTGCCAAATTTGAAGAAATTCCCTCATGGCATTATTGAGATGTCATGTTCATGAGCATGAGGGGGACATATAGACGGATGGACGGACAACCCTAAAACATACAGCCTCTAGCTATGGTTATCCTCAGTGTGGAGGCATAGCAACTAAAAGAAGTGCAGTTGTGTATTTTCTGTTTTCTGTTCTGTTGTGCTACCTCACAGCATTTGTCACATGGGGGTGTTGTGATATCCCAATATATTGATGAAATACTGATGTCATGTTAATAATACACATATGATAATATCATGAGTAATCAGCCATCTCTTAAATCATATTTGTTTTTTTCTGTTCCCATTTTGTCTTTTTTACCCAACACCTTCTGCTGCCTTTTCACTATCTATTAGGTGTAATTGCACTTTTCATAACCTTTATGGTTACAGACTTTCTCTAATCCTATTCTGAGTGTAATTCATTTGCCAAAATAAGTGACAGAATGCACAATAAACAAAGTTGAGGATGCATTTGACTGATAGCATATTCTTAATTTATTTAGTTATTTTTTATTTCAAATGTTCTATAGATATTGCAATAATAATGTAATCATTATTTTTTTGCCCACGATTATCCTGTAGTGAAAACCTGTTATTGTGCCAGTGAACATTTGATAATTTGGCTGTTGGTCATAAATTTTCCATTTCCACAAGAACGAGGAATTCCTCTTTGGGCTTGGGGAATGAAGAGTAAGGTGAAAGGAAAAGTGACTCCACCCTAAGATGGAAAGACCATCACCAACTGACCACTGTAGCAGGGCCCATGCTCACAGGTGCTGACAATCAGGTGCAAATCAGGCAAGTGTGTGTCTATTAAAAGCTCTCTGTCTGGGAAAAATGCTCGTAGGGTCGGGATGATGACAATACCATGACACATCTGACACACCCTTTAGATTTTATGCAGACTTCAGTAATGATTCTATAAGAGGAAAATAAAATTACATCTTGCAGAGCAATAAACCCACTGAACTAAAGAAAATTCAGTCATTCCAAATGCCAGAAAAACAAGAGGGGGTAAAACAAATATTGACACTGATTTGCCACTTTTTTTTTCTGGAGAGAGGGGGTTCTGAGGGAAGTACAGCATGAGCAGAGAAGCCAGGAAGAAAGCAGTGTTTCATGTCTTTTCAGTCACATCATGCAGTTCCTGCTTCCGTGTGGGAGGTGTTGTTTAGGATCTCATTGATTTAAGTTGTGAAAAGACAAACTATCCCACAGGGAAACACTCTGTGCCTTTAGTATTTTAGTATTCCATCATTAACAGAGCATCCAATGGCTCACTAATGGAAAACCAAAAACAAATACAGATTACGTGCATGAACAAACTAACTTACAAAAAAAAACAGAATAAAGTGTGTTTGCACGACTATATGGTGCCTTGTATTTTATATCTAGACAGGCTGCAAACCTGTCTGCTACAGAAAATATATTATTCTTCTATTTAATTTTGTCAAATACAAGTGATCGTTGGCTGAAATATGTTGACTGGCAATGTTTTTCTTTCTTTCAGTAAGGCACTTTTTCTAGTGCGCAGGAGTAATAGGAAGATGGCTGGGGTGAATAGTGCACAAAACTTTGACACCAGAGACCAGGGTGTGCATCCTGAGTCCTGGATAGGTGGATCAATACTGCAGGACCGCTCCTTCAACATTCACAAGATACTCATTTGGTATAAATTCCTTTTAAAAAAGACAACCTGATAATAAAATTATGTAAATACCAAACATGGATGCCTCCATCACTTCCAAAGTTTTTCTGTACATTTTTATAATGTTATAATGCCAAAACAGCTGTTAGCTTTTTATTGCTTCGGCTTCCAGACAGTGGCTGGAAAGCACAGGGGAAGCACTTTGTTTTCTCCAGGGCCTGAGGTGGTACTCACTCTAAAGCCAACCCTGTTCATCAACACTCAGCAGCTGAAACAAAACATGGGAAACTTCTGCTGGTCTTGAGGAGCTGCAGCATTTATTAGCCCACAGACAGTAAATTCTACTGTATATTCCTCACCTCTACACTTCTCTGTTCAAATCGCTCTCTTCTCCACTTACTACTTGCACTCCCTATCTCTTTTTCCCTATCTTCTAATGTTCAGTCTCCCACCCACTTTTTACGTGCACACAAATTATCACACAACAAGTATCAAACAAGTGAGAGACTGGCAAAAAGGAAACTTAGAGGCATGTGGTGCTACTTTTCACCTGTGTATAAAAAAATATAGCAAGATGCACTATGTGACATAAAGGTGTTTTACAATTATTAGCTCAAACATATTTACTTGTACTCATATTTGCTTCAGTAATAAATTTGGTGCTATTTAATGTGGCCAGTAAATGTCTTGTTATTTGCTGTAAAGTTATTTATTTTTAAATTGCTGTCATTTTTGGAAAATCACATACCCATTCAATACATGATGAGTATCGGTATCATTAAAATTCTAACAAAAAATAAATAAAAATATTGGTATCATATCAATTTTGAAAAGTTTGTATCGCCCATCCCTGCTGCATGTGGTTAACATGAGACCTTAAAGCCATTCTGAATGGACTGTAACTAACACACAAGAGTCCTGCCATCTTCAGAAGCTCCCTGATGACTGCGATAGTTGAATGCATCAGTGGGGGTGATGAGAGTAATCACAAAGCTGTGGTGGATAACTTTGTCACATGGTGTGAGCAGCACCATCTGCAGCTCAATGTAACAAAGACAGGAGCTGGTTGTAGACCTGAGGAGGGCAAAGGTGCCGATGACCCCTGTTTTCATCTAGGGTGTCAGTGTGGACATTGTGGAGGACTACAAGTAGCTGGGAATATATACTAACAATAAACTGGACAGGGCTAAGATCAATGAAGCCCTCTACAAGAAGGGCCAAGGCTGTCTTTATTTCCTGAGGAGGCTGAGGTCCTTTAACATCTGCCAGACAATGTTGAGGATGTTTAATGAGTCTGTGGTGGCCAGTACTATCATGTTTGCTTTCGTGTACTGGGGCAGCAGGTTGAGGGTAGAAAATGCCAAAGGACTCAATAAACTGATTCCCAAGGCCAGTAATGTCATGGAGGTGGAGCTGGACTCTGTGGTGACAGTGTTAGAAAGGAGGATGCCTCCCACCCACTCGAACACAGGGGCACATTCAGTGACAAACTCATTCCCCCAAGATGCACCACAGAGCGCCACAGGAAGTTATTCTTGCCCATGGCCGTCAACCTGTACACCTCCTCCCTCAAGAGTGTCAGACACTCCGAGTCAGCAGACCGACACTTGGACTTAATTTACCCATCTACATTTATAATTCATGATTATCTATTATGTTTCTACTGTGCAATAGTGACTTATGAGAATAATTATTCCTTGCAACACTGCCTTAACTGAGCAATACCATGCCATAATTGGTACAATAATTCAACTGCCGCAGTACTCTGTGCAGTTATTCAACTGTGCAATATTCATCAGTATACTAATTTATTCTCACCAACACCTCTTGAATGTATATATTTATTCAACATCTAGTGCACATGACTGCATATATTGCTTATGTTTATTCTTATTCTTGTTTTTATTCTATGCATGTATATATTGTAGTGAACATTATAACATAATACGTATTTTATATTTGTGAATGTAACATTCTAATTTGTAAAGTGTAATGTAGCACAATGCACATATTTGTATATTTTTCACCCTTACAGTCTCAGCTGAGTGAACATATTTTTGTGTGAAATATCTTAAGTACTGGTTTTAAATATTGTAGCATAATGCACATTTGTATTTCTGTTTTATTTGTTTATATTTTTCTTGTAATTCTCTATTCTTTACATCAGAGAGACTGTAATGATCACAATTTCTTCTTTGGGATCAATAAAGTATTTCTTATTCTGATGATTGATAAGATTCAGACAATGAAAGAACTTAATAGAAAAGACATAATTCAGCATTTTACCTATTAGCTTACTGGCAGAGAGTTGGTTAAGGAGATCAAAATATGAAGCTACAGCCAGCAGTCAATTAGCTTAGCTTAGCTTAACTTATCTTAAATAGTGCGAGTGTGGAGAACCAGCTAGCCTAGCTTTGTCCAATAGTAACAAAGTAGCACCTCTAAAGCTCATCAGAGCCCCTTTCTAACCAAAAAGTTCAAGTAGCAATGGAAACAGAGGAACTAGACTAAGAGCTAAAAGCCCCTCTTGAGCAAAGCCTGTTTCCACAACATCAGAAGAGGGCAAAAGCAAATTAGACCCATGGCTTTAAAAGCGTCAGCAACATCTAAAATGAAATTTTCCCACATGTGAAAACAAGCACAGAATTGTTCTTGTATTTGTGGTAGCATGACTCAGATATCTGAGTCAGATGTAATGAATGGATGAAAAGAAGACATGCAGAGGTGGAGAGGGAGGCTAAAACTCCTGAATAGGAGAACTGCTGAGTGTTCGCTGTTTATTTATTCCGACTGTAGAATTTAACAACGATGAAACTGTCTCCTTTACACGCGTTGTTCCCACTACTCCATCTCTTACATTCGCTCTATAACCTGCTCATACTCTCAGCTTCTTCCACTCTTTGTTTCCTTCTCTCCCTCAGTCTTTTATTTTTTACAGAGTCAGGAAGTAAAGCCCAACTTTGTTTTTTAAGTCAATAAAAAAAACAACAAACAGCAGACTCAAGTAATATTAGCAATGGAGTACTTTCATGTTTTTTCAGTTGAACGATACACAGGTTGAACGAGCTGCTTTGTCTGTGTTTGACTGATGAGTGATGGCCAACCATACAAACCCCAGGCTAAAAGATTCTGAACCTTTGAAAGCACTCCCCCCTGCTGAAACTATACTAGGGGAACTCAAATTAGACCCTGGTTCCTCTGGTCAAAGACAACTTTTGCTCCTCAGAAGGTTCTTGGTCCAGTGGTAAAGCCCTATGCTGAACTCTTTATATCTTGTTTGTTTACTCTGTTTAAAACTGTAAGTACAGTAGAATACTACCCTGGAAATCCAGAGTTCTCATGAGAGCACAATTTGAATTTGCTCAGTGAGTCACTCTGGCAATCAGTAATGAGGCTCATTACCCATGCCCTTGGAGCCGAGCTGCACCAATCACATCGGTGTATCTGATATAGGCAGACCAGAGGCGAGCCCTGAGCATCTGCACATTTAACAGCCACACATCACCGACACTGGTGGTAGTGTTGCAGCTGAGGAAAGCAAACAATACGATCTCTGACCTTAGAGAGGACATCCACTGGCTCTCGGATGAATTAAAAAACAAAGAGTCACTTCTGGCTAGCTGCTTGGATGTGGTGTCTCCCTCAACGCAGCCCTCCAGGACACAGCTCCGTGGGACCCCTCCACCTGTCCCCGGCCTTCCTCTTGCTCGACACCTCACCATCAGTCATCCTGGGCCGAGGTGGCGGCCCGGGGTCGTAAGACAGCGGTGGAAGGGACGGCTTCGCCTCCTTGCCTGAGCCTCTCCAACTGCTTTGTGGCTCTGTCTGGGGACGATCCAGCTCCATCTCGTCGCAACCTGGAACCCTCTCCGAGCACGGCTTCCTCTCCACCGGCAACAGGCGGTGGTCAGCCGGTAGGTCTCCGCTCTGCCAAGGGGCCACATCGGCAGCAAACCTTGTGACAATAACATCCTGCACCCCACTTCCTTACATCACGCAGGTGATGAGTGCACGTTCGGCACGAACATTAACTTGGCCGTGCTGAATGTGCGCTCTCTTTTAAATAAAACTTTTATTATAAATGACCTGATTTTAGAGAATAATATTGACAGTATTCTTTTAACAGAGACATGGCTTGGCACTGACGCACCAGTTGTTCTCACCGAGGCCTGCCCAAGAAATTTTAACTTTTTATTCTCTACTAGGGGGGGAAAGGAGGCGGAAAGTACACTGCACTCAAATGAAGTTTTTTTTAACAGTTACATATAATTTGAGCATCATGCCTTTGTTTTTAGCAGTCCTCCTATTCAAATAAACACAAGAAGTTTGTGCTCTAGAAAAGGATCAACACTCAGTGAATACTCTCCTAAACCCTATGATACGCTATCATGGCAAGGCTTAACTATACAGACCAATGAGCAGTGATAGCTAACATGTCTTTGGGGTCATCGGGTGGGAACCTCCTTTCACCGGTGTTTCGTCTAGTTGGTCCCACGACACCTCCAGGAGGCTAGACAGTGATCTCTGGCATCCCAGAGACACTCCCCTAATGCCAGGTCTCACTGCTCCACACACTGACCACACAACCTCCTTTACCTTACCTATACTACCACACAGGAGGTAGACCCAGGGAAGGAAGCCTTGTTAGGCTATCACCCTCCCCCGCCGGGTTAGGCAGTACAGTCTACCTCCCCACCTGCTGCATGGCCTCAAACAAAATGAATTCAACTAGGCCACTCCCACACTTAAATAACCTTCCTCTTTCTCTTTATTTATACATGGCTTTCACAGCCCAAACAACACCGCCACCTTTCCTAGCACATTCACCATACTCTAGTTCACACACTACATAACATAACTACAATATAAGCTAAAGTTAAAGGAGATAAATGAACTCACAGGATCAGCAAACACACTCACCTTGCAGCGTGGTCTCAAGCAAAAGGGATTCAAATAGGCCACTCCCACACTTAAATAGCCTTCCTCTTCCTGAATTTCCTCCTGACAGGAAGTGGATCTCTCCACCAGATCTCAAGGAGTTATGTGCCCTGCTTAGTAGTTCCCCCTGCTGGCCCCCAACTAACATTATTCCTTCTGTAGTAAATGAACTTGCTGGTTCTCATGGCTTCATCTGACATTTCCTTCACTGTCTTCTTCAAACTCTGTCCCCGCACTCCGAGTTCCCCCAGGAGCGAGACAGCTGATCTTGCTATAAATCCCCTACACCCCACTTCCACTGGGCAAATCCTAGTCTTCCATCCTCGCTGCTCAGCTTCTACTCCTAAATCTGCATATCTAAGCTTTTTCCTTTCATAGGCTTCTTCCACTGAGTCTTCGAAAGGAACTGTCAGTTCAATGAAATAAACTATCCGTTGACTCAATGACCACAACACTATGTCAGGCCTCTGCTTAGTACAAACTATTTCCTGGGGAACAACAAGCTTTCCCCCTAAATCTACCTGCATTTCCCAATCACAAGCACCTACTAGGCGGCCACACCCTTGCCTCCTTACTAACTTATCCCTTCTGTATTTCTCTCCCTCACGGACAAACTGAATTGCTAAGTTCCTATCTTTATAACCTTCTGAATTGACCTCTTTTCGTTTCCCTTTGATTCCTGCAGCTAAACATTTCAACACCTGGTTATGTCGCCATGTATACCGGCCTTGTGACAAACTAACCTTACAGCCTGACAAAATATGCTTTAAGGTTGCCGTACCTGAACATAATGGGCATGATGGGTCCCCATTTACCCACAGTTTTAGGTTCTGGGGAGTTGGTAGCACATCATATGTAGCCTGACAAAATATGCTTTAAGGTTGCCGTACCTGAACACAATGGGCATGATGGGTCCTCATTTACCCACAGTTTTAGGTTCTGGGGAGTTGGTAGCACATCATATGTAGCCCCTACCAGGAATCTAATACTATTCTCCTCCATACTCCACAGGTCCCTCCAACTAAGCTTCCTCTTCTCTACACTTTCCCAATTCAACCACTGTCCCTGTTTAGCCTGGGCCACTACCTTTGCACCCCTTACTATCTCCTCCTGTCTACGTATCTGTTCCACAACCAGCTTTCTTTTATCTTTGGGACCTGCTGTATTCCAAACCGGTTTGCCTGAGCCAAGCCCCAGGCCTCCCCGGCCAAACTGAACATTACCTACGATCTCCGCATGCTTAAGAGCTGCCTCTGCCTCCTGAACTGCCGTTCTTGGGTTCCACTTCCTCCCCTTGGTTGGATTTGGAACCACACTCCTAACTACTACGTCCTTACTCACAGATAACAAGAGCTCTGTCCTGACCTTAGTACATTTAAATTCCTCTGTCAAACTAGATACTGGCAGCTTAAGTATCCCTTTTCCATACAATGCAACACTACTTAGGCACCTAGGAACACCCAACCACTTCCTAATATAGGAGCTAACCGACCTTTCAACTCTCTCCACAACAGATATTGGGATTTCATAAACTGATAATGGCCACATTAACTAGGATATAGTCCAAACTGTAAACACCACAACTTCAATTTTCCTGGAAGCTCTGATTTATCTATTCTAGCCAATCCTTCAGCCACCTCTTTTCTAAATGTCACCACCTGTTCCTTATCATTCAACTCTACATTGTACCACCTACCTAAACTCTTCACTGACTTTTCCCTAATAGTTGGGATGTCCTCATCATCTATGACAAACTTCCTATCACTTAACTTCCCTCTACATATCAAGATGCTTCTAGATTTACTAAGCTTGATCTTCATGCTGGCCCACTTCAGGTTCTTATTTACCTTCTCTAATAGCCTCTTTGTACATGGCATTGTTGTGGTCACCAGTGTCATATCGTCCATGTAAGCCCTAACTGGTGGCAGATGCAACCCGTTCTGCAGTCTCTCCCCACCTACCACCCACTTAGAAGCCCTGATGATTACTTCCATCGCCATAGTAAATGCTAATGGGGAAATTGTACACCCTGCCATGATACCTATTTCTAGCCTCTGCCAACCTGTTGTGAAATCTGCTGTATTTAGACACAACCTAATATCCTGAAAGTATGCTTTCACTAAGTTAACAACTAGCTGTGGCACTCTGAAGTAATCAAACGCACTCCAAATGAGGCTGTGGGGTACTGAACCAAACGCATTTGCCAGATCTAAGAATACTTCATGTAGGTCCCTTTTGTTAATCTTCGCTGCCTGAATCTGGTGCCAGATCATGCTAGTATGCTCTAAACACCCTGAAAAACCTGGTATTCCTGCCTTCTGCACCATAGTATCAATTAATCTATTCCTTTCTAAGTAGCTAGCTAATCTCTGCGCAACTACACTGAAGAAAATCTTCCCCTCCACATTCAAGAGGGAAATCATCCGGAACTGGCTAATGTCCACGGACTCCTTCTCCTTAGGAATGAGGACACCTCCTGCTCTACGCCATGCTCTTGGTATAATTTGTTTTTCCCAAACTATTCTTAGCTGTTTCCACAAAAATTTAAGTGTATCAGGCGCACTTTTGTAAACCCGGTAGGGGACTCCATTAGGCCCTGGGGCCGAGGAAGCCTTTGCACGCCTGACCACCTGTGATCCTTTGTATCACAGTTTACAGACCACCCCACCATTCCACCTCTTTTGTCAGTGAATTCTCAGAGTTATTATCAATCATACACACCACTTACAATAGAATTTCAATAACTGGTGATTTTAATTTACATGTTGATAATATCTCTGACACTATGTCCAGAGAATTTTTAAACCCTTTAACCTGCATGGATTTTAAACAGCACAACAGAGGACACACCCTGGACCTGGTCATAACCTATGGCTTGTCCACTGGCTGTGTCTGACCACTACTGTGTGTATTTTAACATCACCAGTTTTAGCCATCAGGAGGCCCGGTGAGAACAGTGAGGAAACGCTACCTAACTTCTCAAGTGGTTGCAAATTTTATCCAGATTTTACAGAGGACTCCTGCAGAGATTTTTCCTGCACCCTGTGATTTTACTGTGGACAATTTTAACATTAAATTAAAGTCAACACTTGACTCAGTGGCTCCAATTTTAACCAAAACAATAAAAACAAAACCTACACCCCCGTGGAGAAATGATAATATCAAAAGACTTAAAAAAAAAATGCAGGAGTGCAGAGAGGAGATGGAGAAAAACAAAACTGACTATTCATTACAAAATATTACGTGAACAACTCAAAACCTACAATAATACAGTCAAACAGGCAAGAAAATCCCACTTTTCAAAACTCATCACAGATAATAAAAACAACCCCAAATTCCTGTTCTCCACCTTCGATCTTTTAACTAGCACTAATTTTAAAAAAACAGCCAAGATTTCATCAGATGCCCCCTGTGAGGACTTTGCAGACCACTTCAGAAGTAAAATTGATGACATCAGATCCAGTCTTTTACTGTATACCAACAGAATGTAATTTTTAACACACCTGGATCATTGCTTTTACCTGAGGAAACACTGGAGAGTTTTGCCCTGGTTGATGCAAGGACACTAGGTCGAGTTTTCTCCCAGGTAAACCCAACAACCTGCCTTTTAGATCCGATTCCCACATCACTTTTAAAAACATTTTATGGATTCTTTGAGGAACAGATTTTAAATATAGTAAATTACTCTCTTCAGACGGGTGTCTTCCCCACTGCCTTCAAAACGGCAGTGGTGAAGCCCCTTCTGAAGAGAGTAATTTAGATCCCAACACAAACTGGTTTTTAACCAAGTAAATTATTTTTTAAAAGGAAACAATATTTTAGAGAAATATCAGTCTGGTTTTCGGATGAACCACAGTACAGAGACAGCCCTTTTAAAGATTTTAAATGACATCAGGTTTAATGCAGATTCACAAAAACTCACAGTCTTGGTACTACTGGATCTAAGCACTGCCTTTGATACAGAAGATCACCACATTTTATTAAACATACTCAGAAACCTCGTGGGCCTCTCTGGTACTGTTTTTAACTGGTTCAGCTCTTATCTCACAGATCATTGTTTCTTTGTAAGTATGGATACATGTTCCTCCAGAACGCATGAAATTAGGTGTGGGGTGCCCCAAGGGTCGATTTTAGGTCCACTTCTTTTTAATCTATATATGCTTCCCCTTGGGGACGTCATCAGGAGGCACAGCATCAGCTTCCACAGTTCCGGAGATGACACACAGCTGTACATCGCCGTGTCTCCTGATGACTCAGGGCCAATTGATACCCTTTTTAAACTGTATTTTAGATATCAAGTCATGGATGGCAGTGAATTTCCTACAGCTCAACCAGGACAAAACAGAGGTTTTAATTATTGGTCCTGAAGGCACGAGAGAGAAAATTTTACCAAAACTACACGATTTTAAACCTTCACAATGTGTAAAGAACCTGGGCTTAGTTTAGCCTGGTGCCTTATCTGTCCAGTCAGCTGTCACTGCGATGTGTTTTACCGTCATTTCATGTTCTTATTTACGTCTTTGCCTCATTTTTGAACAAAATACATTAAGCCTACAATAAATAAAAAAAACATTTAACATTTAAAACATTATTTTTGTCATAGCCCAAACACACTTTGACACTCCTCTGCTGGTGTGAAATCAGAAATTGGTTATATCCACTGCTTACCTTTAAAGCTATAGTGCGTAACTTCTACATGTCCGTAAATGTCCGTTTCAGCCAAGCCACTACTAAAGGAGATGACGCAATGCTGATTAAGCCAATTGGCTCCTCTAACAACTCATGGTATTTTTCAATATATATTATTTTTGCTTTGCTTGTCGACCGGCGACATTCCCGCGCTGGCGCACAGGAAATGACGCGTTTTACCTCACAACAAGAAGGGAGGGGGAGGAGGAGCGGAGAGTCTCGTAGCAGGAGGCAGAGCGCAGGTAGAAAGGGGAAGAGACATGGCGGAGAAGCCAAAGAAGCGGCCGAGAGACGGTTCAGAAGTGGATCCTACCACAAAAAAAAAGCCTGGCTGTTCGGCTGAAGGTCTGTCGGCAAAGAAGGAAAGTGATCGACGGAGAAGGCAAACAAGGATTTGTATTGGCGTGGCTTTTCCTTGGTGGAGAGCCTTGAAGGAAGAAATTGGGCTGAGGGCAGACACGGATGTTGCCTTGCTGCTGTTGGATACGTAAGTGGCTTGGTCTATAATTATATTATGAGTTATATGTGTTGCTGTTACATGTACTGGACCTAGTACTTTATTATTTTCTTGGAAATGGTGCTATGGACGTAATGTTGTAATGTTAGCAGCCTGCTAACGTAATGTTAGCAGCCTGGTGTTAGCCACATTGTGTAGCGAGAGACAGTATCGAGCAGTACACGGCGTGAAGTGAGTGTTACTGTGTACCGTGGCAAGCAGTATATGGTGTGTAGCGAGTGTTACTCTGTGTACACGGTGTGTAGCGAGTGTTTGTCCGTGTACGCAGTGTGTAGCGAGTGTTACTCTGTGTACACGGTGTGTAGCGAGTGTTAGACCGTGTACACGGTGTGTAGCAAGTATTATTCTGTGTACAGTGGCAAGCAGTACACGGTGTGTAGTGCGAGCGTGGAGAGCTACACTCGTTCAGTTTGGTGTTGCGTTTTACCATAATCCTGCTTACTAAAAATAGACAACATAACATCCGTTATCTACAGCTGAGCTAACAATGGAGTTTAGGCTACGGTCACACATTCGCAAATGCTGTCTAAGAATAATGTCATGCCAGTGCTGAGTATGGGTAGCATGTGTGACCGTAGCCTAAACTCCATTGTTAGCTCAGCTGTAGATAACAGATGTTATGTTGTCGGTTGTCACTCGCTACACGCCATATACTGCTTGCCACGGTACACGCCAGTGCTGAGTATGGGTAGCATGTAATGCATCAGTCTGCCGCTTGTGGATACAAAATTACAACTTCCATCATTTTCATTACAGTTACGAAAAATACTCTAAGGGGCCATTGTCATCAACCCCCATAAAGACTGGCGGAAACATCCGACCACCTCCTCCCCCATCACTTTCCAGCAATGGCACTGAATCTCAAAGGTACAGTGGTCCTAAGACCAACATACAGCTTGAATTAGTTAGTAGTTATTAGCTGCATAGTATGGAGTTAGATCAGTCTCAATATTCACAAATGCACACAGAAGGATTCACAAATACATGTTAAGATTTATATATAAATGACTCTCTCCACACAAATATTTTCAATGCACACACATATATTTAGCATTTTATATAAATGTAAAAAAAAATCCACAAATAACCAAAAAAGTTTCACAAATGTATTTCTGATGCACACACAAATATTTATTGTTTTAAATATATGCAATAAAAATCCACAAATATATGTATTTAAAAAGTATTTGCAATTTTCATCAAAACATATGTGGATGTTGATACATTCATTTACAAATGCTTTTATTTTGTGAACCTGCGCGCATTTGTGTGTGAACCTTTTTGAGACTCTCCTGACGTCACCCGATCCACAAATGCATTTTTTCTACCAAGGGGATATAGGTAGCCAATCAGATGTCTCCTTCCTCTTCAGCCAATCACATGAGCGTCCCGCCACCACCCACACGTGGGGTATGTTTTAACGTCGTAGCGTCAGAAGGTGGCAGTAATGCACCACTACATTGTTTGCGACCGCCAAATTAATACGGAAGAGAAGAAGAAGAAGGTCAAGAGCGTAGACAGTCTATGGCGTAGACATTGTCAAGAGGTCTAGTTTGCAGCATGGCGGCCGACGATCGTGCACCTGTAAGGAGTAGCATCCAGCTGCAGCCCCGGAGCACAAGCCCCTGATGTGACGGAAGTGATGCTGGATAGTATTGTCGCGGTCTTTGTGTGGAACTGAGCTCGCAGGACACAGCATCTCAACGCAGCAGGTTTCAGGTAAGCTAACTGGAATAAATTGGCAGAAAAATAGCTATGTTGTTTATTCTGTGACCGTTAGAAGAGGATCCTGGTGAGTGGCGAGGGCAGGGCTCGAGACTTGGGATCCCTTCACCTATGGTCCCGCCCGGGCCTGACGACCGCAGCCCTCCGGCCTGACCTCCGCGGCCTGGACGGGTGCTCAAGTGTGGGTGAGAGGAGCGGAGAGGAGCGCGGAGGTCATGCCGGCTGGCCGACACCGTGCAGTCCGGCCGTTACAACGCTAAATTAAGCAGAGTGACGGACCCAAAGACTTCAATCTGGCTATAAGACAGCTGAAATGCGAAACAAAAAAATACAGTGGTGAAGTTGGGATTTGTTTCTTGAAGTTACGTACTCATTATCTTTTCTGTCTCTTGCAGGCTGCCAGGAGAAGCAGACTGGCCATCAGATATTGTTTGTGGAAATTTGAAAATAAAGTTTTTCAAATTGACTTTTGTCTCTTCATTGTGTTCACTTACACACGAAATAGGGTAACAGTCAGCTATTTTTGAATGTTAGCACTGATTTCTCACATTGAATGGTGAAATATTTGTAGTTTGAAAGGTCCGACCTAAATGAAAACAGGTCGTAGCCTAGTTAAGGAAGCATATGAATATTAATATTGAAGGAGCGCCCACTGAGCGCAGCTTCTTTTATTCATGGTTGAACGTGGCGATGTGGTCAAAAACAAAGTTGACTTGTATGATTAAATAAAGGTAAAATAAATGGACAATTCATCAATTCATAGACGCTATGTTATGCACTTTTACTTAAAAAAGTTGTTAGAGAAAAAAAAGCCAGAGGCTTGTGCTTCTGCTCCGGGGCTGCAGCTGCATACTGTTGCCTGTAAGTGTATCCACTTGTTGTAAATCATGACTCTTTGTTGAATTATTTGTGATTGGTTTTGCTAAAGTGTGTGGCAGCCCAGTTAGTTAGCAAATTATCTGAAACTTGCTTAGTTGGTATAATTGCACCGTGTAACTGACGCTAACGTACACCGTGCAACGCACACCGCCGCCGGCGCGGTGCGTTGTCCGTCAAGTGCTGCCCCCCAACACACATCGGCAGCGGCACCTTCGACACTATTTCCCAGCCCAGCCTGCTCCGGGACGGACATAAAAGGCTTTTCTCGCAGTGCCGGCCGCGCTGGAAATAGAGCAGTACTTAAGCTCTCTACGCTCTTGACCTTCTTCTTCTTCTCTTCCGTATTAATGTGGCGGTCGCAAACAATGTAGTGGTGCATTACTGCCACCTTCTGACGCTACGATGTTAAAACATACCCCACGTGTGGGTGGTGGCGGGACGCTCATGTGATTGGCTGAAGAGGAAGGAGACATCTGATTGGCTACCTATATCCCCTTGGTAGAAAAAATGCATTTGTGGATCGGGTGACGTCAGGAGAGTCTCAAAAAGGTTCACACACAAATGCGCAGAGGTTCACAAAATAAAAGCATTTGTAAATGAATGTATCAACATCCACATATGTTTTGATGAAAATTGCAAATACTTTTTAAATACATATATTTGTGGATTTTTATTGCATATATTTAAAACAATAAATATTTGTGTGTGCATCAGAAATACATTTGTGAAACGTTTTTGGTTATTTGTGGATTTTTTTTTTTACATTTATATAAAATGCTAAATATATGTGTGTGCATTGAAAATATTTGTGTGGAGAGAGTCATTTATATATAAATCTTAACATGTATTTGTGAATCCTTCTGTGTGCATTTGTGAATATTGAGACTGATCTAACTCCATAGCATAGCTCTTGTTTTGTAAATATCCACACATGTGACATTTCTACATGGTCTTCTGCAGACCAAGTGGGTTTGCTTGCTAATCACATTAGATCCACAAATGTATTTGCACTTGTAGGGACGATATCTTCAACATGCCTGGGGTTGGTGCTCTTCCTGATCAGGAGGATGTGATAGATGTCTTGCAGGAAAGGTAAATCAATCCATAATATCAGCTAAATGTAAAAGAGGCACTATTTATTATGGTCTATTCTTTGGAAATAATACCTGAGTTACTCATACATTGATATCACCTTTTATATGCAGCATGCACTCCCTGAGTATGGAGGACACTCAGATTGTTGATGAGGATGAAGTCAACAACCTCAGGAACAGTGTGTAAGTGCTGCTGATAATGTACAGTTACCTTTGAATGCTGTATTTGTTGTATTTATAGTGTGACTTAGGCACATGCACATCAAATTTGGCCATCGTTGTCAAGGAAGAATTTATGGCAGCACTGTTGTTGTGTTGACTGTACATGTGAACCAGAATATTTTTCACTACTTTTTCTTTTCCCAATTATCTTCAATCAATATGGAATACTTACAAAAATGTATGTTTTCTTTTTAGTATTGAGTGGGAGAATGAGGGAGAAGGAAGCCCCTCTGATACAGAGCTGTCAAACCCAGAAGAAGATGGAAGCTCTGATGAAGACTATGTTCCCCCTCTCTGTTTGCGGTATGTTTGGTCTGCAGTGTGGCCTCAATTGCCCTAAATAGTGAGGATATTTAATTGAACAGTAGTTATTGAAGAGTGTATGGTTTTTATATTTCTGTGTAAACTGTGTGTATGACTCATCTAATTCCTAACCATCTCAAAATATGTTGTTTCTCAACGTAGAACCAGTGGTGCCCTGAAGATGCCCTTCCCTGTTGAAACACTCCCAACTGTAGGTATCGACGAGATGGTGCACGACTTGAGAGAGAAGGAAGAAGCTCTACCTGAGATCACATCTTTTCCTGATTACCAGAAGGTTTTGTGTGAAGATGACATTGTTGGTGAGAAAGCTACAATAGCATATGAGAAAAACCTGAAACAATTTACAGGCTTTCTCAGATTACCACTGGAGAAATGCAAATACAGTGACCCTCTCCTGGGAGTTGAATGTGATGCTGTACAACCCTTTGAGGTGATCATCAAGTCACGGGGAACAGCAACAACTATTGAATGGGTGAGGAAGCTATTATAGCACTATAGTTTTGTGTTTTCCAAAGTCGTGTCTATCTGGCACACTCTGCCTGCTTCATTTTATATAGAATGTACTGTAAAGTTGTTTGATGTTTCAATTTTTTATGTTTTTTTTTTTTTGTTTGTTTTTTGTTACTTTTATGCATAGGTGTGTTCGCCAGGTCACAGCCTTTGGAGGTGGAACTCTCAGCCCATTTTCAAGTTTGGACTTCAGGCAGGGGACTTCATGCTGGCCACCAATATCCTGCTGTCTGGAAACAACTACCACAAAATTGCACTTCTCTTCAGGTTCATGAACTTGGGCATTGTTTCCAAGTCCACTTTCTTTGCAGTGCAAGACTCCTATTGTCTTGACCCTATCAAGGAGTTCTGGCAGGAGAACAGATCAGCAATCATCAACCGCCTGCGTGCCAAGGATCACGTTGTAGCTATTGGTGAGTGCACAGAGATACATAAGAGAGAAATTAATTGACTTTAGAACTTTTGAAACTGTTGTAAAGTGTTTGCTTTTGACTAACTTTCTCTTTATTTTTTCCAGCGGATGGAAGGATGGACTCTCCAGGTAGGTATTGCAATTATCAGTCTGCAATCCCAAATAAAACTCGAAAGCAAAACATGACAAAAACAGGCTTGTTGAAGCAGTATTTGGGAGGTTGGTGCTCCTACTTGCTGCACCAGCTAGCCTGTTTCTGGTATCATATTCCTTTCAAGCATTATTTGGGATTGAGCACAAACCTATGAAACCTTTCAGCAGATTATTTAGCACTACATTGTTCCCACCTTCTGTATTTCATGTACTCTCACATATTATAAAATGTAATCTTATAATGTTACTATACAGGGCACTGCGCACAGTACTGCACATACACCACTATGGACTGTGAGTCCCGGGACATCATCAACATCACGACAGTCGACAAGAGAGAGACAAACAGGAACTCTGTTGCAATGGAGAAAGAAGGCTTCATAAGAACAATGGACCAACTTCTTTCTGAAATACCACTGAAAGAGATGTGCACTGATGCACACGTTCAAATCAAGGCCCTAATGGGTGAGCTTGTACTGAGATCTAGTTACTAATACCTGTAACCCAGCTGCATTTAGGATGAATCACACTTACACCAGTGTTTGTTTTTTGTATGTTACAGATCCCAAGCATGGGAGGTATGGTGACAGGGGAGTAATCCACACCTTGGACATGTGGCATGGAGCAAAAAGCTTGGCCAAGAAACTACATGCAGTAAGATTGTTATCTCCAGTACACTGTGCACTGACTGGCTGGATTGACGCATGCTAATATATAGACTAATGGCGTTTTAATTTTTAACCTTTCTAGGCAGGACAGGTGAAAGGCCAAACAGAAATCCTGCAGTGGTTGAAAGACATAGTCAGTCACTTCTGGTTCTGCTGTAAGGAGGCACAGAACATGGAACGGTTCATGGTGTGTACATTGACATTGTTTGTATCAATATACATGAAGCTAGTGATTGGTCCCAAACATAACTGCAACTGATTGACTATAACTATTACTCTATTTTTTTAAACCACAAATAAGAACAAAACTGAAATGTGATACAGTAGCATCTATCTGATGCACCCATTGGCCACAACATCACTAACATTTTCAGTGTCACCAAGTGGAAAAAAAGCTAAGATGAGCTGTTTTCCTGGTTGCAGGGCCTATGGCGAGGTGTTCTTTACCACGTGACCGGCCGTCATGAATGGGCTTTTGGGAGGTGCCTTCATGAGCCACTGAATGATGAAGACCGTGAAAAGGAGTGGATCCAAAAAGATTCACCTGCCTACATGGCACTCGTCGGAGTTGTTCTGAACAAAAAGTGGCTAAAAGATGTCCCCAAATTTTTGAACTTCAGGTAAAGGAGATGTACTTGTCCAGAAAGAACTGTGTATGTGCACACTTGGAACAGGTGAATTTCAGAAAAATAAGGCTGCAACATGTTATGATACCTTTTTTTTTTGGTCTGTTTTTCATAGGACGACATCTGACCTTGAGACCTTCCACAATCATATTCTAATGTATGCAGGCAAACGCTTTGCCTTCTCTCCACCTGTGTATGAAGCCAGAACTTTGCTTGCTGCATTAGACTACAACCACCACAACAGCAGACCACCAATGTTGACCAAAGAAGGCAACAGAGTGTATGTCATACTATATTATTCTGTTTTTTCTTTGCAAAACTTATATTGTATTGTAATACAATATATATTGATATGTGATTTTTGTTTTGCCCGTTTTCCCCCCAGATACCAGAAAATTTACGATATAAAAGTCGAGGAGATACAGCCTTTACACCGTCAAGAGCCACAAATCCTACAGCTACATCCCTGACCTACAAAGGGCAATCACACGCAGACGTTTGATGTCAGGGAAGGGAGTGCCAAGGAGAAGGACCAGCAGGGAGGAAGATCCTAGAAGATTTGGCCTCCTCCCACCTGTGGAGCCACCAACAACAGAGGAGCTGCTTCAGAGCCAGGTCTCCAGAGGAGAGGTACATTTAAAAACAAAAAAACACAGCATTACTGGGTTTTAGAATGTGTCAATTATATCCATAACTGCTGCTAATTGCTGTCATGTCTTTTCTAGATTCTCCTCTGATGAAAGGATTACAGATTGATTTCTGCAGACCACTCCATCACTTTACATTCAGTAACAAGCTTCTTGTAAATATTTGACAGATTGTAATAAAAAGCTAATAAACACTAGACGACATACTTTACTGAAATGAGTGTTGACATTTATTTATATATTATATTTTCAGATATTGCACTTGTCAAATTGTAAAACGAGACAGATGTAAACAAAGTAATTGTGAATACAGCTATAAACAGCTAACAAGAAGTAAACAAAGTAAGGCTGAAATTTTAAAAACAGCTAACAAGTAGAGAACTATATACAAAAAGCAGAAGGTGCAGACAATAATAAAACAAAATTGGCTGTTTCACAGTAGCCCAGGGATGAAGCCTGTGTAGCTGCCAGTGGGGTCTGGAAAAGCGTCCCGTATACGCCACACGCAGCAACTTGGGATGACAACGCGTTGACCAGCCCGTAGTCTTCCATGCTGCCACAAAACAAATTGTCTGTAAGCTGCATGCCTGAATTCCCTGTTGTCTTGCCCAGGGTCTTGAAGGTCATCCAGTCCGAGATATTCATGTCTGAGCCCCCTTGCCAGTCGCAGAATGCCAGGTTCCAAGCAGAAGAGTTCCAGATGTGCTGTCCTACTAATGCAGTGCTCTGGGCGTTGCTGGCAGCACTTCTTCTCCACTTCTGTTGGCATTTCCTGACATTTTTGACATGTGCACCACCATGGTTGTGCACTTGTTCTAGCAGCAGGAGGATTTCTGGAGGAGAGGACGTCAAACAAGACACCTGGGAAGCGTGTGGCTAGCCTCTCAATGAGGTCATCTCTGACCTCATTAGACATGTCAGCTAATGCAGCCTGTAGGGGATAAGATACAATAAGGTTGGCTCACAATGGGGAAATGTAAAATAAAGAAAATAATGAAATAAAGATGGCGCAGTATAAGTTTTTATATAAAGAAATGAATGTGTTGAACAAAAAGGAACAAACCCTCATTTCATCCAGGTTACGCTGACGGAGCTGGTCAACTCTGTCCCTGTCCTCCTGTAGCAGCTGGTCTGCACCTCTGCCCCTTCCTCTTCCTCTTCCTCTTCCTCTTCCTCGGCTTCTGGAAGGCTGGCTTCCTCCTCGACCTCTGGCTCTTCCACGTCCTCTACTGCGTGGCTCATAGTCAGAGCTGGCTGGACTGGAGGGGACATCGAAGCTGGGAAGCTCCTAATTTATGAAATGTGTGTCAGAGCATGTCTGGTTTGTTATAAACGGGTAGATAACATATCTAAGTAGTATCTAAGTACAAAAATAACCCTACAACAGTTTACACACACATTTTTGATATGAATTCAAACCTGTTGTAAGCCTATTCTTACACTCCATGTACAAGTACTATCATCAGTGGATAACTTCACGTGATTTCATGATTTTTTTATTCCTATGTCCCTAGCTGGACACTTGCTGTAGTGGTACAATTTTAGATTTCATACAGTATAAATACAATGCCTAATATAACAGCAACACAAACTATGGATACAGTATCAATGCAATAATAACAATAAAATCAATACTGCTTAGAAATATTACTCGTTGGAGACCATTTTCCCCATATAAAGTCTGAAGTCACTTTCAGTCACATATTTTTACTCAGGAAATGTAGTGCCAGTTAGATTATCCAAAGGTAAGAGACAGTTGTGGCTATGTTTTGCATTCTAAAAAAAAAGAGAGAGAGAGAGAGAGAGAGAGTTCATGTGCGTGTATGCCTTGGTGATTTCTTCAATAGCTTGTGTGTGTGTTTACCAGTCCTGCCGGTGACAATAAATTTACACTTTTTTTCTACACCATATCACGGTACAGTAAATGGTGCAGCACAAGCACTGACTCACTTTCTATAATTAGTGGGACTGGCATGGTTATTTTCCTACTTTGTGTCTAACACTTTTTCATCAATAAGCAGCTACTGGAGACTGACGGACAACAAATGACTTCTGCTGACTACCACTGGGGTCTTTTCATCCACTAACCTGTCAGCCTATTACAAACGGGAGACAAGGTGCCTGCTAATTTGTAGCTATTTGCGTTTCTGTGGCAGAAAAAAAACATACAATAATTACCTCTTCCGAAGAGTCCATCTTTTTTCACCAGCTGTCCTTATTCAAACAGAATAAAAATGTTGTGGAATCGCGAATCACAGTGGCAGAGGGATAGCGGTTGGGAGTTGGCGGAGGGGGGAGGGGGGACACCTGGGCGTACGTCATATGGAAGCGCCGGCTTTGTTGTTGTAGTAACGCAGAATTCCGCTGGGGGGCGACCGAAGTTACGCACTATAGCTTTAAGGTGAAGTGTACAACTGTTGATTTGTGGAGGGAACTTTAATTGTAATTATGACATTCATTTGCGCAGCAAGTGTATATTTTTTAGATTACTTACGCATTCAGTGGGTCTGCAGTTGTTTGCCACACACTCTCTCTCTCTGCTTTATTATCGCTGCAGTGTTTCTTTTCTTTGTGATTATATGTTTTACCTGTTTATAAGTGTCCATGATGAGACGCTGCTCATTCGGTGAGAAGTATGTGGCACGTGCCCTCTCCATTGCTGCATCGGTGAATCTGTGATTGATCTCGGGGTCTATTTAAGAAAGCCGTGGACGTGCATTCACCTGAATAAGTTACACCTGGCTTGACAAAGCCCCGCCTCCTCAGCCTGGCTTGGTGTTCAAACAACCAATTAAGCCAGGATGGACTTAGGGGAATTTGTCCAGCCTCGCTTTTCCACTTATCCTGGATTGGTTAATTCTACTTTCAAATAACGGGCCCCTGCTCTCTGGTCTTCCCAAAACGACCATCTCTAACCTGCAGTTACTTCAAAACTCAGCCGCACGAGTGCTGACGAGGACCAGAGGGCAGGCGCACATTACACCAGTTTTAAAATCGCTGCATTGGCTCCCCGTGTGTTTCAGGATCGATTTTAAGGTTCTTTTATTAGTTTTTAAATGTCTTAACGGTCTTGGGCCATCTTATTTATCTGACCTGCTTTTATCATATCAACCCTCGCGGATCATGAGGTCCTGCAGCACAGGTCTTTTAATTGTTCAAAAAGTGAGAATGAAAACTCACGGGGAGGCTGCATTCAGCCATTATGGCCCACACTTATGGAGCAGCCTGCCGGAGAGCATCAGGACTGCAGAGACTGTTGATGTTTTTAAAAGGAGGCTCAAGACTCACCTTTTTAATTTGGCTTTTAACTGATTTCTCTTACTCTTTTAATTCTTGTATTATGTTACTTTAAATTCTAATGATTTTAAATGATTTATTTTTAATTTTTATGCATTTTATTTTTATTTCTAAATCTTTATTTATTTATTTATTTATTATTATTTTATCTCATACTTGTTTTATCTTATCACATTGCCTTTTAATCTTTTAGTCTTTAGCTCCAGTGTTTCCTCAAGGGGGCCTCCACACTGAAAGGTGTGTCCAGTCCGTCCGCGGGGAGGTTGTCCTGGAGATCCCTCAGGTCCACTATGTATGTAATATTTTTTTTGTACGTTTTTATTCTGTGAAGCACTTTGTGCTGCATTTTTAATGTATGAAAAGTGCTATATAAATAAAGTTTGATTGATAAACAGATGACGACAGTGCTACGACAACAAAGTCCTTAATCAGTCAGTAATTGATAAACAGACGACGACAGCGCTACGACAACAAAGTCCTTAATCAGTCAGTAAACATTGCAAGATGGTTACGGATGAACACCAGCTGTTTGAAACGGCTTTGGCTGCTACAATGACCGAGTTAGACTTGGCTTTTTATCTAAAAGAGGAACAGAAGACGGCGCTTGAATCTTTCCTTTGCAAGAGGACGTTTTTGCTGTTTTACAGACCAGATGCGGCAAGAGTCTAATCTACCAGTTAGCTCCGCTGGTAGGGCTCTGGATATGTCACCTCGTGTATTGTTCTGATTGGTCGTAGTGTTATCCAATTGCGTGCAGTGATATTTTCAAATGCATGCTTGGTGCCACCCCTCAAGTTGGGCCATTTTCATTACTAATAGCCAGACCCTAAGTCTTTCTGGGTCTGGATTTCCAGGCTAGTAGAATACTGCCCTGAGCCAAGAAACAGTAGGAGACATATTTGTGACATATTTGATTTAGCAAGTTCATTGTATTGTTTGGTTGTATAAATGTTATTTTTGCATGACACAGCTTGCGTATTGTATGGCTCTTATCTACCAAATTAAATTCAATATGTGTGATTTTGAATTTTACTATTCATCATATCACTGCTGTATTGTTTCTGCTGCTTTTTTAGTTAAGAGGGCTCATTCACGTATAGCATTGTAATCAATTTGATAAACCTTAAGCTTATCAGGATGTGTATCAAGAGGTTCCTCTCCCAAAAAACATATAAAACAGAATCATTCAAGTGCCTTTGGACAGTTCCAGTAAGATTTACAGTGGACATTTGTAGTTAGTTAACTAAAAAGGTAAAAGCTTTTGTTTATGCTGAATTTATCTGACCTTTCAGTGCCCTTTGTATCACACACTTCAGTCAGCATGACTTTCTCACTCTTTTTCACAGACTTTTTTTTTTCTTTTTCTTTTTGGGGCTTTGGGGGGATTTTTAAAATTTGATTTGATTTGATTTGTTTTGTTTTGCAAGCATTAGCACATGTTCAGTTGACCAATCATCAGTAAGACAGAAACATGAACAAGCTGTGTATACATGTACCTAACAGCCAATCATTGATCCCCACTGTAAATTATCATGTAATTAAATAATTAATCTGGTATTGCACTGGTACATGCCTGGTAATTTTGAAGAGTCAAATTCATATTCATTTTGCATATATAGCACCCCATGAAGACGTGGTAAGTAAGAGCCAAGTGTGAGCCCTCCTGCATGATTAATGTTTTTTCACAAGACATCTATTCCATTAAATCTCAATAGATTTATGATGTGATTAAGCTTGTGATGAATTTTCCTTGAATCATACAGTAACAGTTGCCTGTATATAATGCCTGTAAAAACTCATACTCCATATCAATTTCACACAATTTCATCTGAGCAACAAAATATCATCTTAATACTTTATCTATTTTTATGCAAATGTAAGTAAATTTCATCCCAAAAAGTTATTGGCTGAGGGCCAAGTGTTGCATTTTCAAGGGTGCGTTTGGAAATCATTTTTAGGGAGTTGGTGTGGTCTTGTTTGCAATTAGTTGTCAATTTTTATCAAAACAATTTGCTTTTTAAAAATTTTCTGATTCTAAAACAAGTTCAATAAATGAGAGATAAAAAGCAATCATTTTGGAGCCTTTTAATATTGACAATACACTCTAGTTTTCTGTCTTTCCACAGCACAGCTGGTTTAACAGCAGATCACCTGAGGCTCTGTGTATGAAATGGAGAGGGACACCACAACCTCACCATGTGAGTCTTTTTTGATGTTTGCTTCTGGAGGGAAGACACTGTCCTGATTTCCCATCAGCTATCACAACATGACCACAGACCACAGGTGGTCAGGCTTGACCGGAATCATAATACCTCCATGAAAAGACATGCTCCCTATGTGGCTTCACCACAAAAAAAAAGTCAAAAACACTGCCAACAAACACCTTTACAAGCACTAGTAAATACAAGAGCTGTGAAGGGAGAGCATTCACTGACAACTCAAGACTGATGACAGCTTTTGAAGAATCTGTCATTCAATTTTTTCTGCCTCAGGCACAAGGCTACTTCAGTAAGAGCATGGACATGATTGGAACTTTTTCAGAATGATTTTGGCCTCTGTGGGGATTTACTGTACAAGAGCAGAGCTTCATCCATCCCTTCCCCTCATTCCTCTTAACTTGCCAGCAACACATTAGAAGTAAATGGTTTGTCCAAGTGAGAAGGCCGTTTACGACTTGGCTTTCCTCACAGGGTTAAGAGTGATGAGTTTTTGATCCCTTGTGTGGAACTATTAGCTTCCCTCTAACCCCATTGCACAGATGGTAGTGCGCACTTCACTCTCCATTTGGCCACAAAATGGGAGGCTGGAGGACAACCAGATGAAGAGGGGAAATTGCAAACGTGAGAGGAGGAGGCATAAAGAGACTACTTGTCTTTCTCCGTCACCTTTGACATGGCAGATTCATCCACACTGATGGGAACTCCTCCAAGGGAGGACGTTGATTAGCAGGAGCAGAAGCAAATATAGGCTGTTGTGGAGAGTGGATCTATCATGTCATGGTGCTCTGAGCTTCCCTGCTAGCTACCCCATCTGTGCGTGGGATATTGTACTCAAAACAGCCAAGCTACTGCCAGGACTTTAATCAAAACCAAAACCCTAGCTAATTTCTGGGTTTAAAATATGGTAATTAAGACATTTTTGAAACTAACACAAGCTGCTTGATAGCTGCAGGAAAATGAATACCACAAGAAAAGATGGCAAAAATGCAAACACCATTTGAAATTATCTTTGTGATGCAGCCCTACAAACTCAAGTGGAATGACAAAGGTGAAACCAGCCGCCGGCCCCAGCTCACTGACTGTAACTGTTTAATGTTTAAGTGTATCACTTCAGCACTTAAATGGTAAGCCCTTATTTATTAGTGAAAGTGCCAAATATTTGCTACATTTTTGGACTAATTTAAATTATGGACTGGACATTGTAGTATATATAATAAACAAAAAAATAAACTACGTATACACATATACATGTATATATACAAATAAGGAGTTGGGAAATACATTTCATTTTCTTCTGTTAGCAGTGGTGTGACTTTTAGTCTGGCCACAATTTATCCTTCCAACTCTCTGGCAGATTTTGGTTCACCACCTGCCTAGTGTGTGTGAAGACAGATGTCAAATTGCTTAAACCAAATCTATATTTGAAATAATGTTTACATACCCACGTCGTGTCTCTGATAATTAAATAACATAAAAATGATGTGCAGTTCCGGGCTGGGGTGCATAAACAGGGCAGAGGAGGAGCGCGCATATATTATACAGAGAACAGCGTTTTCTAGTTTTGTATTAAGACGATTTAGATAACTCACTCATTTTTAAAGAAACTGAAGCTTAAATCTGCTGAATATAATTTAACTAAATGTTATGTGTTTCTCATCTTTTGTCATGTTTAACTTGGGTGTTTCAAAGGCATCTGCGTATTGTGAACATAAACAGAACACAATTAAATAAAATTGTAATTTCTAATAATGACAAGCAATATTTATGTGCAATATCTTATTTACACATGCACTAAGAGTAGTCAAAAGCAGGTGTAGATTCTGTTAGTATCTACGAAAAAACTGGAGCTACTAATATATTGATGACTGCCGAAATACACACAAATTTGTTCTGTTCACGTTTCATGACTGAGACCCACTGAATGCAAAGCTCTGACAGAATTGGTAGTCAGGGGAGCAATAGCTGTGCTGTGTCCATCTGGGAAGTAAATGTAACAAAATTTGCTGCTTTTCTGAGAATGAACGTGTGTCTAGACACCGCTGGTGTGTACTTAACATGGAAAACAATAGGCACTGATGCTCTGATGCACATCATGCACTGTTGACCACAGTGTCTTGAGAAGCCAATTCATGACACATCACATTCAGTGGCTTGGCGCTTTTACTGGGACAAACAAAGCTAGCGTTAGCTCACTTTGAACAAGGGTTACATTACTGTAGCTCAGTTAAACAACAGCTTTTCAGGTAACAGCAACCCAAGCCAAAGGTTGCAAGGAGAAAACTAAAGAATGTGATGATATCACGGTTTCTATTATCTCCCATAGAAGAAAATAACGTATTAAAAAAGTGTAGTCCATTGATTTGCATTCAGTCAAGCTCTTTATCTTTTATGAAATAAAGAGTAAAGGCCTGTACTTGAACAATGCCAAAGTGTAAAAGTAATACAGCTGTATGCACCTGGTTCACTCCCAATAAAACTTGCCCTGCCTATGAGACTCCAATTCAACAATCCAGTAGAGCTGTTTGTGTATGCCTGCATGCAGAGCTTAATTGCAGTCATTACGGTCATTTATTCATAGGGTAATTCATTAAGGTGCGTTATGTTTGTGAGTAATGATGCTCAAGAATTGCTCAAGCGCCGATGGGAGACCATGGCCGACTTGACAAATAAAATGCACTTGGAGGTTATGCCAATTTGCTAACCACTGCTGTTATTTTCACCAGAGAATTTAATTTTCTTTCTCAACCACAGTCATTTTGAAGCATTGTCTTTTTTTCAGCTCTGCTGGCACTAATCCCTGAAAACAATATCCTCTTTTTCTTGGTACTCAAGAGTTGAGCCCCCCTCCCCATGATCTTCCGCGTAGTCAGAGATGTGTTGTGCTTGTCTATCCTATGTCTATGCTATTTACTTTTGTGATTTCACATCAAAAATGGATATGCTAAATGACAAATATAGTGATAAATAGGTATTTCAGCAGACTGTGGGAATTGAAAGGGTATTGGCATTAAGCTCATTTGCTTGAACATAATGTCATGATGAGTTTTTCAGAAGGACATGCTGATTGTGTATATGCAATCATGCAGTATTTCATTGTATTAATGCTGTGTATTCATACCTAGCTTTTAAATGGTAAATCAGCATATCTTTTCAGCTATTGTAGCCACATGGGTTAGAAAGATAAGACTGTGTTGACAGGTGATACCATGACAAATAAATGTTCCCTTAATTTATTATTGAGCAGTGTATAGATGGATGGACACACAGACAGACAACTTGACAACATAATGCCTCTGGCCACAGCTGTTGCAGGCGCAGAGGCATGAAAATTGGAATATTACAACAGCAAGGCAAGACAGAGAGAGCAATCAATGAGTCTTGGTTAACATTCCAAATCTGAGACACTCGTTAACAATTAGTGAGTGACACACACTTTACACATTCTAGCACATAGTGAAGAGAAAATTGTTAAGTTATAGATCAGCTTGATATCCCCCCCCCCCACACACACACACACACACACACACACACACACACACTTTTCAAACAGAGCTCAATTCTAATTTTTATAATTTGAAAAAAAAAAGAAGAAAAAACAAGGTTGCTCGTGGTACATTAAAAAGTAACACTCAGTGACACTGCTGTGACTACAACATCAGAATTATCACACCATGTAATTGACCTTGCCTGCTCAATAAAGTTTGGGACCAGTTTCTTGTGTGCTGAAAGAAATGCCTGTGTGGTGGAGCGCATTTGAGGGGATCCTTACATAATTACATATGGTTCTGTAAGTGGTGAAAAGCAATACAAAATCCCAAACCAATGGTTATTAATTTGGATACAGAACACAAGGCAGATGGAGCGGGTAATTGTAAAGAGTTGCTGAGCAGACGCCAGAGTGTTTAATGGAATTAAAATTTGATTTAAGCCTGTAGGCAATAAATCTTATCTGGTTTCTTGCAGTGGCTGTAGGATCATGTGTGTACTGTACATCTCTGTATGTTTGTGTTTCCTTTGCACAGGTTACATGTCATGAAGAGCAGCAGCCTTGTAATCTGTCTGACATATGCTCTTCAGGGCTGAGTGGCGTTCATTGCAGCAGTATTCAGATCCTTTTCTCAAGTAAGAGTATCAATACCACACTTTGCTCCATTATGGAATATGTGAACAGATACAACTGAATGAAGTGTACCTTATTAACATACTGTGTGAAGCAGGTGGCAGAGACATAGAAAAGTCCTATCTCACCCATACAAAATTCATGGATAACAACAATATTCAAATAAACACAAGAAGTTTGTGCTCTAGAAAAGGATCAACACTCAGTGAATAATCTCCTAAACCCTATGATACACTATTATGGCAAGGCTTAACTATACAGACCAATGAGCAGTGATAACTAACATGTCTTTGGGGTCATCGGGTGGGAACCTCCTTTCACCAGTGTTTCGTCTAGTTGGTCCCACGACACCTCCAGGAGGCTAGACAGTGAACTCTGGCGTCCCAGAGACACTCCCCTAATGCCAGGTCTCACTGCTCCACACACTGACCACACAACCTCCTTTACCTTACCTATACTACCACACAGGAGGTAGACCCAGGGAAGGAAACCTTGTTAGGCTATCTCCCTCCCCCGCCGGGTTAGGCAGTACAGTCTACCTCCCCACCTGCTGCATGGCCTCAAACAAAATGAATTCAACTAGGCCACTCCCACACTTAAATAACCTTCACTCTAATTCACACACTACATAACATAACTACAGTGTAAGCTAAAGTTAAAGGAGATAAATGAACTCACAGGATCAGCAAACACACTCACCCTGCCGCATGGCCTCAAAATGGCCACCAAATGGATTCGACTAGGCCACACCCACACTTAAATAACCTTCCTCTTCCTCCTTACTTACACATGGCTTTCACAGCCCTAATTCACACTCTAATTCACACACTACATAACATAACTACACTATAAGTTAAAGCTAGAGGAGATAAATGAACTCACAGGATCAGCAAACACACTCACCTTGCAGCATGGCCTCAAGCAAAAGGGATTCAAATAGGCCACTCCCACACTTAAATAGCCTTCCTCTTCCTGAATTTCCTCCTGACAGGAAGTGGATCTCTCCACCAGATCTCAAGGAGTTATGTGCCCTGCTTAGTAGTTCCCCCTGCTGGCCCCCAACTAACATTATTCCTTCTGTAGTAAATGAACTTGCTGGTTCTCATGGCTTCATCTGACATTTCCTTCACTGTCTTCTTCAAACTCTGTCCCCGCACTCCGAGTTCCCCCAGGAGCGAGATAGCTGATCTTGCTATAAATCCCCTACACCCCACTTCCACTGGACAAATCCTAGTCTTCCATCCTCGCTGCTCAGCTTCTGCTCCTAAATCTGCATATCTAAGCTTTTTCCTTTCATAAGCTTCTTCCACTGAGTCTTCGAAGGGAACTGTCAGTTCAATGAAATAAACTATCCGTTGACTCAATGACCACAACACTATGTCAGGCCTCTGCTTAGTACAAACTATTTCCTGGGGAACAACAAGCTTTCCCCCTAAATCTACCTGCATTTCCCAATCACAAGCACCTACTAGGCGGCCACACCCCTGCCTCCTTACTAACTTATCCCTTCTGTATTTCTCTCCCTCACGGACAAACTGAATTGCTAAATTCCTATCTTTATAACCTTCTGAATTGACCTCTCTTCGTTTCCCTTCGATTCCTGCAGCTAAACATTTCAACACCTGGTTATGTCGCCATGTATATCGGCCTTGTGACAAACTAACCTTACAGCCTGACAAAAAAATGCTTTAAGGTTGCCGTACCTGAACACAATGGGCATGATGGGTCCTCATTTACCCACAGTTTTAGGTTCTGGGGAGTTGGTAGCACATCATATGTAGCCCCTACCAGGAATTAATACTATTCTCCTCCATACTCCACAGGTCCCTCCAACTGAGCTTCCTCTTCTCTACACTTTCCCAATTCAACCACTGTCCCTGTTTAGCCTGGGCCACTACCTTTGCACCCCTTACTATCTCCTCCTGTCTACATATCTGTTCCACAACCAGCTTTCTTTTATCTTTGGGACCTGCTGTATTCCAAACCGGTTTGCCTGAGCCAAGCCCAGGCCTCCCCGGCCAAACTGAACATTACCTACGATCTCCGCATGCCTAAGAGCTGCCTCTGCCTGCTGAACTGCCGTTCTTGGGTTCCACTTCCTCCCCTTGGTTGGATTTGGAACCACACTCCTAACTACTACGTCCTTACTCCCAGACAACAAAAGCTCTGTCCTGACCTTAGTACATTTAAATTCCTCTGTCAAACTAGATACTGGCAGTTGAAGTATCCCTTTTCCATACAATGCAACACTACTTAGGCACCTAGGAGCGCCCAACCACTTCCTAATATAGGAGCTAACCGACCTTTCAACTCTCTCCACAACAGATATTGGGATTTCATAAACTGATAATGGCCACATTAACCTAGGATATAGTCCAAATTGTAAACACCACAACTTCAATTTTCCTGGAAGCTCTGATTTATCTATTCTAGCCAATCCTTCAGCCACCTCTTTTCTAAATGTCACCACCTGTTCCTTATCATTCAACTCTACATTGTACCACCTACCTAAACTCTTCACTGACTTTTCCCTAATTGTTGGGATGTCCTCATCATCTATGACAAACTTCCTATCACTTAACTTCCCTCTACATATCGAGATGCTTCTAGATTTACTAGGCTTGATCTTCATGCTGGCCCACTTCAGGTTCTTATTTACCTTCTCTAGTAGCCTCTTTGTACATGGCATTGTTGTGGTCACCAGTCATGTCATCCATGTAAGCCCTAACTGGTGGAAGATGCAACCCGTTCTGCCGTCTCTCCCCACCTACCACCCACTTAGAAGCCCTGATGATTACTTCCATCGCCATAGTAAATGCTAATGGAGAAATTGTACACCCTGCCATGATGCCTATTTCTAGCCTCTGCCAACCTGTTGTGAAATCTGCCGTACTTAGACACAACCTAATATCCTGAAAAGTATGCTTTCACTAAGTTAACAACTACCTGTGGCACTCTGAAGTAATCAAACGCACTCCAAATTAGGCTGTGGGGTACTGAACCAAACGCATTTGCCAGATCTAAGAATACTACATGTAGGTCCCTTTTGTTAATCTTCGCTGCCTGAATCTGGTGCCAGATCATGCTAGTGTGCTCTAAACACCCTGAAAAACCTGGTATTCCTGCCTTCTGCACCATGGTATCAATTAATCTATTCCTTTCTAAGTAGCTAGCTAATCTCTGCGCAACTACACTGAAGAAAATCTTCCCTCCACATTCAAGAGGGAAATCATCCGGAACTGGCTAATGTCCACAGACTCCTTCTCCTTAGGAATGAGGACACCTCCTGCCCTATGCCATGCTCTTGGTATAACTTGTTTTTCCCAAACTATTCTTAGCTGTTTCCACAAAAATTTAAGTGTATCAGGCGCACTTTTGTAAACCCGGTAGGGGACTCCATTAGGCCCTGGGGCCGAGGAAGCCTTTGCACGCCTGACCACCTCCTGAACTTCCTTCCACCTAGGTGGCCTAACGTCCATCTCATGCTCTATTGCTCCTAATGGAGGGATATCGGGTGGGAAACCGACTATCCTGTTCTTCTCTAAATCTGAATATGTGTTTCTCAAATAATCTTCAATCTTAGAACATATTGAAATGGTGAAATCAACTTTTGCAGTTAGAGACCAATTTGGAAAATGGAACACCCAACCCCCTTTCCAATATGCAATGGACTTGAAATAATGATTTGTACAAAATATTTGTAAGATGTTGAAAAACATTGCAATGAAGTATTTTTAAGTAAAAAATGCCCCATTACAAGTAAAAGTTAGCCTTTTTTCCAAGATCTTAGCTCTGGGACAGAAAAATGAAGCCAAGGCCGTGCCTGACCAATTTTGCACCCTAGGCAATAAATTTGCTGGCACCCCCACGGTTCGGTTCAAACCTCGGTTTTCAAAAACTACTACAGAAACATTTCAAAAACTTTCTGAAAAAATGTCTGGATTTTATTAATTATTAAACAAATGTTGCATTGCAATAAAGAAAATGAACATTACTTAAGTTATATTAACTTACAGTTCACAATAAATAAAAAAAAAAACTTGTTAATCTCTTAACAGTCTACATTCTCTAAGTAATCTTATTTCTCCACTTGCAGTTTGTGTGTGGGAGGGAGATGCACTTGAGGCTGCATCACTTGGTGCTGAGGTGGATGAGGTGGCTGCAGTTACATTAGTAGGCCCAGGATTTGCAGAGGTGGGGGACAAATACTTCAGAAGTGCATCTAAAAAGAGGAGATGCATATATTTGACAAACTGGGTTTTTACAATATATTAATCAAATAGCTGTTGATTGTGAAACCATCATGGCATAACCATGATAGCACCTATCATTACAGCCTGCCTTGATCTAATGACATTTTAAACACAGCAAAGAGCCAAAATATAAAAAATGCAACTGTAACATCACAAATTGCAAAATCTGAAAATTGGAAAAGATAAATATACAGTATATGAATATATGCCTGGCTGGTAAACAGTGAGTGGTTTGTGCAGCAGCACACTAAACATTAAATTAAAGATAGGCCAATATATTACATTATGTTGCTTAATCATTCCCCCTTTGAGTCTTTCTTTCCAACTTTCTCTAAGATGGGAGCAACATTAACTGACATTGACTCTAGCTGAATGCTGAAAGTATTCTTAAAACAAGTGAATGAAGTCGCAGTAACACTAACGTTACGTAGTAGTAGTAGTGGTAGTGCTTCACTTGCATTGTGTTTCTACCATTTTAAAAGAAGTGTTCCATCACATCACATCATTACCTCGGTCTTGTTCACGTTTCTCCTCCTCTCTTTCTTTTTTTTGTACTGCACCCCAGAGGGCTTTAGCCTCTTTATGATGATGGCACCCATATACATTGACGCCATATTGACTGCCGCTGTCTATTGGAGCCGACGTCCCAGCCAGCCGCCATCTTGGATGGGTCTCGCTTCGCCTCCACAGTGCATTCACTTCTATGTATATATAACGTTATATATATATCCCACTCTGGGGTTGAGGTGAATAAAAGAACTGTGTTGTGACCTAAATAACATGCTGTTGCATCCATCCAAGATGGCTGCCAGCTGGGACGCGCTCAGGCAGTCAATGCGGCGTCTATGTATATATGCCTATGATGGCAACTGTTTGTCACTCAGCAGCATCACATTACAGAAGATGGCAGGTAGTGGGGGGAGGGAGGGGGAGGGGGGTGCAGTTAGGGACCGTGGCGAAATTGATGCTGCCTGCCAGAGAGGCAGAAGGATGCCAGGCAGGCAGAAATTTAAATTAAAAATATTATTTAATTATTATTTAAAGACGTATGGCTATATGTACTGTTGTTGTTTTGTAGTGTATTCTTGTCTAATTTTTTGAATAGAATTGGGAAGAAAAAAATAAAACATAAAAAAAACACCTCACTCCCTGGCGCCCTCTGGCATGCTGGCGCCTATAGCATTTACCTAACCTGCCCTGTGGGCAGCATGGCCCTGAATGAAGCCAACATGCAAGTACCAAACAGTGCAGTTCCTCTCATGGCCACTTGAGGCTGGCTGTTGTCTAATGCCAAGTCTCTTTTTGTATCAAGACAATACATACACAATAGCGTGCACTAGGGTCCATCATAATAGTGTGCAGTGGGGCCCGTTATGACTTCATTACGCCACTGGTGCTGATCAGATATAAACCAAGATTATACTACTGTGTTGTCTATTCCTTGCCTACATTTTTTCATAAACATACTTTAGTGCACTAAAAGTGAGTGAGTTTGTGAGCAGGAAGTGCGCACCATACTGTGATCTTAATTGTGAGAAACAGAGGCTGAAAAACCTGAGATTAAAGGGTAAAACTGAGCAGCGCTGATGAAATATAAACCAAGATTCTGTTACTGTGTTGCCTATTCATCACAACGTTAAACACATTTCCTAAAAAGCAAGGAGAGCTACAGGTAAGTAGGGGGCAACCAGTCCCCCCAGGACAACAAAGGGTCCAATTCATTTAGGCGACTTCCACACACAGACCATTCAGGTATGCTTACACCCTTTAAGAGACACTGCAAAACTCAACACAGCACACAAATTGGAAACCCACTACAGTAGACACAGGGCTAAATTTTAGCTTACGGCGGTAGGTTAAGATCAGCCAGAATTAAGTCCATCAACCTTTGAAAAGTACTGGATGCATTGCAAAGCCCAAAGATTAATACATTAAACTCAAATAGCCCCTGACGTGAGGTAAAAGCCTTCTTATGGCGGTCTTTCGGGTCCACCTCCACCTGCCAATAGCCACTAGCTAAGTCCAAAATGGAAAACCAACAGGCATGACTGAGGCTATCCAGGGCATCATCAATCCTAGGGAGGGGGTTGGCATCCTTCCTCGTAACCTCATTGAGTTTTCTATAATCGACACAGAACCAAATCCCAACCCCCTTCTTTTTTACAAGCACTACAGGAGGGACAAATTATCCCACTGGTAAGCATTTGTTTTAAATTATCAGTCACCTCCTGCTGCAAGCGAAGGGGGACCCTGCAGGGGCGCATCTTAATTGGCTTTGCATCCTCTGTGTCAGTTTCATGTGGAGTCAAGTTAGTCCTGCCTAAGTCAGTCTCACCCTGACTGAACACAGCAATGTTCTTATGCAGTAGCTGTCTGACTGCCTTTAACTCCTCTGAGACAAAACCCTTTTCTTCCACCCCAAACTGGCTCATGAGTGTATCAACTGTCCAGGGTTGCAAGGTTTTTTCTCCCTCACTATCCTCACACTGCTCAGTGCCCTCATCCTCCACCTCAATGTCAGTAAACAGTGTGCCCACTTTCATACCACTCTGTAGCATCAAGCCATCATTAGTTTCATTGATTACCTGTACAGGCAATCTACCCTGTTGAACTCTACAAACTACTCACGCTACTAAGAGGTCACAGTGCCTGGATATGGAAGTGGAGGGTTCCAGCATTCCCACTGCATAATCTCCCCACCCATTCTGAACCTGATCCCAAATGATGACCTCACTACGAGGGGGGACCACAGTATCAGACTGGATAACAACTGGTTGGGGTTCCAATGATTGATCGAGATCGACCAGGGGGAACTGCTTGCCCATTATGTGGCATTGTTTCTTCCCCAGGTCAACTACAGCACCATACTTGGATAGAAAGTCAAAGCCGAGCAAGATCTCTTCAGAGAGGATATCGGAAACCAAAAACTCAGCAACAAGCGCAAGGGAATCGAGTTGACACACAGTCTGCCAACTCCCCAAAACATGCATCCCCCCACCATTAGCCGCTGCTGCATAACCAAGATAATCCCCAATACCACATCTCCCTTCAGTAGCAGAAAGCTACAGTTGTTTAGAAATAATAGAGTGTGTAGCTCCAGTATCTGCAAGTACGTAACAGTCTAACCCACCTATTTTAGTTTTAAGATAGCCAAATAAGGGCAGTCACGGCGTATGCAAACGGCACCCACTCTCCTGACAGAGTGCCGAGCCACAGTAACAAGGTGCTCCAACCGAATTGCAGCATGTCAGTGTCTTTTGTTTTCTCCTCTTCTCTTGTGCTCACCGATCAGTCACACCTGAATCAGTTAGAGTCATTAGGGAGTCCCGGCTGCTGACATCACTAGCCAGTGCGTCCACAGCTCATTCTCACCACAATATTTTAGTTTGTATTGAACTGTAATATGATATTGTTTGTATTATTTATTGGTCCAGTGTGGCACAGTGCATCCTGGTAATTGATTGTCTTCTACCTCGTGAGCAAAACTGAATGCCACAGCCCTTTTCCTCTGTTTTCTCGTCATGCAGTACCAATTTCAAAAATATCTGCATATTTCTGCTGCATAGACATTCTAGCTTTGTGAAAAGGATATATTTCTAGTAGTAAAATACTCAGAGCGTGACTTTATCCAGAATCTACACTTCGAGTGCCAAAACCAAACCATAAAAACGTTTCATATTAAGTTGCTATGATATCGCTATGATAAATTCAGTATTTACATTTTGCGACTTGGTAGATATGTTAATCAGGAATGCATGCTCATGGTAAGTTCATACAAAGAAATCAAAGAACTATTCTGCAACTTTAACCTCACTGGTCTGTTTACAATAATCACACAATTTGCATTCTGTTTGTGAAATAGCCTTAATGCCCTAAAACAAAACCACTGTGTTCTAACATCTAGTACAAACAGTTGCAAACAGAAAGACTGGCTGCTGATGTTATATTTCTTTTTTCTTAAGCTCCAACCAGAGTGACCAACGGCAGTGGTAGACATCTTATGGTTCATTCCCATGACACCCAAGAAATAATTTATTAAATATATAAATTTCACATTTGTTACTTTGTTTGCCTAGCAATGTAATCTACTGTATGTTATTGCCATTGTAGCAAATGCTTGTAACACCGATTTCACAAATTAAAGTATGGGCGTCTCCTACATTTCTAGCAAATTACAGCATGTTGTTAGGAAATATTCATCCCCTTATGATAGTGAATATATTCAAAAATACATTTGGACCTTACTATGGTAGATATATCTAGGTTGTGTGAACATCTGAGGCACATTACATACACACACACCTAAGGTACTGTAAGCAATCATGCTGCCCGCCTACAAGATGCAACCCAGAACAACACTAGAAATTCACTGTGTATTGGCTTGGCTTGCTCAAATCTCTTAAACCAATAATATGTGATTTTGGATCTTTCAGTGTCCATGCAGGAATCCAGTAACAATACATCAACACAATCCAGAGCACTGGACATATAGACAACCATCAAAAAGCTGTTTCAGCAGAGGGTGAGGGTCTGTAAAAAAAAAAAAAAAAAAAAAAGATTGTCTGCTTTAATATGAGACATCTGGGCAGTGGCTGCCATACTGTGTACTTCATTTAATATTTCCCAGTAGACATCCTGTCTTCACTGTCATCAACAGGACAACATCCCTTCTTGAAAACATGAAATGGGCGAGCAGCTCAGAACAGCAGAGATTCCTGAATTAATATTCAGGGCCTGGTCACCTTAAAGTTTTGTATGCTAAACGTTTTCCCACATAGCTCAGAGGAGCCTTCAGTAGTCAATATCTGAGGGAGGAACTCATTGCAGAATTTTTATAAAGTAAGACTTTAAAAATTATGAAAGCATTGTAAGTTGCTGGGCTGTTTCATATTCTTTTTTTTTTTTTTTAAATTTAAGTCAGTTTCTCCACTGACATTAAAACTATATCATGAAGGTTTATCCTATAGAAAAAAAAGTGAAAAAAAGTAAAAATTGATCCCTGTCAACTATCACTTATGTCCTACTGGATGTATATCCACAAAACGCCTGCCCTCTGCCTCATTCATTTTCTTCTTATTTTGATATGTTTGGGACCTTCCTAGGTGCAGTATGCAGGGTAGGTTGGGATATAATGAAAAAAAGATCAGTTGCCAGACTGTTAGCAGCATGAATCCAAAACAAAGCCACGAAAATTGCAAAAACAGTGCTGAAAAAAAAAGAAATTAAAAAATGCAAATACAGTGAATTGGCTTTCCCTTTTACTGGCAATACTTTTTATCACCAGTAGCATGCAATTGCCAGAGAAAAATGTTGAAACATGTTGGAATACATATCTGCTAACCATGGACACATCACCATTGCAGGGATTGCTCATTGGACCAAAAGCCCATTTGTCTAAATGCCTGTTATCCTAACAAAAAAATCCCATTGCTCCAAAATTACACACTCACCCACACAGAGCATTAGACCTGTGCCTTTTTTTTTTTTTTTTTTTAAACTATGACAAAAGCATGAGTCGCCCTTCCCTGTTTTTGATTTGCCAGTACTTGTTACCTTCATTGGCAGGGTTAGATCAGTTTAGACAATAGGCCTGTTTCCACTGAAGAACTTCCTGGTACTATTTGGGGGGCAGGAACTACTACAAGAACGTCCTCCCGCTCGGCCCTCTCAACCGCCGTGTCTCCACTGAGAGAGCGGAGTAGGAGGAAGGTTCCTGTAAAGTTACTGGGCTCTGGATGTGACTGGACTGGAGGACTATGAGTAGGGTTGCTGTTAAAGTTGTGTTTAATAGAGTTGTTGTGTGACTCTTACTTAGCCCATATGTGTGTCCGTGTGCACGTGCACATGTGTGAGCATGTAATGTGTGGATTGGGTGAATTTTTGTCCCAGTCCGGCCCTGGCTAACGGTTAGCCCAGCTAATCTACGATAACCATGTTGTTATTTACAAACGTCACATCCCACCCTGAGTATATCCAATCAGCACCAAGTAAACCCCAAGCCCCAGCCAGGAGTTTCTCGGGGCCGTTCTGAGTACCTACTCCGAGACAGGGACTCGTTTCGCCCCTGTAAAAGTTCTGGAACTCTGTCCTTCGGGGGTGGTTCCTGCGGTGGAGACACGCACCAAAAAAATATTTTGACAGTGTCAACTGATTACCGGTCATAGATCTTTCTTCCTAAAGGGAAAGTGTGGATTTTTCAGAGTGATTGGCATTTGTTTTTAGGATAGTGGGGCGTACGACAAATGGGCTTTAATTCCAAGGAGAGAAATTTCGGACTATTGGGGTTTTGGAATGATGGTCCGTCTGGAAAAAAAAAGCACTGCATCAAATTTGCGTATTATTATGTAGAAGACATGATGAAACTTCACATTTTAGCAATGGTCAACGCACTGAACCCTTCCTTTTACTTTTCAGTAAAACTCTAATATAACTGTAGTAACTTATTAATTATAAAGTAAATGCCACTAAACTGTCAGGGAAATGTCTTTATTCTTTGATTTTTGGTTTGCTTGGAAAACAAAATTAAATAGATCATTTCTGACACTGATACATTTTAGCTGAGGACATTTCTGACTAAACACAAAAATCCAGCATTTTTACTGTATAAATTTAGAAATATTACAAAGACCCACATTTCTACCTTGAAATGACCTCAAATCTGAAACTCGAGGTGCTATTAAAAAAATATGTATTGCTCCATGTTTACCAACAGTACATCTCAGTACATCTCACACTACAGTCATACTAAAAATCAAGCATTTTTACTGTCTCGAAGTTTGTCTGAATGTGTGTTATCGAATACAGTGACTGTATCTTACCATATCAGTATCTTAGCTGTTCCTAGGACTGCACTTTTCTTGACAGAGACCTCAGATTTTGTACTTGGAATCTGCTGGAGCCACTCTCCAAGTCTGGGGGTCACAGCACCCATATTTTTTCCTAGCTCCTGTTTCAAATCAAGTCAAATCAAATCATGTTTATTTATAAAGCACATTTAAAAACAAGCAGAGCTGACCAAAGTGCTGTACAGAACATGTGAGTCAACATCAAATATCAATTAATCAAAGAAATCAGCATAATGTAGTGCAACAAGGACCAGTTAAGGACAATCAAATGCCAGAGAATACATATGATTTTTAGTTTTGCCTTGAACATAAGTACAGTGAGGGCACATTTAATAGAAAAAGGCCCAATCTCCCCTGCCCCTTGACTTTTGAACGAGGGACAGCCAGGAGCAGCTGGTCTGAGGATCTGAGAGGTCTGGGGTTGGTGAGGGGGCACAGGAGCTCAGAGATGTACTGGGGTGCCAAGCCATGTAGGGATTTGAAGAGAAACAGTGGGATTTTGAATTCTGTTCTGAACTTAACCGGAAGCCAGTGCAGAGATGCCAGGACGGGTGTAATGCTCTCTCTCTTTTTTGTGCCAGTTATTAGTCTGGCAGCGGCATTCTGCACCAGCTGCAGACAGGACAGAGAAGACTGGTTGATGCCGAAATAAAGTGAGTTGCAATAATCGAAGCGAGAAGAAATTAGGGTGTTAGTGACGGTTTTCAGATCGGTAAGACCTGAGAGGGATGGTTTGACTTTGGTGATATTTCTGAGATGGAAAAAGCAACCTTTGACCACGGTGTTGATTTGTTTTTCAAATTTGAGTGATGAATCAAATATGAAACCAAGATTTATGACATGGGAATGAAGGTTGGGCGCCAGGGACCCTAGATGGTGAGCAATGTTTCCGGTAGTGTTTGAGGGACCAAATAGGACCACTTCGGTTTTAGTGTTGTTTAACTGGAGACAGTTTGTTGACATCCAAAGTTTCACCTCCTGGAGACAGTCAAAGAGGGACTGAACTGAGCTGTTGTTGTTGTCACCAGATTCAAGCGGGATATATAACTGGATGTCATCAGCGTAGCAGTGGTATGAAATGTATTTTTGAAAGATTGGGCCTAAAGGAATCATAAAGCAAAGAGTATTGGGCCTAGAATGGAGCCTTGGGGCACTCCACATGTAATGGGAGCAGAGGAGGAAACCAGTTCCCAGTACTGACAGAGAAGGATCTATCTGTTAGATACGAGTCAAACCACTGGAGGGTGCTAACACGGTGACTTGATGTTTGAGACAGTGCAGGAGAATGGAGTAATCAACTGTGTCGAACACGGAGCTGAGGTCAAGTAGGATTAGTATTGCTGATTTACCAGAGTTGAGAGCCAGGAGGAGATTGTTAGTGACTTTGAGTAATGCTGATTCAGTACTATGATGTGCTCTAAAACCTGACTGAAATTTGTCCTTGATATTGTTGTTTTCTGGGAACAGCAGGAGCTGGGCGTAGACTATTTTTTCCATTACTTTAGATAGGACTGGTAACTTGGAGATGGGCCGGAAATTGTTGAGGATGGTTGCATCAAGGTTTGGCTTTTTAATAACGGGATGTACTACGGCACGTTTGAGGCAGAAGGGGACAGAGCCATTAGCCAGGCTACTGTTCAGGATGATTGACAATGTAGGACCTACAGTGTTGAACACTTCCTTCAGCAGGCGTGTAGGATGAGTGTCCAGGGGGCAAGCACTGGACTTTGTGTGTGAGACTATGTCTTTGATGTGAGCAAGAGACACAGGCTTGAACTTACTTAGGACAGCAGAGCATTGAGAGGGAGTGAACAGGCCAAGGATAAGAGGTGAAATAGTAGATCTGATGTTGTCAATTGTGCTTGTGAAAAAGTGCAGAAAGTCTTCACAAGTGGCTGTGGTTTGTACATGATAGGCAGTGGCAACTGAGTTAAGGGCTGAGTTTATTGTGTCAAATTGTATTTTTGGAGAGTGAGAATTTCTGGAAATAATATTGGCAAAGTATTTTGCCCTCACTGCTTTGATAGACTGCTGGTATTTGGCAAGAGAGGTTCTTATGAGATCAAAGGACATTTGGAGCCTGTCTTTTCTCCACCTCCGTTCTGCTCTCCCACATAATTGCCTGAGTGCACAGGTGTCATCATTTAGCCATGGTTGAGTTTTAGTTTTCGGTTTTCTTATTTTGAGTGGAGCAACTGAGTCCAAGATGTCTGCACAGGTTGAGTTGAACAGGGTGATTGGCTCATCCGTGCTCAGGTGGGAGTAGGGCTGGGCGATAAAACGATAACGATATATGTCGAAAAATAACTTTCCCTCGATATAGATATGAAACATGGTCGATAGACTGTTCGATAGACGGCATTCGTCCGTGTTTTGATAGACAATATACGAATAGCCAATGACAATGGGAGTTGCTCCGAGTCCGCGCGGCGCTGAACCAATCACGTGCTGGAACAGAGCCAAGTAGCACACAACACAGAGTAGCAGGCTAGCAGCTAGTCGCAACCAGTAGCAACACATGCAGCCGACAGCACTAGCAGTGAGAAAACGCTGCAAAAAAGAAAATGAGTGATCCCCCCGATGAAACTACGGAAGAAACAGCCCAAGGCTCAACGGATGACTGCGACATTGTTGACAAGAAGGGCACAAAAAACGTCGGTGGTATGGACGTATTTTGGTTTTTTGAGGTCGGACAAAAAACAGAGTAGTGTGCACTGCAAATTATGTAGAGTACATGTTCCCACAAAGACGGGAAATACGACAAATCTTTTTTACCACCTGAAGCAGTGCCACACGGCAGAGCACGCTCAATGCAAAAGTTTACAAGCCCCGAGCGGAGCAAGTGCTATGCAGCCCACAACGCCTGTACAGCCGCAACAGCAGACCATCCAGTCCGCTTTCTCCAGCGCAATGCCTTACGATAAAAAATCGAAGAGACACAGAGACCTCACAAATGCAGTTGCTTATTGTATTGCAAAAGACATGCTACCAATAAGCACAGTCGAAAATAAGGGATTCAAGTCGATGGTTAAAGTAATGGACCCTCGTTACCAACTCCCTGGGCGTAAACATTTCTCCCAGACCGCGCTTCCATAGCTGTATGTGGAGTGTAGAGAGGCAGTTGAGAAGGAACTGCAAAATGTTTCATACTTTGCTACCACGTCGGATATGTGGTCAAGTCGCACATCAGAACCATACATGAGCCTGACTGCCCACTTCATAGACCAAGATTGGATTTTGAAAAGCAAATGTCTTCAAACTGCATACTTCCCCAAAGACCATACAGGTGAAATCATTGCTGCAGGACTGTCAGAAGCACTTGCATCCTGGGGCTTGAGTGAAGATAAACAAGTCTGCATCACAACCGACAGTGGGACCAATATTGTCAAGGCCACATCCCTCAACAACTGGACTCGACTGCAATGCTTTGGACATCGACTTCACTCAGCTGTTGGTAAGCCCCCCTCTGCTGTATTCCTGCCTCTGCTGAAATAATTTGTATCCCTGGTGGGGACAAAATTTACCCCCACCCGCTTCTCCCCCGTTAATGAAGTTAGAAGTACAGCTATGCAGGTTTACTGTATATTAAAAAAAGTGTTTTTAATGTTTAAGTACAATGTTGCATTATGCAAACTAAATCTGGGCTAGGGGGATTCAATTCTGGCATGTTAAATTAGCATTTAACTTATTGTACTGTTGCATATTTTCACATTACTTATGTGTCTGCCAAGAGGGAAAAATATTTCCCTGCTTCCTGAAGTAATCTTTTTTTATTAATTGAAATTTTTCTGGAAATTTCAATTCAGTAAACAAGAAGCACAAAAAACAAGGATCTATAAAATATCAATTGGAAAAGGAGACACAAAATAGCAACAATATATACTGAAAATAACCTTTTAACAACAGTTTAATTTATGCTGTTGCTGTTTATCTTATTTCCACAGAGAAAGCAGGAAAAGACAAGAGGGTGGAGCGAGCTGTGGGTGTGTGCAAGAAAGTGGTGGCTTCCTTCACTTTCTCGTGGAAGAAGAAGAGAGCCTTGGCTGCTGCTCAGGAAGAGTTTCACCTACCCCAACACAAGCTGGTGACAGAGTCACCCACCAGGTGGGGCTCACGTCAGAAAATGGTTGAGAGGGTGTTGGAGCAACACAAAGCCATCTCTCAAGTACTGGGTGCAGATAAGAAGACCAGGCACTTGGTTCCCTCCTGGCAAGACCTAGAAGTGCTGGAGACTATGCATGTGGCCCTTAATCCACTACTGGATTTCACTGATTCAGACACTGAGTGTGTCATACCTCAAGCCGATGCTGCACCTCTTCAAAACACAGATTCTGATAACGTCTGATGATGAGTCACAGCTCACAAAGGACATGAAGATGGCAGTCATGGCATACCTGGATGAAAAGTATGCTGACCAGAAAACAGATGACCTGCTTGATATGGCAACCTTGGTGGATCCCCGTTTTAAGGTACAATACATCAAGCCAGAAAAGATTGACGCCATCAAAATGAGAGCAGTGTCTGAGATGTTGGAGGGAAACCAGGACCTGTCTACTTCAGCCAGAACAGAGGGACCAGGAGAAGAAGGGGGAGGAGCTGCTGCAGTGCTACCCACCCAGAAGAAACAGAGAAAATCATTGGGCAGTTTCTTTAAAAAATCATGTCCCACCAGCACAGGACTTACTGACAGAGAGACAGTGGAAAGGGAACTTGAAAACTACTTGCTGGTACCAGAATCAGACAGTGAAATGGACCCACTGCAATGGTGGAAAATCCACGAAAAAAACTTCACAAGAGTGAGCTTCCTGGCAAAGCGCTACTTGTGCATCCCGGCGACCAGCACCCCCTCTGAGAGGGTATTTAGCACAGGGGGTAATATTGTGACCTGCCACAGGGCAGCTTTAAAACCAGAAACAGTAGATAGACTTGTCTTCCTTGCCCGCAACCTGTAGACTTATGTCTGTCTGACTGAAAAGATTGACAGCACTGAGTGACAGTACTGCACTAATTAGGGTTTCTTGTGCCTTTTTTTCTGAGCATAGGCTTGTAACAGTTGAGTCAATGTCTATTTTATTTATGTTCTCTTTGAAAGCTGCTTGAAATTGCACTGAGCATATAAACAATTGTTTTTTTGTTATTGTTGTATTTTTTTTGTTCTAAAACAACAACATTTAAAACAATATATGAAGGTGAGGTCTTGAGAATTTATTTAGATTTTAATACCCATTTTATTTATTGTTATCTGACATTGACAAAAGAATGTCCATTTTGTTTCTGTTCTCCTATAAAACTTGAAAGCTTTAAGATTTTAGTTTTCAAATTAAGATTTTTATAATTTATTTGGAGTTGTTTGTGTACCTGTTTGAAACAGTTTTATAATGTTACATTACATGTCATGTTCAACTTTGACGGAAAATAAATATTTAAATAAAAATTAACCTTCTGATATCTTAAACTCTCATTTAAGAGTAACGGGGAACATTTAAGATTGACAAAAATAGTGATTTGTTTTATATCGTGATATATATCGATATCGACTGATATGAAAAAAAAAATATCATGATAAACTTTTTCCCATATTGCCCAGCCCTAGGTGGGAGGAACGGGCCTCGAGCTCGCAGGATGAGGTTTGGGTACAGTCTGTAACAAGGAGGAGAACCTGACACAGAGGTGATCTGATATTCCCACCTCTTCCAGGGCCAGAGAAGGGACATTCAGACCGAGTGTGAAGACCAAGTCTAGTGTGTGGCCACGTTTGTAGGTTGGGCCAGAAACATGCTGCGTAAAGTTAAAAGAGCCCATGAAAAGCAGCAAACCAACATTAACTTAAGTGGGCCAACAACCCTATTTTATACATCCCAGAAGGAATATAAAAATGAACTGCTTGGCAACCAGACCAGGCGTCTCTAATTAAGACAAGCATTGTATTTGTTAAAATGTGTCGCCACACAAGGCTAGTAAAAGGGACTTGGCATTTAATTGGGATTACTGTTACTGTATATGGTAACAATATTGGCTGCGAAATTGGCATTGGAAATGTTATACTCCCTCAAAAATATTGATATTGGTCGGGTTCTATTTTTGTTATCTGATGGTCTCTAACAGTGCAGCTTGACAGGTGTCTCACCAATGTGGCATGCCATCCACAATGCCCCATTGAAAAAGTCAGCTCATATTCTACATCACTTAAGAGACACTGATACAATATGTAGGAAAGGTACGTATGTAGCATATTCGTGGTGCGGAGCACAATGCAAGCATTTTCTTCTATTAACCGGGCTGCAATTCCTGCACAGTATACGTTTAACGGTCGACTGAACTCACTGAACCGCGACAAGGTTTTCATACAAGGAATACCATTCAATAAAATATACCCACAAGTATTACGGCTGTGGACTATGGACTAAAATAACTAAATCTAAACAATTCTCCAAAGTTTAAAATTAGCAAATTAAGATCTAACCTTGTAATCAAGGTATAATTTTGGAGCTGTTCATTAATGCCTTCCAGATGGGGGACCGTTAAACATATTATACACATAATTTGTTTGCAAGAGATCCCATTATATTCTATAACTGCACCAGATAACTGAACGCTGCATGCATACTGTATTACTTTGCTTGAAATGAATTTGCATTTCAGTTGAGGATGGAACTCATCAGTTAAAAAGGCCATACTCCTTTTATTGGTAGTCTCTTAGGGTATTTAAGCTGACAGGCACAGGCTCAGCATAACACATTGGTAACGTGTCCTGCATGAGTAGTTTTGGAACAGCAGTCAACACAGAGAAGCAGACGCAGGTTGAAGGTGCAGGATGAATGAACTCTACACAGCCCTCTACAGTGCCTTGATACGAGAAAAAAAAAACCCACTGAAAAATGTGTCAACCCACAGGTGCATAATATGAAAGGTTTTCTAAACTGAGATATCAAAGTCCCAAGCCTCGCTATCAGCAAGCACACTGGGTTACAGTTCCAAATTAACACAGCAGCACATTGACAAAACATGCTAATAAGATCTATTTGCTTTGAAGAGGAAAAATAATGACCATCCTGGCCCATCAGATAAATAAAAGCCTACAAACCCAATTAAAGCTAGCTTTTATGATGGATGAAAGGCACTCACTGTAATGGTTTGTTAATAATAAGCGCAACTGCCCGTTTGCACAACAATGGTCTAATTAGGGGAGACTGTTGGGATGTGACCCATTTGTATAAAACATCTGCAGCCGCTCAGCATCGCTGTGATTCACTGGTGTTTGAAGCGCCCAAATTGTGACAGATGAGTGGAAATAACGGTAGGTAGCAGAGCAGCCCCATGAACAAATGCTGGGCATTGTGGGTAGGCAGTCATGCATGTGTTGTGGGCAGACAAAGTGCCAACATGCCAGAGATACAATCGAAGTATTGAGAGAGCTTTGTGAAACATAACTGGCATCTTTCAGCTGCTTTTTTAAATCTAAAGACTAATCAGTGGGCATATGGAGTAACTAGCAATTATGAGTCATTCGGTCCTATTGTGATGCATTTACCTACAGAAAACTATGGAAAGATGATTACAGGGCAAAGCATCTCTGAAACCTTTGTGCAATTTGTGTAAAGAAAAGAACAACATTGATCTATTCAGTCACACTGGTCTTCCAAATATGAATTGATTTCCAAATGATTTTGCTAAACATGCAGTCAGTCATGTCCCCTTCTCTTGATGTGCTGTGGACATGCAAGAGCATGTTGGAATGCAGAGCAGACTTACTTTGAAAATACTGTGAAATAAACTGTTATTTCTGGGACCTGCAGTCTCATTCCCTTGGAGCAACCTTAGATGCAGGTGCTAAATACTGAACATCCCCCTAGTGATGTTATTGAAGCTACTAGCATCATTATTTTACTTAACTCTTTGTGTATGAAGCTGTGTGATGTTCTATAGGCACAATTTGCCATTGACTAAATTCTGATTCAGTGCTAATAAAAAGCTTGAATTGAAGCGGTCTTGAACAAAAGCCCCTTTTACACTGCCAGATTTTTGGCGAATGTTGGGCCGTTTTGCCGGCAAGCTGCGAGCGTTTAGACACACAGAGCCAGACTGACAAGTTGATCCAAGGTGCCCAATTTTCCGCCTCGTAGGGTAGACATATTGGCGGGACCTTTTTGATTTAAAAAAGAACAAGGCGGCCTTCCGCCACAGGAGGGGCTGATGATGACTTGTGGGAGGACCTGTTGATGACGCCGCATGTGCGAGCCACTGGCGGTGGATAAACAGAAAACAGCTGAGAGAGGGAATTAGCAAGCAGCAAGTGGGAAACGCAAACCTAACAGACACTACAGTGAAGATGAGCAACTGGGGAAACAAGGAATTGTGCACCCTCCTTGTCGAAGAGGCCATTAACCGTCAGATGATGGGGACAGTGAAGGACGGGCCAACTTACAAGAGAATCGCCTAAGGACTGTCTAGCCGCGGCTTCCCTCCCATGTCACTGTTTACGTCACAAGCTGAGGTACAGGTTTTGTTACTTGCTCACGCCCCCCATTGCCCCAAAAAAGGCACATTCTGTATCAACAAAAGTAGGTAGGCGCCATTTTGCTGCACGCTGTTTTATACTTCATGTTTACCATCTTTGCTCAAAATGTTAACATGCTAACAAGTAAAGCTCAGGCTAACAGGAGTTTCATTAATTTGTCAGGAATTTCAGTCATAAACATTCAGGTCAATATTTTTGACCTGAACATGGCACTAAATTAAAAGTTTGACAATCATCAATAAACACTTAACTGAATACCAAAAATCTGTACCTCATGCTGGCAAGGAGGATCACCGAAGTAAGAGGATTTATCATCTGGGGACCATGAATGTCCATCCGTCCATCCTTATCCATTTGTTCAGGGCCTGGTTTGTGGTGGCAGCAGGCTAAGCAAGGTATTTTAGATATCCCTCTACCAAGCAATGTCTTCTAGCTACTCCTAGGGGATTCTAAGGTGTTCCAAGGCCAGATGACAAACATTATCCCTCCAGCTTGTTCTGGGTTTACTGCTGGGTCTTCTACCAGTTGGACGTGCCTTGAAAACCTCTGACGAGAGGCGCTTCAGTGGCATCTTGGTCGGAACCACCTCTACTGGCCCATTATGATGCAAAGGAGCAGCAGCTCTACTCTGAGCAGTAACTCAAATTCCAAATAAGTGCCTATTCATGTTGTTGCAACATATCAGTCTGCACCAAAGTGGTAGATCAACCAACTTAAGAGCTATGGTGCTAGCATGGCTAAAAAAGATAAATCCTAATGGAGTAAAGTTACTGACTTCAAAGTTTTACAAGAGAAACAGAAAAAGCTATATTACAGTAAAAAGTAGGGATGCGTGATAATATCGGTACATCATCGGTATTAGCCAATACTGACTTTAAAATTAACTAATAGAACTGCCCAACATCATTTTCTTACTTTGCGCAATGAATGAATGTAACATACATTTAAAATCATTATATTTCATGTCTCCATCTGGTGGGCTATCATGATTAGAGCATGCATGTGTAATATGATAATATCATTACTTTTTTGGGGAAAAGTGGATATATCAATATCAGTATCTGTTATCAGCTAAGTGAGTAGTTAGATATCAGCATATCAGATATCAGTAAAAAATCCAATATGGTGCATCCCTAGTAGAAGGGGTTTTTCATATCAGCAACCTTTGTTCAATTTATTCAGAGAATATATGGTTACAGATTATTAAAAATTAGTTTTATAGATTTTGTGTTGTTATATTAATTTCAAGAGTAGTGACAAGCCATAGTGTGAATCCACCCTGCCAGACAACCACATCCCTCCACACACACACACACACACACACACACACACACACACACACACACACATACACACACACACACACACACACACAGAAATATAAAAGTTGGCGCAAGCAAAGTTATTTCACTCCCCTGTGCATATGCTGCTGTCATGTTCACTGATCCTGGTCTTGAAACATCTGCTGGTTTTAACTACACAGGCAGATCACAAGGACATCTGAGTTTGTATATCATACTGGATGACGTATAGGTAATGAGGCCTATACTTTTGAAAAACTGTCCTGCACAAGGGTATGTTAGTTATATTTGTTGCTCAAACTACTCTGAAATGTTTGGTCATTTTCTGGTGGGTAGGTCCCACCACAGTGTCCTTTTCATTAAGTAAGTTACCCGAATAGATATTGTGGGCTGGGGTTTGCGCAAGTATTTATCACTAATTTTAGGGAATCTGAATGTGTTAGTTAGCTATTTATACTCTCCTCCTGTTAGCTGAACACACAAGGGTGCATCTGTAGTATCTCAAATAATCATTCACCATTTAATTCCTTACATTTGTAAGGTTTTGTGTGATATTAGTGAGTATACTGAGGCTCTCTAGTAAGTTGGCATATTTAATTGCCTGTTAAAACTTAAGTATTGTGGTGGGTGTGGTTACCGCATGAGACAGGCAGTCAGGCAAGTGGAGTGGAGCCACACACTTTTTTGACCTTGTTATTCTTGTCATTATCTTATTCTCTCTTTTTTTCCCCGTGTGGATAACTTTTGTACCGTGGTTTTTAGTTTTTGAAGTAAACAGTTGACTGAATCAAGAGGATCCTGTGGAGTTTTTTGTATCATTTTTGTGGATTACGAGAGGGATATGAGAGCGTCAATCTTAGGCTTCATTAACTAGGAAACTACAACATGTATCTGCAAAGCAATGTCAAGCTCTAACATTCAAGTTTATTAATAACTCTATATTATATAACAAAGCCGCTGCTCAGTTGTATTATGTGTCACATATCATCATAGTGTAACCACAGCAGTATTAAAGCAAGCAGAGGTTTGAATGACATGAAAGGACACTGGAGGAGAAACATATCTCCAAGATAAAGCAGTTTTTTCCATTTGGGTGACATCATCATCAGGTCTCTGTTCATCTGATCTAACTCCTGCCCATATTTCCATCAGAACTGAGTGCTAATGTCCGTCTCTTGGACTCGTTAAACACTCCATTTGTCATAATCCAGCAATGAGATTCCTGTGAATATGTTATCAACTGAACAATCAAACTGCTGTAGCAAACAGCAAAGGTGGGTCACACTCATATACTGTGCTCATAATATGGCCTTAACCCTGCCCTGAATGGATTTGAAGGGGAATTAAAAAAAAAACTGCATTTATAGCAAGGCCCCCCAAAAATAAAGAAAAAAACCTCAATATTTGATGATGAGTAAAAGTGGATAGCTCTCAGCGCATTAGTTTTTGGACTGTCCTCACTTCATGTTCAACAATCTTGTCAAGACATTTATGGTCCCCAGAGGATCAATCCCACTAGGGGTGACCCCGAATAGTCAATGATTCGGTGTTTTGATTTGGAGAAGTCTAATTCGACTGCCAGTCTCGCCGTCGAATTGTCGCAAAATGTGGTTATGAAACAAGACCGTACCATTCTGACAATATGGGGGTGCTCACTGCTGCTGAACATCTTGATTTGACATAGAATGTATTTGTTTTCTAGTAAGTCATGATATATAGCCTATTTTGATACTAACATCAGCCTAATTTCTATTAATAAAAAACTGAAAATGACGCGTGCATTTAATCAGTAGGCATAATCATGAATCATGAATAAATCACCCAGGTGCTCGATCCAAATAAGCTGAGGTGAGCGAGTGCGCTGCAGGACCATCAGAGCAGCATCGAGGCCTACGGTGATTTATGGTGGCGGAGCGCATAAACAAACACTTTGGAGGAGGTATGTGCTCTCAAATCAAACTTTTTTGAAGAATTATTCGCTTACCTGAAATGTCTTGAAACAAATTTCACCACTGATTGTTTTCTTGATAGACTCCGATTTTTTATTTTGCTACTTTTTGTCTGACGTGGCCAAACAATTGACAGCGGTGACGCACAGTCCGCGTGGATGAACTTGAATGAACCTGAGTTGATTAATGAAGTAACTTGAAGTCAGAAAGAAGGAAAACTGTTTTTAAACCTTTTGTGGATGTTTTTGAATGTTTATTTGTGAATGAAATGGCAAGTTCTGACGAGTTAGAAACGACTCCTGTCAAAGACATGGATGAAGCTGCAGCGTGTCTGTGCTCATCTAGAGCAACATACCTTGATGAAGTGAAAGGAATAAAGGGTAAGGGTATTTTTGTGATAACTATATTCTTGACAATATGACAAATTAGTTAAAAAAAGTAAAGTGAAAAAAAAGTATTTTGAATTTAACAACATAGAATTGCAACAAAATAAGTGATATAGTTTTACATGTCAATCCAACAGTTTGCATCCAAATATTCAGTAAATACGAATCATATGATCTCTCATTTCTCTAGTTTGTAAACAACAACAGTACCTCAGAGTGAGATTCAAATTCTGTATATAACATTTAAATACCCCCTATATACAAAACAATGCACCCTGGGATCTATAAATCAACAGATGATTTCCTTCTCTTTCAGCAAAATCCTAAATGATTGCGTTGGGTTTTTTTTCCACCTGGACCTTCATGCACTGCCATTTCTCGTCTAATCAACAACCTGTAACCTGTGACAGGCTGTTATGCTACCATAACTATTGCACATTCACATACCATTTTTTGTTGAGCTCAAAGATTTATGACAATTCACTTGATGACACCAACTCCCTTGTGCACCCGCAGAGAGAGGCGAGGGAGAGATGCTGTGCTGCTGCCAGAGGAGCCACTGAATAAATTCCCTCTGAGCAGTAAGTCACCAAAAGAGTCTGAGAAGTCCTGGCTGTTGATAAAACATTCAAGATGCCCAGGCCTAATGATGCCACCGTTTGTTCCACACTACTGAAGCTGCTCCTCTATTTGAACCACCGTGAAGTCCATGATAATTTCACTTTCAGCCATGCTTGTTGTTGCTATGAGTAACAATTAGACTACAATTTATATCCTTTATCCAGTTTGTTCCCTTTCGTGCTACAGTTATGCTTGACCGTTCTAGTGTGATTTTTGGTAAAACCATTAAGCTTGTTGAGAAAACTCTTTCCGTCTCCATTTCTTTCAATATGTGTTTACGTCTGACAGGAAGTCACGTTACTCGTCGCCTACAAATTTCTGGTTACTGTGTAAATTGTCTATTCCTCCACAATACAACCCTGACATTTTATTGTGTTCCCTCTTTTTTCCTGAGGACTGCTTCACAAACTGGTAACAGCTGGATTTTCACTGCAGTTACAGCTCAAAAACGAGGCAGTTCCCTTTGTTGGCCAAATCTGGAGATTTGGGATCACAACCTGTAAGTATGCTTTATGAGCTGTGAATTTGTTGTGTAAAAACAAACAGGGAAGCTGTTACTGAGAGTTGAAGTGTATGAGCTAATGTTAGGTTGTACACCCAGTGCTTAGCTGTAGGCTTCAGCTAAACGGCTAACCAAAGGTAATTTATGTTTTTTAAATTGATGTAATTTAAAATGCTTTTGCTACTTGGCATGCAGTAAGTGACTGTATTGTGGAGAATCTAACAGAGTTAAGATGTGTAGCATGTCCATATTGACAAACGCTGACACCCGACACCCGAGCTAAGCAGCTACTGCCACTAGCTCGAGCAATTAGCCGACAGACGGCAATCACACTTGAACTGATTTGTCAAAATGTGTGGCTGTACTCAGAGTTTGATTGTGAATCGTCTGTCATCATACATTTTATGGAAAATGTAGCCTACAACTTTTGTTTTTTATTTGGAGCTATGTTACATAGAGGCCGTTCACAATATCGTTACTAAATACTGTAGTTAGTGGGAGTTATAAAGCTGAGGAGGTATTTGTGTAATGAAAGGACGTTGTGTGTGTGTGTGTCTGTCTCTACATGTGCTTGAATACAGGGAGGGGGCAACACTGTTTAGCGTTTTAGATGTTGACTATGGATGGGTACCGAAATCCAGTACTAACTTAGCCCCGGGGCTAAATTATGAAAGAGCATAGTATTGATAAGCTCTGAAGATATGTTCTTTTATCGGTACTTCAAAACATTTTGATTTAATTCATTATCATCCTACAGCCTCTCATCTGCGCTCTTTGCCGGGGCTGAACTCCTCCACATACACACACACACGTACACGCATACGCCTACACGACACAGTAATCTGTGAACAGCTAAGCGGCTGCGGTGGAAACAAAGTCAAGATAACTACTCAAGTTAACGGCAGCTACACTCGTCATTGTAAGTGAAATTAAACCTCAGCGAGTAAGAGGCCAATAATTTATCAATACATTAGTTCAGCAAGCATGCTTTTCAGACATTTTTAATACTGCCACAATTTAAGTGAGAACATTTTAGTTAAAATGACAGTTTAATCTCTCATTTTAAGTGTAAATAATTAATTTATGCCAATTTTTTAATGTTTTTATTGTTTAATTTGTCAAAATATGTCAAAAGTCTGGCATGGGCTTAAAGGGTACTTAATGTACCCTTTATACCCATGGGTGTTCCAAAAAAGCCCACTTCATGATTTGTTGATAAATAAATATATATATCTAAAAATCTTAACAATCCAAACTTGTTCTATTAAAATCTGTAATTGCTTAGCTCTCAATAGCTATTTTCATTCTCCCCACTCCTATCCTCTGGCCTGTAAATGGCATTTGAAATAGGTGTGATCAGCCTTTTTGCTGTGTCGTCAACATAGAAAAAGCTAAACTTACAACATGTATTGTTTGGAATGTAGCCAAAAAAACTATTTATGAACAAAATCAAACTCATGCTGGCTGCAGCTGGTTGAAAGTGCAGATGTTTTTATCAAGATTTCTTAAGACCTAATGACTAAAAGAAAATAGTTCCCAGGTTCAAAACAAATATTTTAAGGATAATAAATGAGTCAATTTCAGTATATCCAATTAAAAAAATAACTTTATTTGATTTAAAAAAATATATATAAAAACACATCTTAAAAACAAACAATTAAAACCATTGTGGAGTAACACTAAAAACCCACTCCAGGTAAAATCCTCAGTGAGGGAGAAAGAGTAGTGGGGAAAACCATGTTAAACCAAATATTAATCAGAATAAAATGTTATAAGCTTACTTTATAACATTTTACAACAACAATTATTGCTAATGTTAGGATAGAATGTAGGCCTATCTCAAATGAATTGACCTATGCAATATCACTGATATTTAAATTTGGATATTTAATTATCTGAACTATGGAGCTGATTGAGGGCACATGAGGGTACATGAGGGTTAAGTGAGGTCAAAGTTTGGCAAGAAAATGGTTCAGAAGTCAAAAGGGAGAAAATCTCCACTGAAACACAGTCAAGTGGGCTTAATGGGAGCAGGTGGGCTTAAAGGGAACTTAAGTTAATTTCTGGTTAAAAGTCAGAATATTTTATTATGCACACATGACATTAAAAAACAACTACATGGAATGAATATGCTGCACTAACATAACATGAAAAGTATCAATTGATCATGCACTGAAGTAATTAGCTACAGCCACCCTAAATGGTGTGATTTTTTTGCTAGTGTTCCCTTTAAGCCCACTTGGTAAAAATGTTTATTATACACATTTACTATCTATTTAACAGTATAATAATATATTTTGCATACATAAATGTAAAATATACATGCTTATCAGTACTCCCAAGTTTCTGGAGGTGGGTTTTACACTAGCAGACAGTGGACCAAGGCTATTTTCAATGAGAGTGGTGTTTGTGTTTGGGGGACTGAACAATATGTTTTCTGATTTTGAGCTATTGAGTTGAAGAAAATGTTGTGCCATCCGACAGTTGATATCACTAAGACAATCTAAAACAGCAGCTAGGCTTCTAGGATCATCAGGTGTCAGGGGAAGGTACATCTGTGTGTCATCGGCTTAGCAATGAAAAGTGTGTTGCTGAATGATTTGACTGAGTGGAGTAAGTGACTATATTGTTAGAAACCTTTTGCACTCTGCAGCAGATGTTTTCAACTTAATTCAGTCAGAGGATAAACATACAGCTGTAACCATAACATCAGATAAGTAACAGTTATCATGTCACATCTGAAATGCAAGACAGCTACAAAATAAAAACTTACCACTGTGAAACGTCCGGCTTCAGTCTTAGGTGCGAAAGTGCACCTCACCTCTTTTCGTCTTTAGCTTAGCCTCAGCTGTTGTTGTTTGCGGCAGCCTCCGGAGGTGAAGTGAGATAAGATAAGGTAAGGGGCGTGACGTTTCCAGTACACACTCTAAGCATTGCACCAATCACAACAGACTGAGCGAGCAGACCAATCAGAGCAGCCTGGGCTGCTGGGGAGGCGAGACATAAGCCCAAACACAGCATTTCAGACAGAGCTGGGGTCCGTTTCACAAAGCAGGTTCAACAAACTCTGAGTCTAATCCTGAACTCTGAGTTGATCTACTCTGAGATAGGAAACTCTGAGTTTCCGGGTCCAGAACAGCTGGTTTGAATCAGTTTAATCAACTCGGAGGAGTTTCACCTGGAGTTAAGCGCGTGCACCACAACTATAAAAAGCCAGCATCAATGGAGCCCCGATTCGACGAGTCACCATGGCAACGGGGAAGAGGAGGGCTGCGTTTTTCACCCCACTAGAATTAGAAATCTTAATGCGCTCATACGGAGAGTTTGCACACGTTTTCATAAAGAAGTGCGTAAGTTTAAATGTAGGCTTTGCAATCACAATAATATTACAGGGGAAAACTGCTTGAATGGTAGCCTATTAATTTATTTCACTGAGGTGCAATCCCGCGGAGGAGAAACGCACTTGGCAGCAGTTTAGGATGAAATATAAAAACAGTGTTCAAACAGGTAAGACCTCGGCATAATCTCATGGGGGTACCTCATTTTGATCACGTTTTACATTGTAAAGTAAATATTAAGTGGCTGTTTGACTGTGCAGTTGTTTTATCCCCAACATAATGCTGTTTTCACACACATAAATGTCTTCTCATCTATATCATGTTCTGTTAAATAATTAAGCCTATTTAAACTAACACAGGCTTCTACTCAGCCAACAGAAAGAAGGCAGATGCCTGTAAAACGAGCACACTTTTCTGACCGCCCTGCATACAGTTGCCTTACTCAAGTGCTCAGCATCTCCGACATTGTACAAAAAACTTCCATTTGCAAAGAAACGCAGCGCAACACACACTATCTGCTGGGATGTGAGAGCATACGATTGGTGCAAATGTAAGCACGGATTAGGTTGTGTATGTAGACGATGGACTGTGACGTGAAACGGTACAGCTCAAAAAGATAATTGTCTGGAAATACTATGCGCGGTCTGATAACCATCTCCCGACGAATATTTAATTCTCTGCGCAGTAATGCTGCACCTTCATCCACGGGATCGTTATCAAAAGGACATGCCATGTCAGTGAAAAAAGTTGCCACCTATTGTGCCTAATGGACTTCTAATATACTGACTCTGATTTTTTAAATGATTTTTTTAAATGACAGACAGCAGAACTAGGCTACGCCAAAACTCGCCTGCTGACTGAATGAATGAGGAAATCAAATGGAGTGTGTGGCTCTGAAAGAGGGCGGAGACAGAGAGAAATTCGAGGTTCATTGAGAAAAACCTGGTCCCGACCAGGTTAGGTTCATAGAGTCTGTTACTGCGGTAACTGACCGAGAGCTTAAGTTACCTCTGTCTCTGAAACAGGCTAGAGTTACCCCTCTTTCTCTGGTTTGAGTTACCTCCCTTTTTGAAACGGAAAACTCAGAGTTTCCCTCATTTCAGGGTTAACAGACTCTGAGTTTTCACTAAACCTGCTTTGTGAAACGGACCCCTGCTGCATTAATGAGCAGTACAAAACAAATAATGTGTTTTGAACATTGACGCACATGAATCTATTCCTCTAGCCCCCAGTATTACATATCTGTATCAATATAACCTTGTAAATAAGCATAATAGGTCTCCTTTAATTTGAAACCTTAGTTTGCTGACTAAAACACAAATGCTGTGGTTGGATAAGACTCCACAGTTTAATTCAAAGCTGGTGTGTGAGGTTTGCCTGAAAATGATGTTGTTCTTTGCTGGATATATATTGGGCATTTATTTACCCTTGTTTCAAGCTGTGAGCGAGGAGATGATTCAAGGTGAACATCAATAAAGGAGTTCCATTCACTACCAAAATGAAGAAGCTTTGAGATGATTGAGTTTTTCACCAAGGGCGCAGCTTCAACAGCAAGGAGAATGCTTGCATTTCTGGCACACACCCTTTTTTACCTTTACTATATCTGTATTGTTCTCATTTCCAGTCATTTTGAATTCAAGATGCAATTCTGCTCTATGAAAATAATCTACTCTGGTCCACTACGCTATCTTTTATGCCATGCTAATGAGAAATTGTGCTCAAAAAGACTGATTTATCTGGATAAGCTGAGGGTTGGATGCATGAATAAATGAAAATTGTGATCCCAAATAGACACAATGAATATGTCTTTTATTCTGACCTTTGACTGTGTGAGATGAAATCCTGCTGGGTGATACTGTGCTTGAACTTTAATTTAAAACACGAACAACTGAACATGAGCATCATATCAGCTACAAGGTACATCTCAAAATATGTTTTGTGCAGTTTCAGTCAGTGTGCAGAAACAAAGGAGTAATGGCATGTATTCTACTATCTCCCCACTTAAATGAGGGGGTCAAAGAGTAAACCTGCCTAAAGGCAATGCCCCTGTACACTATCGCAATTAACTAATGATTGCAGTGTGTGTGGTTTCTACTGTATAGCATATGTCACGTACGTTGGTTGAGAAAAAGGTTTTTAAACAGCATAATGTTAAGAATGATTTCTATTTTAACAGAGTGCTCACGGAGAAAATAAGACCAAACTTGAGTGGAAAGGCAAATGTTAATTACACACACACAGAGCAGGGTCAACAAATCATTTAAATCTAATCAAGAAGTTGAATGAGACTAATTAGATATGCTGATATGAATATACTGTTTTGCAGATTTAATGAACTTGATCAGGACTTTGGAGCAACAAATCATATTTCCAATCTCTAGGCTAATAAGGCATACAAATTAACAGCACATGGTATTTAAAGTTACCACTCTCGGCCAGTTAAATAAATACATGTAGGATCATTTACTCTGCTATGGGTCTGCCACACAAAATAATCCAGACATATAAAGTTATCCAGAGCCCAGCCACATAAGTTCTATAACCAGGACAAAAAGATCTGAAACCTTCACTGGTTACCTGTTATATATATATAAAACAGTCTGGAATATGTGTTAAATAAATGAAAGTTTAGGATGTTCTTTACAATTCAGACTTCTTTGAAATAAGAAAATTCTATTAACTTAATCATTAGATCTGCACAATCAGTTTTACCACTTTACAACTGTTGGCTGGTTGTGAACACTGAGAGAATTCTTCTTTGCAACTCAAGTTGGATTATTCTTCATTCACTATCTCAAGACTGCCTGCACCTCCTTTCATTAATTTCTCTCAATATTAAGTCAATTTTATTCATATAGTCCAATATCTCAAATCACAAATTTGCCTCAAAAAGGTTTTAAAAATCTGTAGGCTTCTGCATACACACCCTCTGTCCTGAGTCTGGGGGAAAAATGAGAGAGAACCTCAGGGAGCGCAACTGAAGAAGAAGCCCTCTCCTTGGATGGACCGAAAAACAACAGATGTCAAGTGTACAGACAATTTAAAAAAAATCTAAGGGATCAATATTATGATTATTTGATTATATTAGGTGTTTATTAGGGTTGGGTCAGTGAAACAATGTTCAAACCAGTTGGATATTAAACAAAACACTGGACCGGTGCACAGAATTTTAAAAAGTGTCCCAAATGACTCAGTACCCGTTCCTGAGTGGAACATATGACAACTATGCTCTAGGGCTGTACCCAAATATTCGGATATTCGAATATTCGTTTCTATGGGTAGGTATTCCTTATGAAAATTTGGTATTCAATATTCATTTTTTATTTACTTTTTTTTTTAAATTATTATTATTTTATTTTTTTTTGGTGCTAAATGTAGTCTTTTTGTTGTTGGTAAATGTAGGTTATCAATAAAAGTCTAAACTTTTAAACTGCATTGTTAAAAATGTGAAAATATAGTATCGCCTACCAACGGAGCTTGTGCGCACGGCAGCATGAGCAAATCCGTCTGAGGCAGTGGATCAATGCCAAGTTTTACCACTTTATCACTATTCCCTCTAAATTGTAGCTGTTTTTTCGTTATCTTTTGAATTTAATATGAATTATGGAACCGTTTTTGTCAATGTTTGTTTACCCTGTTTTGTACAACAAATCATTGTTTAAAGTTTCATTAAGTTTCTTTTGGAGTGCGTGACACAAGTGTGTTTTGAAAATGACCGCAGACTGTCACCTGCTCAACGCACCAGCACCTTCAGATGCCATGACAGTAACAGATTATAGATTTACAGATTTTAATAATAATATTAAAATATCATTTACAGAGCGATTTAACAGGCAATCACTGCTGCCCAACCCACAGGTCCATTTGCGGTTCCTGTTGGTTACGGGTCGAGCCGCGCATCACTACTCAGCTCAGTCTATAAGGCTGTACACAACAGTAGGCATTATATTCTATTCAGGCCGTCAGAACCAGCAGTGCATCGGCTCTACAGTGCACGGCACTGCTGATTAACCATTTTATTGCAGCACAGAGTGTCTGCCAGCAACCACTTACTTGCAGAGGCTTCCTACAACTTGTTTCAACGGTTCTGATTTAATCAGAAGACAAATTAAACAGGATGACTAGCCAATGTGAAAATCAAAAGAAAGCATAGAACAATGTACTGAAGAAGACTGTTGTGCCATCACATGGTTTTGTGGTTTGAGAGCAAAGATCCGGTCGCCGCTTTGCAAAACTCCACAATACAATTAGGTCCGAAAAACCCCGGAGGAGTGCTTCGCATGGAGGCTTTGAAAGGAACCGAGCCTGTGCGTAAAACCGGCGAGAGCAGCCCTGCCACGGCACGCGCACCCATGCGGGGTGGCTTATCTGTCCGTCCGTCCGTAGCACGAGTCATGTGCACCACTTCACCACCGACCTGTGTCTAAAAGCACAAACAACTCTGTGTCCTCTCACCGCGGATGCTGTGATTTGATGGCACAACCAGAGCCAGTGGGCTCATTGCAGCCCACTGGCAAACGACCCCCTTAACAACCACGCCATTTTAATAGAACGGAGCACGTAGGCTACTTACCTGTTGTCAAACCCGGTCTCACACCATTTCTTGTCATATTCACAGTCTATCACAGTTAGTTAACAATTATTATCACCCTGCTCCCACCTAAAAAGAAAACGTTTTTTGTGTACTAATTTTTCATAACTGTTTATGATCTCAAACACATGTAAACTTGTACATGAACTCACCCCTACTGTTTTCCTATTTTGTAACATAACAGAAAACACGTTTTAGATTGTGATATTTAATGGAAATGATGAACAATAGCCAACAGCAAGTAATGTTAGCCTATTAGCAAGGGTCATTTAGCTAATCAGAAACTTTCCCTGGTTATCTTGCTTCAGCCAGCCTCCATCCTATTTGGGTTTTTGTAGTTAAATACAGAGGTTTCATGTAGAAAATTCTTCATCTTAACTTCATGTACCTTGTCAATTGTGGAGCTTTCAAAGCAAGTGTAAGATATTTACAGGAAATGGGGTCTGGTAAAAGTTCAGCTCACAACATTAGTGCTGCTTAATCTCACTTATTGAGGACACCTCTTTCGTTGGCTTCAAATACAAAATGTTGTCATATTGGTGGTTTTCTCCTCTTATCACCCCAAACTTTGTTGTAAACAAACAGCATGTGCACCCCCAGACCATGTCATACTGACAAATGCCAGTTTGCAAAATGAAAAAGAAAAAAAAAAAAAAAATTATAATACTGTTGCTAGGTTGTTGTTTAAAACAGTTAACAGTATCAGCCTCAAAGGTCCAGTATAAGTTGGGCTACAGCAAAAACTGATACAAAACTAACACACACACACACACACACACACACACACACACACACGGACAAACACATCAAAAGCTTTGATTACTACAATGTGAACTATTATCAACATCGACCACAAATCAAATATTATTTTATTCTAAATATTAAAAATAGGTTTTATCAATGGAAAAACTTTTTAGACTTTGAGTCTCTAAAAGAAGATTGAAAAACACACATACACTATTTTAAAAAAAGCTTTCAAAAAAGCTGAGAAGCCTCCAATTAAAAAGACAAAAGATGTGAGTGCTATTTGTTTGTGTCTGCAAATCAAAGTGCTCAGCGCCATCACGCTTTCTGTGTACAATAGCAGAAAGCCTGACAGAGAAAAGCTGTTATTTGTTGCTTTCGAAGTTCCCAAATGACAAATCAGCATTGCAAATAGATTTTTCACCTAGCGATTCAAGGCACCCTCCTGCTGGGCCTGACATACCATGGTCAACAGTCACCGCAGTCTGTCCACCACACTCCCTCCCGAGATTGGCAAATTGCCTTACACTAGATTACACAGGGGTTTTCAGAGAGAAAGAGTCTCCTATTTCCTATTCGTTGTAAATCAGAGGTTTGATACAAACATAAGTGGTCTAGGTATCTTTGGATAATTTGTAATTCGTTTCTAATTGACAAATGAAAAAAATGTTATTTTGATATTCGTTTCAAAACGAAGAATGTAAAAACCATTTTTAATGTCAGAAAACCGTTTTTGATGTCAGAATAAAAAAACGTAAAACCAATCAAAATTGAATATTCCTTTTCTCCTTAGTCCTTCGTTTTGCAATGAAGAATTAAACAACCCATGGAGTCACATGGTTTTTTTGTTTCTCAATTTAAAACCAAAAACGAAAAACGGAATCACGTGGTCTAATTTGTTTTTCGTTTGTGAAGGAAAAATTGGAAATCCAAACTCAAACAGGCCAATTATGGTTTTTGCAAATACTTTTTGGTGTCTTTCTGTCAGAGGAAAGTTAAGAGGTAAAGTAAACGCGAGACATGTCTATGTTAACACTAACTGACTGTGTTTAATAATAGCCTACTTTATGTTTACACATTAAGAGACAATTTTTCCATTAATAAGTGCATTGTTTGGTGCAATAAAAATAACTGAGCTGCCCGGCCCCTAAAAACAAATCCCTGAACAAGGCAGGTGGGGGGTCAGAGAGTGATCAAGTTGGTGGGGGTTCTTACAAGCAATTGTGGCCCATGCCAAAAAGGCAATGAGGAGAAATGCTTAAAATTGTAACATGCTTTGATGGCATGCTTTGATTCACACTTGGGGAAACTTGGGTCACCTATTGTACCACGACAGCCAATCAATGGAGACTCCCAGCAAACCTTGCTAAATGTCACTTATCTGTGCTTTCTTGTTGCTCACATTTTGGTGATATCACGTACTTTGCTCATACACTATAGCTTATAGAGACGCTACTACCGCCAGTTATTACAGTTATAAGCACCGACTAACAGCTAGTACAATAATAAGCATTAAAGAGTAACTAAACCCTAAAACCATTTTTTTTCAGCTGATAATCATTGTTTCTGGTAGTGAGGTAGTGTTACTGACTGATCCTGCTCAAAATCTTGACAGTTTAGTGCAAACTGTTGAAAATCTACATTTTATTTGTGCCGGGTTTGTTCTAAAATCATCTCAACAAAAAGAGCGAATACGACCAACTTAACTGCACACGTGCTACAACAATAACATGCTGCTCTAACACTGATACTTCAGTATTAATAATCTAATAATGCCATATATAACAATATCAGTCAAAGGAACCAAACACTACTTCTACTGCAATACTTTAGATACATTTTTCTCTCTCAGAACTGGTTCTTATGACGTGTTGTCTGACCACATCAGAAATCAATGTGTTTGTCATTCTGAACAGCATCACAACAGGTGGAGTGAATGTTAAAATAATTAGGCAATAAACATCAACATCAAACAACACAACATTAGATGTCATATTTGGGTTCATATTCAACTAAGGTAGGCATTATGTTATCCATGTACTATAGATATATATATACTATATATATTAACTGAAAAACAACACAGGAGCGGGATGGGACGGGAGTAGCCTGAGTGTCAGACTGAAGCTCGCAGAAGCTTCAGTCTGATATTGCCTCCATTGAAGGCGATTTACAAGGGGGAGGGAATTTGATTTTTTCCCTAACCAATCAGTAGAGATCAACGACTCACCCAGAATCTGACGTCATTAGTATCCATGCCTCGGGGGTGCCAAAAACAAGCGAACATTGCCCGTTTAAAATGTCTCCGTCGTGGTGCACGTCCAGCTGCATCGCCATTAAATCCAGTTTAGCAGCTTCCTTAATTTGGTCCTCCATTAACGCGAGTAGTGGCAAAATACCTCAATAGCATCGTTAATGTGGTCTGTAGGATCTGCAGCGGTCGCCATTGTTGCTATCCTCACCAGTTACCCACCGGCGTACAGCTTGACATCAGCGTGGCGCTGATTGGCTAATCGCTAGACCCCCAATGTTCATTGGTCCGTCCATCATTTGGACGAGATAAATCGCAAATTCAATAAGGTATACCAGACCAGTGACACAAGCCTACTCAGTTGAGTGGGCGGGGTCTATGGTCTGGAACCAGGCTAGGACGGGAGTCATTCTCGTGGGATTGGGACGGGACAGGATTTTTTTTCCCTTTTTCATGGGATTGGGAAGGGATGGGATTATTTTTGTGGGAGTGGGATGGGACGGGAATGAAAATCCACTCCAGTGTCCCGGGTCTTTAACTTCCCAAGTAGATGGGTGTTATCGATGGATTGTAGGCCACTGAAGATGTCTTTAAGCAGTTGTTTCACCTGGTCTTTCAAGCTTGCATCGTCCCACCTCCCAAGGCTTTTGACAGGCTGCTCAGATACCATGGGGATTGGATAATCTCCGATGAAGAACCTCAGGTCAGTGTGCACTCCCTTCACCAATGAGTTGCTGTGAGACTTGGATGGTTTGATCTTCATCCAGGCCCAACTGATGTTATCCTCTAGTTTTCTTGTCAGGCTCTTGGTACATAGGATGATAGTTGTCAGAGTTGTAATGTTGTCCATGTAGGCTCTGAGAGGAGGGAGGCGCAAACCTACAACCCATTTTGAGGCTTGAATAATGATCTCCACTGCCATGGTGAACGCTAGAGGAGAGATGGTGCATCCTGCCATAATGCCTACTTCCAGGCATTGCCAAGAGGTGGTAAAATCAGGGGTTGAGAAGCAGAATTGCATGTCCTGGAAGAAGGATTTGACCAGGGCTGTGATGTCATCCGGAATGTGAAAAAAGCTGAAGGCATCCCACAGGAGACCATGGGGCACTGAGCCAAAGGCATTGGCGAGATCCAAAATGACTACATGGATCTAGTGCCAGATCATACTGGAGTGCTTGAGACATCCAGAGAAACCCAATATACCCTCTGTCTATGCAGATGTATCAATGTACTGGTTTCTCTACAAGTAATTGGCCATCCTCTGAGCAATGATGCTAAAGAAGACTTTACCTTCCACATTCAGCAGGGAGATTAGGCGGAATTGGCTGATGTTCACTGCATCCTTTTCCTTCGGGATCAAGACCCTAACTGCCCTACGCCACATTTTGGGTATAGTCTTCTTCTTTCATGCTGTTCTCATGAGCCTCCAGAGAAACCTCAGGACATCTGGTGCGTTCTTATCCAATGGATTGTGTTTACCACCTCTTCCCAGGTCGGAGGACCGCTCTCAAATTGATGTTCTGGGAAGTCAATAGTGTTGTGATATATAGAAATGACAACATGTCTTATCAGGTCGCTGGCCAGCATGAACTGAACTCGGATTTATTCCACACTCCTGCCTCATACATACAATCATGCAGTGCCCCCTAGCGGGGCGGAGACCCATTCACATGAACAGAACAGAACAGACTTAGTAATATGCTGAGAGGATATTACTACATCTCCCTTTCTTTCAAACAACTACACTGTGTTAAGTGTTAGTAAACTCTTACAAGCCTCATTGGATAACAACCAACTTTTTTATTATTATTATTTTAACAGAACAACTGAATCAAAGGCTTCTTTGTCACAAAAACACTGAAAACGTCCAGTTAGTGAGCAAAGTCCATCAGACCACAAAGTCCCTCAAGTATGGTGGGGGACGGCACACTCGCCTGGGGTGGGGAGGTTGGAGGCGACATTGCCCCCGTGACAGCAGCCTCTGGCTGTCGTTTTGGGTCTGGGATGGCAGGCTCCAGCAGAGGCCCGTTATCCGGCTCAGTGAGGTTGAGACCCTTGCGGTTACGCCTTACAGTGCCATTTTGCACCTGCACATAGTAGGACCGTGGAGTATGTGCTGCCTGATGCACCCTCCCTTTTTGGAGTCATGCACCCAGACTGTGTCCCCTGGGTGTAATGCCGGGAGGGTTTTAGCTCTGTGGTGGGCATCAAAGTAAGCCTTCTGCGCACTCTTGGCCTGCAGATCTGCCTTAGAGAATGCCGCTAGATCAGGCCAAGCTGGTATGTGGACTGACAGGTGAGTTGGCACGGTCCTGCGAAGTCGCCTTCCTTGGAGAAGCTCTGATGGGCTGTAACCACCAGCAAGGGGTGTTGAGCGATAGGCCAACAAAGCCAAGTAAGGGTCCGGTGACTTCTTGAGGAGTTGTTTGGTTGTGCGTACGGCACATTCTACCGCCCCATTACTCTGGGGGTACATGGGGCTGTATGTAACATGCGTGAAACCCCAAGTCTTTGCAAACTGCCTGAAAGTGTCAGAGGAGAACTGGAGTCCATTGTCAGTTATTACCTGCAGGGGGACGCCCTGGCAAGCAAACCAGGACTTGATCCGCTCCACGAATGCTGTCGAAGTTGACAGCAGCTTAGCAACCCCAATGAACCTCGAGAAATAGCTGAACATGACAAGGTACATGGAGTTATCCAGCTGGAAGAGATCTGCTCCAACTTTTTGCCATGAGCCGTGGGGAGTCTCCCCAGGGAGGATAGGCTCTGGAGGTTGCAATCTGTATTGTGAACAATTTTGACATTTTTCCACAGTCTCTTGTAACTGCCTACTAAGACCCGGCCACCAAACAGAACACTCTTTCCCTGCATTTTGTGAGGCCTTGGTGTCCCGTGTGTAGCTTGTCCAAGATATCCTTTTGCATTGATGTCCCTTTAAGAAGCAGGCCCTGAGCTGTTGTGAGTTCTCCAGAGACGGCCCAGTATGCTTTAAGGGTATTGTCATGTTTAATGTCCTCCGGCCATCTGTCAAGACAGTACTGTATCACCTGCCTTCACAGCTCGTCTGCCTGTTGTGTATGTTTCAGTTCAGTGAGGCGCCCCTCTGTGATGGGCAGTGAAGTGAGTACGGCAGTTATGTACCCTTCGATCTCCCGCTCCTCTGTGTTGTCCCCAGTTGTATGTGAGTTAGTGACCGGAGCCATCGAGAGCACATCTGCAGTGGCCAAATTTGTACTGGGAACATGTGCAATAGAGAAGTGAAACCACATCAGTCTCATCCTGAAGAGGAGACTTAGAACTAAGAGAGACTTAGTTTTCTCTGACAGGTTAGGGATGTATTTCCCCAGGTAGGTGACAAAGCTGTTGAAGCGGTGGACCTCTGCGGTATTCCGAGGTTCTGCCAGATGTTTGAGGGCCCTGACCTTCTCCGGGTCAAGCCTGATGCCACCGCCATCAATGAAAGTCAATGACTTCTCAAATACATGAATGTCATACATCTGGCAGACGATGCCCTCCATACCCTCCAGCAGTTGGGACATGCGCCGCTGGAAGTGCTCTGGGGCAGAGGAGGTTCCGAAGGGCAGTTGTCTGAAACACAAGCGTCCAAAGGGAGTGATAAAGGTGGTTAGGAGCATTGACTCAGGAGAGAGAGGTATCTGCCAGAAGCCTGATTTTGCGTTAAGCTCAGTGAAGATTTTTGCGTCTTTCAGTTGTCCGAGCATGAATTCAACACTTGGCAGGATGTGGCGCTTATGGCAGACATTTTCATTCGTGTGTGAAATCCACACACTTTTTCTTTTCCACTGGGGACCACCACCATCCCAGCACACCATTCAGTGGGCTGCTCCACACGTGAAATGATGCCTAACTCCTCCACCCTGAGGAGTTCCTCCTTGACCCTGCTCATGAGGGGGAAAGAAACAAGCCTAGGGGTAGACAAAGCAAAGAGCTTAGCACTGGGACAGAGGACAATGTGATACTCTCCCTCTAGCTTCCCTATTCCTTCGAAGACACCTGGGAAACGCCTTTTAGCCACCTGCTCTATGCTGCAGGGGGAGGAGTTCACGCTGCTGATGTCAGCCCTCTTAACTAGGCCCAGGGCAGTGATGGCAGGAAGGCCTAAAAGGGGTGTGTATCACATAAACAGTCTGCACTGAGGATCGGTGGCCTGCTGTCAAGCTGGCTGTAAACTTCCCCATTACAATCAGTTTGATTTGACTAGGGCCATAGAGTGGTTTTGTTGCGTGCTGCAGGGGCTCTGTTCGCAGTCCTTGATAGAGTGAATCGGAAATTACAGTCACATCAGCCCCTGTGTCCAGCTTAAACTGAATATCATGACCAGCCAGGTCAATTTCCGCAATCCACATGTCATCCTCAAGTGAGCCGAGGAAGGCACCCTGCTCCTCAGAGTCCTGTGACACCTCTGAGAGAACTGGGTGGGACCTTTACACAGCAGCAAAGTGACCCCTCTTCTGACAGTTCCTGCAGGTGGCCTCTTTAGCAAGGAATGACTATGTCTATAATCGTACCAACCTATATTTGCCGCACTGTGCCGTGACTATCACATAAAATGTGTTATTTTAGCATTACTGTGCTAATGTTTGCTCGTGTTACCAAAATAATTAGAAATAAAACACTCCTAATATAACGTTATATCTCCCAGATAACCTATATATCACTGGTAAGCTATAACATATTGTAGCGTCTGCCAGGACTTGAAAAACTTGTGGATGGATCTCTGCTGTCTGCACAAGGCTTTCTGTCCTACGAGGCCACCGTCACTTACCCGATGGGAGGGGTGAGCAAGTGAGCGCGAGTGAGCGTGAGTGAGAATTTCACCGCTGATGTCACTGTTACCCACCATTTTTACACATTGAGGCTTTAAAGTACAGTTATATAATTCATGAAAAATTACGAAGGGTAGGTTTAGGCTGTAAAAGTTACTGTGGTTAGGTTTCGGAAAAGAAATGTGAATAGGATGTAGGGCTAGGCGATATGGCAAAAAATGTTATCACAATATATTTTTTCATATTGATCAATCTCGATTTTTATCACGATATGTAGTTTTTGCTGATTCTGTCAGTTTGGGGAGCATCCTGATCCTGATGAACTTGAAGAAACAAGAGATTCATTGAAACTTAACAATTAAAGTTTAATAACATAAAACACTAAATAATATTCTTTTCCAATACTGAGAACAAAATGTTTTTACAGGGTATATGTAGGAATCCTGGGGTTAATTTCAATACCTTTCTAAGACTTTTTTTAAGACCTTCCCAAAAACCTTAAGACCTCATCCCCACTTCAAGCTGTCGGATGGATGGGGGTTCCCGGCTCGACCCGGCTTGGGCCGGGCTCGGGCTTGGGCAGAGAATCTAAGCTCTAGTCTGTGTGTGTGGAGTTGGGGCAACTCGAGGCCGCATAGTTAGACTGTGTAGTCACAGGGATGGTGCTGTCTCAGGTAATTGAAAAGGTTTGTGGTGTTTCCTGACCTGGTTAGTACCAACCGCCAGCATATTTTGCAGATCGGCTTCATCTGCTCCACGTCACTTTTGAGGTAACGTTATCCAAACCACTTCCACACAGCTGACGTCGCGTTACCTCTTTTTTTCAACATCTTCGGTTCCGAATGATTAAGTGATGTCGCTTTCACGTTCTACATGAGTTTTGCCATCCTCGACTTCAGTTTCACTCATTTTTTCTCCTTTTTCAACCCCCCCCTGCATGGCATACGGTCGCTGGCAGACTCCGATATGCTGTCACTGTCGAGACTGATCAAAATTTTATCGCGATCCCGAATTGAGATCATATGATCACCCAGCCCTAATAGGATGTCTTTAGGTTCAGCAAGTAAAGTTGTTGAGATTACGTTAAGGAAAAAGAAACATAGTTAGGATGTGACCGCACAGGTCACAAATCTCAGCACAAGTCCACTTGGGACTGCTTCCTTGTTTACTGCCATCAGCATGTTGCTCACATGGATACATATATGTATGTATACACACACACACACACACACACACATATATATATATATATATATATATATGTGTGGTGTGTGTGTGTGTGTGTATATGTATATATATATATATATATACTGTACATACATGTATATATATATATATATATATATATATAGTTTCTACACCACCCAACCTCTTGTAACTTTTTTGGGTCATTAAACCGCCACCTGCAACCTAGCAGAATCGTCATCTTCCTGTCAACTGAATTCAAGTTTTCCGCGTTCTGACGATGCATCGGATAACTTCCTGCCTGTCATTTCAAAATAACAGCTGTCCAATGTGTTAATATGTTAACCATGCTGTTTGGGGCTTCTTCTGTTGTTTTCTCTTTGAATTTTCTTACCAATTTTTTTTCCCTCGGCCCCCGACTTCTGGACTGGAAGTTACCATGAGTTACCCTCCCTGCAGAGGGAACTCATTCAGCAGCTCCTCTGGCAGCAGCACAGTGTCTCTCCCTCTCCTCTGTGTCATCAAGGGAGTTTGTCATAACACTTTGGTAATGTAAACCTATGTGACGCTCACAGCTCAACAAAAATCTACATATGTGTGAATGTGCAATAGTGATGGTAACATAACATAACAGCCTGTCACAGGTCACAGTGTGATGATTAGAGGAGAAATGCCAGAGCATAAAGGTCCAGGTGGAAAAAAACAACTCAATCATTCAGGATTTTGTTAAAAGAGAAGGAAATCACCTGTTGATTTATATATATATAGATCCCAGGGTACATTTTTTGTATTTGAGAACTGTTTAAACGTGTAATTTGTGGTAAATTTTATTTTGTTGAACTACTAATATTGTATACAGAATCTGAATCTCACTGTGAGTTACTGTTGTTTACAAACTAGAGAAATAAGAGATATTTTTTGTTTCATTTTTACTGAATATTTTAAGGTAAACTGGTTAAAATGTAAAAGTATATCACCTATTTTGTTGCAATACTGTTTTCTTAAATAGTAATAATAATAATAACAATAATAATATAACCAATGAGTGAATAAATATATTTACTTATTTATTAATTTACTAATTTGTGGAATTGTCAAGAATTGTTATTGTAAAATACCCTAAAATATTGTGATATTTTTGGACCATATCTCCCACTACTAATTTCATGTCATATTTCCAGGCTGGACTCAGACCGGGACATCAGTTAGACTGTGACCAGATTTGCTGGGAAGGGGAAGGCTGCTGGGAAAGAAAATTCTACACCCTATGGAAACTGTTATGCAAAATTTGTGCAAATGATAGAAATAATTTTTAAGGGCTTATCTTACAATGACAGAGGAACACATTTATATGCACAAGACATCCCAATCAATGACATCAACTTCATAAAAGCCTCTGCCATTTTCCTGTCAGCTGTTGTGGATTTACAAAGATCACACAAAGGCAAACACAGTCATTTAGCTTTCCAGCGAATTAATATGTGCAATCATCCTGGCTTACATTGTGTTTACCTAACGTGATATGCCACTTAGCACAATATTTACAAGAAAAAACTGATTGTGCAGCCCCTCACTGTCTCACATGTGGACAAGGGTTTTCAGTGAGAGGGATGAAGACAGCAGTCTCTTTGTCTCTCTAACATTTGAGTAGGCAGTCATCTTGGAAGCAAATTAAAATATGTGACAAGAAGAACAGCCTGGAAATGACAACACCAAGTGATTCTGCATTCTATAATATTCACATTAGGAATGGGGCTGCCTTCGCCCTGCTGGAGATACTGGCAAAGAATATTAGCATATTCTCTTGTAAGAAGAAAAAAGCACATAAATTGTGTAGGTCATGCTTATAGACTATTGATTGAGATTAATGCCCAGGCTTATGGGAATGAGCCCTAAAATAATAAGCCATTACACTGGGTAATTGATCATTTGAAAAATCTATAGCAACCCTTTCCCCAGGCAAGAATTAATGTCTCCGTGGACCATAATTCATTAACTGCTTGGCACACTAGTTGGCATTTTTTCAAGACTAAGTTGAAATGCAAAAAGAAGAAAATCTCCTGCTGACCTGTTACATAAAGTCACTTGACTTCATGTAGTGGACAATGATCTCAGCAAAAAAGGTTGACAAATTATGCTCTATATGTCTAGTGCGTTCCACAATGTGATAAAAGTGTAGCTGTGAAATGCATGATTTAAATTAGAAGAAGGCTATAATTTAAGTGATAACTATATTAGTATTCTTCTTCATGTGTAAACCCTGGGGTCCCTTGAAGGTCCCTATAATTAAAGTACCATAATGGCATACACAATTTGAATCAGTCTCACAGTGGAGGAAATCTATAATCATGGCTGAACAATGGTCAGGTTCAAACCTTTTGTGGTGGACTTCGATGACCTGTCTAGTGTCTGGCAGTTCAGGCAAATTTAACTCACCCAGATTTTCTGTTCTCGAGGCAGCAATCAAATTTCAAATGTGGAGCACATCCTTCGAGGGTGCTGGAAAACATGCTGATGACCCAGCGACTGATATTACAGTGTAATGAAAAAAACTCGAGTCAGATCTTGTGTGATGATGGTGAGCCAAGTTCAAAAGTTTAAAGATTGCACTGTTCTGTGGCTCCTGATTGGTATTTTAACTTCTTTTAATCAAAAGGAACAGCAGAGTCAAGAGTCCATTTTACATGGCCTGTTTAAGGCTGGAATATTGCAGTGTTATTTTACCTCACTGTTCCGTATAAAAAAGCACGATCATGGAATCGAGCGATAAAACTGTCTCGCCTTTAAGACGGCTGCAGCATCAGATCAAAACCTGTGCAAAAAGGGTAAGCCTGCAGGACAGGGCGAGTGTGACATTTTGATGACATGTTATATATGTGACCCACCACTGAGAAACTGAAAAAGCAGCTAGCAGCAGTTAGAAGCTAGTCTGATTAACCAGATGTAGACTGTAGCTATTAGGCTGCTATTGGCTGGCAGTGGCAGTGAGACACTGACAAAAAAAGCTGTCATTTCACAGAGGTATGATACGTGGCCGGCCAGTCGTCATTATTGTATTGTATTATTGTATTATTGTAACAGTGCCCAGTGGCGTCTGGGGGAAATGTGGTGGGACAATAATGCAAGGTTAAGTCCAACTAGAGTGGGCAGGAGGGGTGGTGGATGGGTCCAACAACCACAGACTTTCACCTGAGTCGTGTTCGTTTCCCATAAGCCAAATCCTGTTCTTTTTTCCTAAACCCAACTGCATGCTTTGTTGCCTAAACCCAACCATGAGCATGTGTTGGCTAAACGTCACTACGTGAGTTTGTTTATTTTTAAAGAGACTGTATGCAAACAGTACATTTCCTGTGAAAACAGAAGTGTATTTTGACAACACAGCGTCTCACAACGTCAACAACCAACGCACCCAGGATACCTTGCACATCTTATGTTGAGGTGGAAAGTCTATAACCAAATGTCGATAAGTGACGAGGTCAGAGTGAGGCTGTGTTGTATAGTCTGGCTTCACCTCTGTGCATCAATTATCAAATTATGTTTTAGTTTTTTGTTTTTTACCTTCAAATATATGTGTTACTGTTGAGGAAAATTAGCCATTTTTATGATAGGGCTTGTCCCCCCAACATGCAAATGCTTCACCAAAACAAGTTCCCCTGACACTATTTTGCATGGGCAAGATAGCTGTGATTGCTTTAAAGAAATACAAATCTATCCCCTATAACAGAACGATAATGTGTGCTTCTAGACTGTTCTCTAACACTGACACAGCAGTCTGAAGATAAGTCTGGCTACTCTGCACTAGATTGCAGCTAACTCAAAGAAGGTGAACAGCAGCCAAACATGTCCACGAATTGGGAAGGCAATGAGGTCTGGGAGCTCATTCCCCTCTAAACAGAGGGCGACGTCAATTGCAATATATTAGGGACGATAAATTATTCTTATTGCCATGTTACAACAATTTTAATTAATGAGAAAGCACCGTCTGCCATGTATGTTAACACCGGCATGATATCTAACTTCTCACACTGGTGCAGCATGATGTCACTAATGTTTAGTTCTGTATAAAAGAGTAAAGGCAGCATAATGAGGGGACTTTGTTGAAGTAGTAATGTGGGATATCTGTGTTTAAGGGGCTAAGGATAGCCAGGTCATGAGAGAAAGAGAGCTGATCTATGTGGCCTCATTTGGAAGGTGGGAGGCTGGGATTTCCCAGACTTCTGCAGGCAACAACATTGGTACATCCAGGATGTCAACACACCCTGCAGGCACAAAGGTCTTTTGAAATCTGCAAGCATGCCAGACACTTTAATCATCACAGGGGAGAGATAAACAAACGCAGGCGCCATATCAAAAGTGGACACATAACCAGCTGTCAAAGTTTACATTATTAAAAAATATGAAATCTGATTATAATTCACCTAAATTCATCCTTTGCACCTTGCTGTTTTGAGGGATAACTGATATACATTTATAGGTTTCTGATGGAACGCAGTTGTTGGATCAAGATGAAACTGTTATCTTATCCTTGTTGCTGTCATGTTGTGAAGTGTGTGTGTGTGTGTGTGTGTGTGTGTGTGTGTGTGTGTGTGTGTGTGTGTGTGTGTGTGTGTGTGAGAGAGAGAGCAAGCATGGCAGCTCTGTCAGTCTCCTTCTGAGGCACTGAGAGAGCTGAGACTGACATGAAGGACGGAGCAGACTGAGCAGCAGAGAAAAACTAGTCTTGCCAATAGTTCTTGACAACAACAGCACCAGACTGCAGCACACTGCGAGGACCATGTGTTGGTACTTTATGTAGTGCCCAAGCAACTGACATCCAGATTGATTTGCTGGCTAAGTTTGAGGTTCTGAATAGCAAATTGACTGAACTTGAGCAATCCCTTTACAAAAGGAGAACATTTAGGCCAAGTTAACCAGACTGGCTGAGGGAGCAGATTAGGAATCTAACTTTGAAAATGAGACAGTTGTTTCAAAATAGTTTCTATTGTACATATCAAATGATGTAGCTTTAAAGATACAGTTGATAACTTTTATAAAACTAACTTTTTCTCATGTTTGTGCAAACTGTCACTACATCTACACAGAAGCATATGAGACAGATTCTCTCTGACAAAAAAATCAGGTTCTCCCATTCCTTGTGCTTCCAACATCTGCTAGAATCTACCACAGCTCTTACTTAGCTGTCATGTCAATCACTGCTCGTGAACTGCAGTCAAACCGTCAAACTAGACAGTGCTGATCAAATATGAGTTAACACTGTCACTGCATTGCCTATTTCTCTCCTAAAATGTTTATAAAACATATTTTAGTGTACTGTTTGGCTGTGAAATGGGAAAGTTTGCACCGACTGTTTCTAACATGGTGGCTGGGCAGAGGCATAAATACAGGCAGTGCAGGGTTGCACTGGGGCCCATAGAGTGAGTGGGCCCTCCAACAATATGTTGGACAGAAAATAGGCCCTTGCGAGTAATTCAGATTCCCACCTTAGAAATATGTCTGTTTTCAAAGAGGAACTCACATTAACTTAAAGCTGCAAGCGGCAATAACAAGCTCTTGCACCTTTGCGCCTGTCAGAGGTACTGACAGGGCCCTGCCTAATGCCACTGGTCGTTTCTGTGAAAGTCAGACAATGCACACAGGAGTGAGATGGTATATTGTTCACAGAGTGTGGGCACTGGAATGACCTATTTCACATCTGGTTCCACTTCCTGTGTCCACTATGTGGCGCCCTGCAGAACATCTTGTCCTACATGTCTTGTCATGTCTTTGTACATCAATTGTAGACCACCCTGTGTAGATTTCATATAAAAGAAAAAATAACTGACAAGTCTTACTTCCTGTTGCCAAGAGATGCCGCAATCACAATGACACCTAATTTGCAAGTTGATGCTTTCGGGCCTGGAGCCTTATAAAACAAGTGAAATTTGGGGCAGAGTGGACACACACAGATGTTACAACAGTTTTGTGTTTCATGGGAAATACGGGGACACCAAGGTAACGCCCTTCAATTTAAACTCACAATCATTAGTAGGAAGTATCATCAAGGTCTTGTTTGAGGAGGATCCGATCACCCATGTGGGACAAGTACGTTCAAGTATAAAATGTTATTTCCTTTTGCCAGTAGGAGGCGCTATGACCATAACTTAATTTTGGCATGTCGGCGCCATGAGGCCAGGACTCTTATCATGCACGAGGAATTTATGGCAGATTACACAATGTATGGTCAATTTACAACAACTTCCCGTTTTATGGCGAAGGCAGTTTTTGATTAAAACTCACATGATCAATTACATGATCGCATGATCAAGGTCGTAAGACTTTTTCCAAGCCAATTCAAGGTGGATCTGGTCAATCTGCTAGGAGAAAAAAATGAAAGCATAAAGGCAGCACGGTGATACAGTGGTAAGCACTTAGGGAAAATGAATGACTAAAACATGTCATTTTCTGTTGCCAGTAGGAGGCACTGTAACTATGAGTACTTATTGGCATGGAGATGTGTTCATGAAGGGACTGTCATCAAAAATGCCACGTTTGGGGTAGATCGGACCATGTATGCTGAAGTTACAAACCGCTTCCTCTTTGATGCTGAAACTTGGAAATTTGATGCCTTGCCACAGTGACACGGATCGACAAAAACTCTGAGTTACCTTTGATGTCAAAGTCTTTAGATAGTACAGACAAAATTTGAAGTCAATCAGAATGTATAAGAGAAATAGTGCGACCCCTGATAATAACTAAAAATGCACAAAAATGACAGATTTAATTAAAAATGGCTGACTTCCTGTTGGGTTTAAGGTATGGCTCCAAGAGACTTTTTTTGTTTGTTTGTTTTTTGGAGGTTACATATGCCTACCAATTTTCGTATAGTAAGATAAACGCACCGCGGAGGCTACTTTGTTATGGAATTGCAGGGGGAGTTACTGAGCCATTTTTTTTAAAAATTAGAGTGCATCAAATTTTCCACCACTTCTGATATGTGCGCAAGTTTCATGAGTTTTCAAGCATCTCAAGCCCCTTAAAAGAGCAATTTATTTCTGGGAAGGAGACAGAATAATAATTCCTTCAGTTTCAAAAGGGTCTGTACACAGCGTGGTGCTTGGGCCATAATCAATTTCCATTTGCTTTATTTGCCATTGAAAAGGCAAAACCATGTTCATCACGGTTCTCACCCTTAAGTTTGAAAAATAGTAGAAATGGAATCTTGCGATGCAAATAATATTCATGGTTTTTAATCATTTTGATCAATCTGCCTGATTTGCTCTTCAACATGGCTTTAATCTAATATCAATTAGCAAAAAGGTACATCACCACACAGAGCAGAGGCCCTCTAACAAATCTTTCTGTTATTCTTCAGCATGTCTTTACTTTGTAAGATCTTTACATGGGGGTGGCTATGGCTCAGTAGTATGGCTGCGCGGTATATGTGGTAGAAATGATATAAATTTGGCCCAAGGTAGAGACTTGCGCTCTACCGTCCTATCGTCGATGATGTCATCGGCCGGCCTGCCTCACGCACCTTCCTCACTACGTGATGGAGGTGGCCTGGCCGACCGCACCAAAACCAAGCCCGCGGGAGAAGGGGGCCTGGGAGCCGCCGGCCCTCCCTCTGTCCTCTAACGTTTATACATACTATATAACGTTTTACACACAATAATAGATGGATTAGCAACTGTTTTACTTCTGACAGTAAATAGTTTCCATCCTAGACTTGTATGGCTTTTTAAATTGTTTTATTTAAGGTGTAAAAAAAAAAAGAGAGAAGACGATACCGCAATATCATACCATCACTGCATCCCCCCAAAATAATACCGTGATAATGATTTTAGGCCATACTGCCCAGCCCTCCTTCCATTATAAGTTTTACACTGCGACATTTATACCGCGATATATACCGTTACTGTGAAGGGATTCAGTTTATACTGTGATATGAATTTGGGGTCATACCGCCCAGCCCTACTCAGTAGGTAAAGCACATCATCCACTAATCAGTAGATCAGCGATTCAATACCCAGCTCTTCACAGCATTTTGAAGTATCAAAGATTCTGAACCCCAAACTGCTTCCAGTGGCTGTGCTATGCTTATAGCTTGGGATAATACCACAGTTACTGGTCCATTGTGTAGGATTAAGGAGCATCTATTGACAGAAATGGAACATAACATACATAACTAAGTTTTGGGTTTCAAAATATATCTCTAGATACACTGGGATGCATCATCATTGATGTTCCTGGGGTCATAGGGGATTTCAGGTCTTTAAAGATCGAACCCCTCACCCAGATGACCCATTCGGTGCTCATCAATTCTTGGATTGCATCCCAGCAGCAGCCATCCACAGGCTCGACCTGTTTATCCAAAGCCCCTAGATGGCTTTCTCTATGGCTTCACTGATGGTTCATATGGACCCAGTCACTGCAGCTCAAGCAAGGGTGTAATCAGGGAGTTCATTTTTTTGTTTTTGTTTTTTCTTCCAAGATCCACTTTCAGTTGCCAGTCTGTGTCCGCTGTGGACAGTCGGTACAGTCTTGTCTGTGGTCAGGAATAGGGCTGCTCTCCAGCCTTTAGGAAAGAAATGCTTTTCTTCTAGGGGTGGCATTTACTGGACTGAATGGCTGTGGAGACTGTTTCTGCAACTGCCTTGAACACCTGGTCATGGTGCCAGTTATAGCGATTATTGGCCAAGGCTTTGGGGCATCTGCTGAGGAGATGTTGGAGGGATCCTGTTCAAGCACACAAGGGACTGTCTCATCCTTGCCCCAATTTTGAGGGTTTTCTGGACTTGGTAAGGTGTCATAGAGAGCTTGGACCAGAAATCTGATACAGATGATGTCAGCCCACCAGAAATCTGACCAAGTGATCTTCCACTGCAGTGTGTATTTCACCTCGTCAAGGCTCCTTGCTGCCTGAGCCCATCATCTTGCAGACTCGTACCTCCTCCACACCTGCATGCACTTCTTCCTGGAGGAGTTGTTGTCACTCCTTTCCATTTGCTTTGCTGATTTGGCTGCTAAGAAAATAGCCCAGGCCTGACTGCTCTCTCGCCCCTGTCCCAACAAGGGCGATCTGCCCTAGCCGGCCTCCGCCACCTGTATCCCTCTGGCAGCACTCCACTTTCTGCCCATGCAACCCTCAATGCCAGCTGCTGCCACCTTTGGATCCCTGGAGCATCTGTACTGCATGTCTTCTCTTGTCTGTGCCACTAGGAACTCTTCTGGGAAGCTGTTGGAGGGGAGCTGTAGGGTGATGGTGGGTCCATACAGAGCGGCACTGCTTAAGCTCCGTGGCAAGCCAAGCCACCCCAAATACATATGGAGGTCCACAGAGTCCACCACATTGTTTCCACAGTAGACCAGAAGGGACAAACCAAACTCTGGCTCTAGGTAGGGCCATTTAAGTTTCTGCATTGGCCTACATGCTTGACACACAGGTCACATTTCAGTTGGTTGCAATCTACAACCTCACCACTAGATGCCACTAAATCTAGATCTTAAACCTAACTTAATGACAGTAGCACTACACGTTACTTTTCTAATGCTGCACTTAACAATAAATGTTAACCAGAATTTCACACATACACACACGCACACACACACACACACACACACACACACACACACACACACACACAAATATTTCTAGGCCATTTTCTATTGGTTTTCAGTGACATTCCTGTTAGGTTGATTGGTTTTTCACAGGTCCAAACTAGATGATACAAATGATTTAATCTATTAACTTTAAAACTAGGATTTTCTAGAATCAGCTGTCAGCCAGCTGTCTGTGATGTCTAACGAGAAAGAATCCAGCACATGCAGTGCACACCAACCTCGGCATGTGTCTCTGCCTGCCATGTTTTTTTCCCTACCCCTGCAGGCACCAAAGTTTTTCATATCGTATATATTTGGGCCTTAAGAAACTATTTTTGAACAACCACTGTTTTTTATGTGTCATAACTGTCTACACAGCTAAACCTAAATCTAATCTCCACAACACAACCTTGGGCCTGTAGCTGCATCACACTGGATCCAAATAAAGAATAAATCATGAATAAAGAATGGTGCCACTACTGCATAGCATAGCACTTCCTGTCATGCATTAAAGGAATAGTTTGACATTTTCAGCAATAAGCTCATTTGCTTTCTTCCCAATACCTAGATGAGAAGACTGATGCACTCTCATATCTGTGCATCAACTAGAGTTGGGTCCATTTCAGGTTTTGCCTGTCCTGTCAGGTGTGCAAGCTTAAACCGGATTGATTTAGGGCTGTGCGGTATTATTCTTACTCTTTATTTCATTCATTTATAAAATAAAACAAAACAACTTAATATAAATACAAACACTCTCCGATCTAGAATGAAAGGGAGCAGAAAGAAGACTAATCTTATTTTGTCTGCCCTTTTATCCCCAGAAATCAGGTATACCGGTTCGTACCGAAAACTGGTATTTATTTTCCACAAATACCACATTACCCCAGGTGGTAAGACATCCATGTTTTCAAAAAAGAGCAAGAACATGCAGATTGCTGGCAGGGGAGACAGAATGGTGTTATGGTGCTTGAAGAAAATAGTGAAAGTCAAAAGCAACAAAGGATGATCCAGATGTGAACGTTTATCGACACAAACAGAAGCTGCATTTGAGAAAGTGCCACATGGTGCCACTTTGAGGTTTCAGTCAAGAGAAACACCAAGCGTTTTTTTCAACTGAACCAGCCTTTGCTCTTCAGAGTACCTTGATAAATAGCTGAATTGACAAGAGGCCAAGGGCATGTTATCAGCAGAAGAGTATGTGCTAAGGAACACATAGTGACAGGGGGAGGCAATAAGCATCACCCAACACCAACATATACAAGTATGCTTAATTCCTCAAACCTATCTGGTGCCTGATATGCCACACAATGAATATATAGAGCGCAGACACTGAGGATTCAACACTTGCAGGTGTTCTGTTTTTCTGCTTGGCAGGAACAGACTAAATCCCTCGGGCCTTGAATAATGTCATATAATCAGTAAAAGTCTGAGAACAGATGCACAAACTGGATGAGGCTCTCAGTTATTTTGGAAAGGTAATGTTAAGAAGGCAAAATGCAGGTTCACCTTGAGCACCTAGATATAGTGAAAGCTTTTATGTAGCTGATATATTCTCCTTACTGTACAAAGGCAGCTGTTTGAAGTCAGTCATGGTAAAAAAAAAAAAAAAAAGAGAGAGAAAAAAAGAGAAAAACTGACTCATGACTCTTTAAAATAAAAAAACAACTATACCATTACAATGCTCTTTAAAAAAAACTTTCACAGCAAGGTTTCCCACACACGCATTTAATTGTGGCAGCTTGCCGGAATTAAGACATCTGCTGTTGAGCATCCATTAGGTGCGCTGTCTATGGATACTTTTTTCTTCAGTGATCTGACTGGTCAGAAGTCACAGTGTTGACAGGCTGCGATCCGATACTCTGAAGTTAACCTGCTCTGGAGCAGGTTAGTTAGTGACAGAGCTGTTCCTACTTCATAGTACAGGCCTCAACTCTGATCGAAAATGACTGATCTTTTATCCTCCTTGCAACTCAAAATCAACAAACTGCTGCTGAGGAGAAAAGAAGATTTGTGCCTGCACTGCGTTCATGGACCTGCAAAAATCTCCAAATTTAGCAAGGGGACTCAGACTGATACACAAGGACAAGAAAGGGAAAAAAGCATTTAATGGGTATTTATCCTGTGCTGTACTCAGATAATACACCTGGAATACAAGGACATCAATCAGAGCACATGAACGCATCTGGGCAGCTGTCTTTCTACCACCTATCAATGTACACATAGACACAGCTACATGAACACATATACACAAACACACACACCTCTCTGGCATGTGATGCATCAGGACTGTTGACAGATAAAATAGATGCAGATGGGCCAACACTTGGCACATTTATATCAGTCTTCCCTTCCCTCCATCCTTCCCTTTCTCTCTCTCTAAAGCAAGCCATCAGTCAACATGGAGCTAACACTCAGCCACATCAGGTGGACTGCCACGATATTTATTGTATGGAGGTGACATGCAATAGCACCACATGTGCCTTCCCCCTCAAGTCAGTAAAGGAACCAAGCTGATTTCTGCAGCCCGCTTCGTTTAAACAACCACAGCGGACCCTGGTGTGCCAGGAAATTCCACACCATATTACCCTCTCTCGCAAGGGAAAATGAACAGGTCTGAGAGCTTTTTATGTGAGCCTCTCTCTTGAGTGGTAGGTGAGAAAAAAATGCACAAAAGGACATGAAAATCACAACTGGCAAATGCCTTATCTTTCAATGCAAAGGACAAAAAAACAGAGCAGCAATTCCCCATGGCTTTCCTATTCTTGTAGTCATTTTCAGACTAAGAATACAAGTTGAACCTCCAGCACAGTAAAACCCATGAAGTGAAATCTACCGGGCACTATTTGGTACAGAGTATACCAGTGGGGTTTGCCACTGTGTGGTAGAAACACTGAAACAAGATATGCAGGCAATGCCAGGAGATTTCTCTGAATTGAGAATTCGGAAACAACAATAGCAGTAATGACAATAAATATTTATTAGCAACACCAACCCTTTTCAAGGTGTGGCCTTTATCAGGATTTCTCAAAAGCAGATATTAATTCATGAGGCTCATGAGCCTGAATTCAACATTAGGAGTAGCTGAAATTAAAGCCACACAAAAACCGAGGATCACGTTACATTAGGACAAAGTTGGCTCGCACACTCTTCCCAGCATGAAAAACATTATTATGTATTTGTCCACTAAAGTGTGTAGGATCCAAGAATCAGAACCTCAGTATACTTTAAAAATAAATCTCAATAATGAGGCAAGCCGATGAAAACACAGACTTGTGTCAAAAATAAACAAAACTGACTAAAAATGACAAATACTTCAAAAGCAAAGATACTGTGGGTTCTCCCTTCAATACATCAGTGTCATCTCCGTGCAAATATTGAGAGGGAGATCATAGACTGCAAACAACAGAGAATGATGCTGTAGTCTGGTGGAATTTTGTACAAAGCAAGCTGACAACACAATGCTAAAACAATGACGGCACCTCCATTTCCAAGCACAAGGGCTATTAAGACAACTCATGGGACCTTAGATCGGAAAGAATATGAATGGCAGTGAATGAGGAGAGAAATATTATCTTTTGGTCCCATTTGAGTTGTGACATGAAATCCAAATATGTTGTTAATGAATTTAAAACATAAATTTTAAGGTCAAGAGAGTCATACTTTTTGGTAAAACTGTTGAGATATAAGCTTTTGAAAAAAACGTAATTAGAAAAACTACACAGGAGGCGGTCGCATATGTGACGTCATAGCTTTCGCTCGCTTCCTGCAGCTTGGAGTGACTGTAACCTGGCACAAAACACACAGACATCTTCAATCATAAACCGATATGTCTTCTTTAGTGTATAACCACCTAAAACTAAGCACTGTGGTGTTCTTGTTACCACTGAATGAGTTGTTTATATCTAAACCTGCACCTGGCAGTGATGACATAAAATGATGATTAATAAGAGTCCAAAATTAATCTCTCACTGCTGACAAAACTATTACATCTGGCATATGGCAGGGGTAGGAAGTAACCCATTACAAGTAATGACATGAGTAAAGAAAGCAGTTTTCTAAGGAACAAGTACTTTTCATGTTGCTTTTTTAATAGTACTTCTGCTCGATACTCAACTATATTTTTAACCAGTAATCTACATTTTACTTTGCTACATTTGCCATCTATGCAGTCTTCTCTAAATGCTGGGATTGAGTGTAGGGGGGAGAGCACATGAGGAGCATCACTTCTGCAGATGCCAAGTTTACAGCTGCCTGAGAGAAAACAAAGGCACCACCTGTCTTTTGACCAAGATACGATGACAGAGCAAAACCCAGAGCAAGAGGCAGCTTCCAGCCACAATCCCTGACCACACTGGCCACAGTTTATGTACCAACATCTAAAAAGACAGTAACATGATGATGAAGCGTTTGCTGTGCCGCCCCCCAAAAACACAGATCTCTGCTTTAAAACCTCCTTTTCTAACCTCTGCACACACATTAAAGTGAGATGCATTGGTCATAAGTGAAAATAGAATAGAACAAAATGCCTTTATTGTTACTATACGCATGTACAATGTAGGGCTGTCCCGAATGCCATTTTTTAACATTCGGACCTTCGGCAGAATTTATAGCGAATATTCGAATATTCGTTCACGGCGGGGGGGGTGGGGGGGTTATCGTCTGTTAAATTGGTCTGTAAATGATATTTTGACATTATTATTAACATCCGTGAGGTCACTGTGAGCATTCATAATGGCCAAATGTGTTTGTCTCACCTGTATCATGGTGTTGCGCAGTCTGGTTTTCAGCCTGCATGCGCAAGGCTGAGAAAGAGCGCTCGGAGTTTAATGAGTTTAATGAGCTTCTCCACCTCCGACAGCATGGAGCGGGTTTTGGACTGCAAGGTTTGCAGGATGGACACAACATCCTGGATGGTGCTAACTTCATATAACTTCATATAACACTCCTTATGCTTCAGCTGAATCCTCTACGCAAATGACCATGTTGAATTGAAATTAGTTTATCATGTTATCATGTCCGAAATTGTATGAAATTGCTCCAATGCGTTAACCAATCTTTGTGAACAATCACCCAGCCTGATATGCCCTGCAAATACAGCGGGACTGCTGTACAGACCATTGGTCTTTCTTCCCCTAACCCTGGTTATTTTCAGAAAGCACAGAGCAAAGAAATGTCTTTTCCTCCCCTAGTCTGTTGTCAGCAGGAGCGGCGGCTGCAGCAGGGATTTCAGCACCACCGACAGCGAGCGTAAAAAGACTTGAAAAGCGTCTCCTTTAAGTGTGTTTGCTGCTACAGAAATTATACATAATAAATTAAGACAGTGACATACTTTCGATAAAAAAAACAATGAGTTGAGCGTTCATTTCAAGCTTTTGTAGTACAATGAAATTCAGAATTGTGTGACTTTGGTGCATCGGTCAGTGAAATGCAAAGACGATCTCTTTGATGACGTTTATTAAAGCCTCTGGAAACTCAAATCCACAATAGCCTTCTAACTATGTAATTTAGGGTCTTATGTACATAACATTAAACATGTAAAACAATTAGAAATCAGTTTCCATCCAAATTCGAAATATCTGTCTTTTAAGTTTTTGTACATTCTTGAAATTGGGTTTGATTGGGCCGTGGTTATCTCTCAGATTTAATACGCAATAAATTCGAAACCAATCATAAATCATCCATCTGTTGTCTCATCCTGCCCCCCAGTGGCAGCGCAATAAAGCCTTTCTGCTCCAGCTAAATCTGCCTCTTTGAGTCTGAGCCAACTCGTCTCTACATAGCCTTTTGCGATTAGCCACCCAACTAATTTTATATAGCCTATATATCTGTCTGTCTGTCTATCTATCTATCTGTCTATCTATCTATCTAACGTTAGCTAGCTATCTAGCTAGCTGTCGTTAGCGATCTAGCTAGCTAACGTTAGCTATCTAGCTAGCTATCGTTAGCGATCTAGCTAGCTAACGTTATCTATCTTTCCATCTATCTATCTATCCATCGATCTATCTATTGATCGGCTTGTGAGCGGCCGGGCTTGCCCCCCGGGCCCGGTGCCGGTGCCGGCTCGCGGGGAGGGGACGTAATGTGCACCCTTCCTCACCCCTAACCCCAACCTCAAGCAGTTAGCTTTGCTACGCATAAACATATCCCCAATCGCGGAGGTGATGCTGCGGGAAACAATACAATTTTAGCTGGAGGGGAACATTATTTGAGGCGGACAAATACTTCTACACAACGCCAGAGAGACAGCCGGCCGGCACCGGTCTCTCCCGCTTTGAGGGTCTGTGTGTGTGTCAGAGTAAAGACATATTTAATCTATTAAGACTGGATGTGTTTGAATGAAAAAGGCTATTATCAGAAAAACGGAGCAGGTTTATGTTTTCGATGAAAACGTATCTCAGTGAAGAAAGACACAGCGCCAGCCTCCCGCTGTCATTCATCTCAGCTAACATTGCATGTAAAAGTTATGCTAACTATTCTACGAAGTAACATTAATATGAATCACAAAACATTTTGAAACATATTATTCAGTGACCACCTGAAAGGAATCATTTTCAGCTTCTGCTTCATCCTCTGAATCATTAGAGGGCTAAAACATATATGACTGGATGAAATTTGTGGCAGCCATTGCTGAGCCAGGGAGATGTCAATCAAAACGAGGGAGCTGTCAATCACAGCGTTATCTGCCACGCCCACTCTGTCCTGGCAAGTGGTCTAAACAGCAAAATGAGCTGTTTTTAAACCAGGTTTTCTAATAGTTATGAATGGTTATTTTCACTCAGACTTTTGTGGATGATTAATGAGACACTCGACTTTGATATAATATATGCATTTTTACTATTTTAGGCTGTGTTTCCAAAGGCTTTAAACTTCCAAATCTCTAAAACATTAACAAACATCAACACATTCAACAATAGGCCTATATTACACAATAAATGATAATCTAAATAGGCCTACACCAGTCCTTCATAACACAGTAGCCTAAATAATAAATAAATTTAAATAGCCTGAACAAAAAATGGAAAATATCACAGCTGAGCAAGGCAGCACACATTTCAAAAACAAACAATTTACAATGAATAGGCTAAATGTGTAACGAAATGTAGGTTAACAAATATAACGTATAGGCTCCAACAGTAAACAAAAGAACAATTTAAAATGACGAAATGTCATAATCAGAAGGATTAAATTAAATTGCACAATTAGCACAGTAGGACCCTAGGCTACAGCAGCACAGCACACGTTGACAATTTGCAGTTGAATAGCAAGCCTACACTCTCTTCATGTTGTGCGCGAGGAAGATTAGCTTATCCACATTTTCAGGTAAAAGGCAACTTCTGGTCTTGTTCACGATGTAGCCAGCCTTTGAGAAGATGCGCTCTGAGGGAGTTGAAGTTGCCGGAACGCAAAGGCAGTGTTTGGCGGCAAATGCCAGTTTAGGATAGCAGTCGGCATTTTGCTTGCACCATGCAAGCGGGCCAAATGGGACTTTACTGCAGTCTTTCAAATATTGCTCCATCTCTTTCTTTACGCTGCCACCGTCCCGTTCTTCTCCCTCGTCACTGGAGTCAGATTCCATCAGCATTGAAATATCTTTCTCTTTCCTTTTTTTCGACAGTGGCGTCTCTTCACCGTGGCTCTCTGTCGGCTCTTCCACCGCGTCAACGGCCTTTCGCTGGTGCAGATGTTCAGCCAGGCTGACAACCTTAAAATAATAACAACTAGCATTTTATTTGATGCCCAGCCTATTTGTTTGTGTAGGCCTTTAAGTAGCCTAGAGCCTAAGCATAAAAAAGAATCAAAAGAAACACAAGAATTCCAAAGGGCTTATTTCCAGTGTGGCCTAATTCTAATATAATAATTAAATTATTAATTTAAATATAGGCTAAAATATTATGTTAGTCTAACCTCAATGTAGACGGAGTCCTTCTTGTCGTTCTGGAGGAATTTCAACTGCTTGAATCGCGGGTCCAGTGCTGAAGAAAGGAGGTAGATGCTGCTGTCTTCCGAACTTGATAGTTGCCATCTGCTGTCGATCTCCATGACGAGGGTCTTCTTCAGTTCTCTGATGGCAGGGCTGTCATCCTCCTCCGGTGACAGGTGGCGCTTCTTCAAGATGAAGAGCATTGGCACTGAAGCAGACAACGACACATTCTCCTCACTTGATAGCAGCTCTGTGAGCGTGATCAGGGGTCCTAGCAACTCTGTCATCTCCCCTGCTAGTTTCCACTGGTGTGCCGTCAGGTCCAGGGTGCGATCTCCTGTCTTTGTGATGCTGGGATCTGACAAAACAGCTGTCACTGGCCATTGTTGCTCCACCAGTTGCCCAAGCATTTCACACGCCGAGTTCCAGCGAGTAGCGACGTCCTGGTTGAGCTTGTGCTCCACAACACTCTGCTGCTGCTGTTTTTCCTTCAGGGCAGCTGTGGCCTTGGCACTTTTTTTGAAGTGTCCCACGAGATTCCTGGCAGCCGAAACTGTGCGACGTATATTGTCCTGTTTTAAAGCTGTATTTATGCGCAGCTGTAGCATGTGTCCTGAACAGCAGACCCCTTGAACGATGCCCCATTTCTCCGGTTTGTTCTTCAACGTCTCCGTGCACAACTTCATATTGCTGGCATTGTCGTGAACAACGGCTACTCTCTTGTAACTTGGAATGTCATAGGTGTCCACAGTCTCTCCGAGCTGTTGCGCAATGTTCACTGCAGTATGGCTCGCTTCCATTAGTTTTGTCTCCAATACAAAAGCGCACATTTTCCACTCATCGTCAGTAAAGTGACAGGTGACAGCCATGTACGCTTCCATACTCACTGAGGTCCAGATGTCCATTGTAAAACTAACCGCAGTTGCGTTTTCAACAAGACTTGCGATTTGGTCCCTCAGATCACTGTATTTCAGTGACAGGCTGTGCATAACACTGGAGCGCTTGGGTACAGTGTAGTCGGGCTCCATCACTTTCATTAATTTCCTGAAGCCTTCGCCTTCAACCACGTTAAGGGGCCTCATATCAATAGCTATGAACTCCATAATGGCATCAGTTATCTCTTTCTTTCTTTTATCCGTTATTGGTTTTGGGAACTGTAGGGCCGTCTGTACAGTTTTCTTGGTGGTGGTTATTGATGAAGATGGCTGTGATGCCTGGGGGTGCACCTATAACAGACATTGGAAACTATTATTAGGCTACGGCTATAAGCTAATAAAAGTTACTCGACGTCTTTTAAGCCAAGAACTGCCTCAGCTTCAGATGTCCCTACATTATGTTACTCCTTATGTTATACTGTAACTATTTCAGTTGCAACCATTTTTTCAAGCAAAGTCAAGTGCACACCGGGGCATAAAGACAACAAAATGGTGACTGGACAGAGCATAACTCAGCATAGCGGTCTCGGTTTTTTACTTACAGCATCCAGGTGACTTTTGAGGCTTGTTGTGCCACCATGGTATGCCAGTTTCTTGTTGCATATTTTGCACACTGCCTTTGTCTTTTCTTCAGTTAATTTGAAGTATTCCCAGACACGCAAAGTCTTAGGCATGTTGCTAAAGTGAAGCGGGGCCTTTCACGGCTATGAGTGACACGGATGCGCTAAAAAAAAAGTAAAAAAAAAAACCAAACAAAAACGAATATCGAATACCAATTTTCATAACGAATACCTACCCATAGAAACGAATATTCGAATATCCGAATATTTGGGTACAGCCCTAGTACAATGAGATTAAAAGGGGGTAGACTACAAAATGTAAATAGTTAGCTAACGTTAGCATGTCGGTCTTTCATTTGTATTGTTAATCTGTAATGTTATGATAGAGGAGAGAGGGTAGAGAGGAAGAGACTGAGAGTTAGAGTGAGAGATTGTTGATATCCTAGTTCTATAGCCTTTCCTTATTTGCTTGATTACACAACCTGCTCTACTTAATTTAAGAAATATAATGACCTTGACCTTTGACTACCAAAATCTGATCAGTTAATTGATGAGTTCAAGTGAACGTTTGTGCCAAATTTGAAAAAAAAAAAATCCTCAAGGAGTTTTTGAGATAACACCTTCATCAGAATGGGGCAAACAAGGTCACAGTGACCTTGACCTCTAATCATTGAACATCAAATCAGTTCATTGTTGAGTCCGTTGAGTTGAGACATGGGCGGATCTACCGGGGTGGCATAGGGTGGCATTTGCCACCCTAAAAGAAATCCATGCCACCCCTGCTGCCACCCCAGTTGGCAGCAACGAATTCAAAGAAAAGTTATGGCCAATTTGCTTTTTTACGAGCGCGAATCTCCAATGTCCGACTCCGCTGAATGCAGCACGAGATAACGCCAGAGCGTAAAGAGACTGCTTTGTTTGGAAAACTGAGTGGAGCGAGAGGGGTAGCCTATTCCAGAAAGTGGGTTTAGTGAAAACTCTGAGTATGTTAACCCTGAAATGAGGGAAACAGTTCCAGAAAGAGAGGTAAATCAAACGGAGTCAATCACCATGACAACTGAGTCTTTGAGCCAGTTTAGGTTTCTCTGTCCCTCCCTCTTACACGCTGTTTCATTTCCTCATTCATTCAGTCCGTGGCAAAGCTTGTATCAAAGCGCATTCATTAGCGGAGATTTACCGTCTGTCACAGTCTAAATCCTGCTGGATATTAGTTTGTTTGTCTTAAGTTACTGAATTTATGCACATCAGTCACTTCTTTGGACATCAGTTTTTGTCTTTACAGTCAAATATTACACAGCGAGAATTCACCCTCAGCTCAGAATCAAACCTCCGTCATTTTTATATTTATTATTTTTAGGATCAGACTGTCAGTCTGAAATGTTTATTGCACATAATGTGTAGGTCTAATTATTTAAATTTTAAAAATCGGTATGAAGCTTTAGAGACGTGGTATCAATGACTAATGATCTCCATCACTGATGTCATCGGCCGCTCTGATTCCTATATCCTAATATTGGGGATTATATGTTAATATTTCTGAGTGAGCAATGATGCAGCATTTCAGTGTCTTTAAATTTACTACATTTGTAGCTGAACAAAAGTCACTGAATGCTGTTGAGTCAAGATACAAATAGATGTCCAACATTTTAAAATCTACTGTATTTTAACCTCAATGTCTTTTCAAGTGCAAATCACCAAACATATTATCAGACTGTGAGTTTACAGTCAAGTCTTTATGTCTTTGATCTATAGCCTAGCCTATATGTTTTAAATCTTCCTATTTTTCAGTTGCTGCCTCCTGTGTTTTTCCCCATCAGATTAAATCTGAACAAATATATTATTATATATTATTAATATAATATAATGTATCTACAGCCTGATACACAGTCAGATTCCACCATCTTCATTAAGGAAATGTAAGTCTGATAAATGATGAATAAACAGACAACACTGAATCAAACTTTTTTATTAATTTTATGGTTAACTTATTTACACTTTCCTCGCTCTGACTCAGGCTCTTCTTTAAAGATAAATGTGCACCGTCTGCTACACATGCATTAATATCTCTACATCCACTGGATTAAAATGGAGGTGCTGTCTTTTATTTGTGAGTGAACATACTCAGAATTGACTGAACTAACTCAAATCAGCTGTTCTGGAACCGCTAACTCAGGGTTTCCCATCTCAGGGTAAATCAACTCAGAGTTCAGGGTTAGACTCAGAGGGTCTCATTCATGAAAAGTGAGTAAATCTGTGTGTAGATTTGCACATAAAAGCCTACTTTACTAAAAACCTACTCCGGATTCAGGAACGCTGCGGGAAACTCAGATTTGATCGTAAACACGTGTGTATGATCATGAATGCCAATCCATCGTAAAGTGACAGCGCGCTCCCGGTAATCAGCAATTAGCATAAATCCCCGCCCATGAATAGCCAATGACCACCATATAAGGAGGTGTAGGTGCTTCCTGTCGACCTGTCAGTCATGGCGCAGAGAAAGAAAGAGAGATTTTTTCCGAAGCGGAGATCAAAATAATTTTGGGTGAAGTGGACTTAAGAAAAAACATTTTATTTTCTTCAGTTAGTGGTGGTGTGGCAGGGACAGGCAAAGCCAAGGCCTGGACGGAGGTAACAGATGCTGTTAATGTTGTCTCCGTCGTACAAAGAACCATGTCAGAGGTGAAGCGTAAATGGTTTGATATGAAATTGGAGGCAAAGAAACGCATAAGCACACACAAAAATGCAGCGGTCACCAAACAAACAGAAGATTCATTTGTGGGGTTTTGAATGAAGTGGGAACGGGAAACCAGAGATGTTTTGTGCATAATGGATAAACTAAATCAGTGATCGCTGTCAGAATGTAGAGCTATTTAACATTTATTTTAACAAATGATACGGATAACATATAGCCTACAGCAGTCTGTATGCATCGTCCTCAAATTATTTGAATCTTAATAGCCTAAAGCTCTGTTTGATACAACGTAAATTAATCATTTTCAAATCAGATTTATTCATTCAAACGATCGTCCTCCTTCCACCTGCTGCCCCTGCTGAACCCAGGCATCGAGGCCGAAGAGGCTGTGATCCGACTGTCCTTACGGATATTTTTATTATCATCATTCAACGTGCAGAAAGAACGTGTAATCTATTGAGTCGATTTACGTAGATAATTCACAATCGTGAACCTAATCTGGATCTTAAACCTGCTAATTGCCAAATAATTTAACTAAATGTGTTATATTTTTAATATTTTGTCATGTTTAGATTACGTGTTTCAAAGGCATCTGTGTATTGTGTACATAACAAACGCAATACGAATTAAAATTGTCATTTCCAATAGTAAAAAGCAATATTTATGTGCTTTACTAAATTTACACAAGCACTACGAGTGGTCAGGAGCAGGAGTAGATTTTGTTAGTAGCTACGAAAAGATCGGAGCTACTAAAATATTGATGAATGCGGAGACGCACGTAAATTTCCATCTGCGAACAGTTTACACACAAATTCCTTCTGCTCACGTTTCATGAATGAGACCCAGACTTTGTTGAACCTCCTTCAGCACGTATTCCTAATATGAACTGTTTCACATGAAGCCCGTGCTCTTATGTAGTGTGAACATACTATTTCTCATCAAACTGTGATAACTGTGATTAAATTCGGTAAATGTCAGCCATATGTTGCCACCCCTCAAAAATTCTTGCCCCCCTCTTAATTCAATTTAGTGCCTTACTTTTTTTTATACATATTTTTTCTATATTCTAGAAAACATTATACCTCCAGCTAAAGTTACTGCTGGAACAGAGGAATAAAAAACTTAATAGCTGTTTTTACTTTATTTTGCACTGGCCCACACACCCTAAAATTATTTAAAAGTAAAAGAACTTATACTTAATGTAATTTTGCTAGCCAGGTCCCTTTTTTACTTTTACTACAGTTATCATTTAGTTATTGCACTTTTATAGAATAGATTTTTATTACTCTACCCAGAGAAGGAGGGAGTGCTATTGAACACATCAAGGATGTATAGAGAGAACTGGATAGGCTATAATGTTGGACACGGAGCAGCGTTCATTCCTATAAAAGTTGCTCAGTGGAGTATCAAAGTGTGTGAGTGTGTGTGTGTGTGTGTGTGTGTGTGTCTCATCTTTTGCTCTCTCTTGCCCTCTTGTTCAGACACAACGGAAAAATATGTGGAAGCACAGGATAAATATTTTATCATTTATCATAATCAGCTCATTTATACGATACATAATATTTCCTTTAGATTGTTCATCATAGATTATCAGTGTGTTTTCTTGCTAGATTCGCTCCAGATGACAAACGTATCGCTGCAAATCGCGTGCTGGCCACAGAGCTTGGCACCACTGTGAACACCAAATTACCTAACTGGGGAACCAAATGACATGGGCAGCACTCCACAGACAATCATGGACTTCACAATGATTCTTCGTCCACTGTGAACCCAGCGTAACTCCACACCTCTCTCAAATATTAAAATTTGTCTTGCTGACTCAAGTGACATAACTTGAGAACATTTGTCAGATTTTGTGCAGCTCTCTCTGTAGACACACAGGTCTTAATATAACCCTTTTCACATACGCAATAGTCCCTCTCAACACCTTTTCACGCACTTTCATGTGATCAGTTTCTGCCACAGGGCATTAGGGAGTATATATGCCATGGATATAGCTTGTGACACGCAAAATCTTTGTCAATGTCAAATTAACAGCAGAAATATAATAAACTAGTAGTTTAACTTCATTTTGCAGTAGCTTGCTGGTGGTTCAATTACATTCATAGTTGCACAGTGATTCAAGTACTTAAATTACTTTTTTTTGCCATTTAGCGCTGCAGTTGCTCTCCACCGACTGCACCGCCTGGCTCTCACCTGATCTAACAGCTGATTGGTTTAGATGTCAACTCAAAAAGATGACGTTTTAGATACAGTGTCTACTGTATGTTAACTCTGGACTTTATAATTGTTATTATTATTATTATTATCATTATTATTTATTATTATTATTTAGCAACACAGAGACTAGTGGTCAGTGGGATGTGAGGATTCTTTTTTCCTCTTAAAGTATTATCCTTATAGTCAAGCACAGTTTATTCAGCCTGTGTAGCTGAGGGGACAGGTCAAACAGATATGATGCTGAGTTACAGGATAATTCATATCAAATGGAGGACAAACCATGAACATACACTAAAGATCACCTGTAAAGCATTTTAATAAATTAATCTATCATAATTAAAACAACTGGAGGCTGAAAACAAACTGATATTTGTCTGGTCACTTTTTTAATGAATTGACATCATTCCAGACAGGATGTTAATGTGTCCTGTACGGACTGAAGGCTGCTGAAAACTGTCAGAAAACGGTCTTCACTGTGGCTTTTTGTCACCGCCCCCCGCTGCGAACGCCTGCTTGCGTCTACTTTCCAGGCAAGGCGCAGTTCATCTCGAATGAGCCTAATGTCAGGCAGCCACAACCACACACTTGACCTTTCACCTTTGTGTAGTGCATGGCAAAAGGGCAGTCATTGCTCAGTGCTGACCAACTTCACCAACAAAACCTATGTTTTTACTCGTTTACTGTAAAGATGTCAAACACAAATCTAAGAACATATGTAAAAGTGAGTGTGTGGACATTGGCTTTGCTAGTCAATTTAGCAAAGTTAAGATAACCTGTAAACCCGAAAGGACTTTGAGAATCACTTTGCAAAATGTGAAACAATTCACTGATCATGAAATATAGTGACGTTGCACATCAAATTAAACAGCAGAACATGGGCTACAAGGCCGCTGCGGCAACAGCCTTGTACATGGGGCACCTGTTCTATCCACTAAGCCACTGTTGCCCCCGTATAAACCCTTTTTACATGCCCCAAACACAGCTCAAACAACAACTAAATGAATAACAACAAATCAAATATCAAATCTCCATACAGCACCAATATGCCGACACACTTGGCATATTTCGGGCTCTAACTCAACACAATGTTATGCAAAACACACAGCATACACCTCATACACCGTTTCCAAACCACCAAAGCACGCTACACCAAAGCATCAGAGAAATAGAGGCCAAAGAACAACAACAAGGGAACAATAGTTGTAAAATTTCTCTTACCTTTGCTGTTTTGCCGTGTGTTGTGTTCAACTGAATCCAGGTGAACATGACAGGCTTTAGGACCCGGGGGGAAGCATTACAATGACTATAGCAGCTGACATCCCCCCCCAACGGTGTTCTGCTGACTCTGTTTGGCATACAGTGCTGTCAATCTCATGTTGGTGGGTATAGCGTTATTTTGTTGGCTCTAACGAATCGAATGAGGTGTCAATCACTCAAATCGACCAATCCGTTGCGGAGATAGAGCCTCCAAAGCACAAAAGAGTAAATCTGCTCCAGATTTAGTTACGTAGTTTAGTTAGCTAGCGTAGGCAAGACCTTGAGCCCCAGGTTCGCGTCCAGGGTCGCATCCAGCCTCCTATCTTAGGTCGACACAACGGGTCCATGTCATTGGTCCGACGTCCCATTGTTCTGATATTTTATTATACTAGGCTATACTGTATTTGTGTACCATAGAGGATCAGCAAATGCAACAAAAGTAGGCTACTGGTCGAGATACAAGTGTCATAGAGAGAAGAGAGTGAAACACCATAACCTCCTGTTATTAACTCTGGGGTTGTGTGGGGAGCTCTCCGCGGTGCTGAACGGCTTGCGGCTTGAGGCGAAGCAGGCTCACGGCTTATGTGTTTGTCAATTTCTTTTTCATTTTAACCCACACCATGATCTTTTCCTGACCCTAACCAAGTGGTTTTTGTGCCTAAACCTAACCAGACCTTAACCACAGGGCATCATGATGGTTTCGGAATAACGGGACTTCGGAACAATGGGTTTAATATGGTCGGAACAATGGGATGTTGGACCAATGGGCAGTTCCCGAAACAACAAAGCACTTTGGTTAAGGTTAGGTAAAGACTGATTTCTGCCAAATTTTAATAAGAAAGGTAATGAAAAACAATGCTGCTTTGTGATTTGTTTGTTTATTACCACCACCTCCTCAAACTGTCAATGGGAAATGCAATTCTCTTTGCATTACATGTCCTTGAAAATGTTTTTTCCTATTTTACATTTGTACAAGAAAAGTTAGATTTACCACCTTGCTGTTGTATGCTTCTGCACATCAGTCAAGATGCACTCATACGGTCTCATTCATGAAACGTGAGCAGAAGGAATTTGTGTGTCAACAGTTCACAGACGGAAATTTACGTGCATGTCCGCATTCATCAATATTTTAGTAGCTCCGATCTTTTCGTAGCTACTAACAAAATCTACTCCTGCTCCTGACCACTCGTAGTGTTTGTGTAAATTTAGTATGGCACATAAATATTGCTTGTCACTATTGGAAATTACATTTTTAACTTGTGTTGCGCTCTGTTATGTACACAATACACAGATGCCTTTGAAACACGTAATCCAAACATGACAGAATATTAAAAATATAACAGTTTCGTTAAATTAGTTGGCAATTAGCAAGTTTAAGATCCAGATTAGGTTCATGATTGTGTTTCATCTATGTAAATCAACTAGATTACTAGATTATAGAACTAATAGATTACACGTTCTTTCTACATGTTGAATGTTGATAATAAAAATATCCGTAAGGACAGTCGGATCACAGCCTCTTCGGCCTCGGTGCCTGGGTTCAGCAGGGGCAGCAGGAGCAGCAGGTGGTGGAGCTACGAAAGAGCACACGCCAGCTGAAAGAATTATTTGAGACAACTCGTTTTTTTGTTGTTTTTTTTGTGGCTTTTTGATCATTTGAATGAATAAATCTGATTTGAAAACTGTTTAATTTACATTGTATAAAACAGAGCTTTAGGCTATTAAGATTCAAATAATTTGAAGATGATGTATACAAAACTGTTGTAGGCTATATGTTATCTGTATCATTTGTTGAAATAAATGTTAAATAGCTCTACATTCCGACAGCCATCACTGCTTTAGAGTTTATCAATTACACACAAAACATCTCTGGTTTCCTGTTCCCACTTCATTCAAAACCTCACAAATGAATCTTCTGTTTGTTTGGTGACCACTGTACTTTTTTTTGCCTGTGCTTATCAGCGTTGGGTAAGGGTTGCTTTCAAAGTAATCAAAGTACATTACTGCGTTTCTTTCTAAAAAAGTAACCAGTTACTTTACTGCGTTACACCCTGAGTAAAGTAACTCAGTTACTTTGAAAGTACTTCCGACATTACTTCTTGAGAAAAGTAACTCAAGCACTTTTAAAGTACTTCTGAGTATTCTACATTTCCTATTGGGCAATGGACCACAGGGCGCTAAGCATACATTTTTTTGTCTCCAAAATTAAAGTTATGGACCACTTGCCCTTCACTGAGATCCAATTCTCCCATCACAGCCGTCACTTTGACCAGTAGAAACACAGAACGATCTGCTGCCGTAGACACCGTATGACACCCCAGCGTTTTTAATATTTCCTCTAGGGATGTTACCACACAGAGTAAAAGGGGGAAATGATGGTGTGAAACAGCAGAGGCACTTTGTCAACCCGCCGAGTTAACATTACTGTCATTAGCATCAAGCTAGCAAACAATGCTACATCCTCATGGTCAGACATAAAGTAATAACATTAACAAATAGCGGCGGGGCTTTTACTCACCACAACTGCAGAGGCTCCCAGCTTCATTTGAAACAAACTACATTATAGACGGTCCGTTATTTATTAATCCCTCTGTGTGTTTATAGATTTACTTAATATCCGCTCCTTTGTCTTTGTAAAGTATCGCACATATCGCACAGTCATTTCAAACTCAACACTTGTGTCAAATTAAAAGCCCCTTATAACCTAGAGAATCCCTCCATTTTCTAAATAGACTTTTATTCTGAAACATTTGTCAGATTTTCCTGTAGAAGATACAGTAGCTTGACAGTTTACAAATGGCGCTTCAAATGTAGCTCCTGCCACCTGCTGACGCTTTTAGGTGACTACAACAACATGTCGGCTGGCACGTGAACACACACAGTGACTCAAATAATAGCAAAAGTGATGAAAACAGGACAAGAATAACCTGATGACATCACACACGCCGTGAAAGACGACAGGGGATAATTGGTGAGTACCAGCATGTAGCGTGTATCAGAGCGATAGATAAGAACAGAGTGGCGACACTCCCACACGACTCCGCTGTAAAACATGGCGGACAGGACTTCCGGGTTATGGAGCCCTCAATGGTTCCAAACATTCCTCCCGCGGCGCCAGACCCCGTTTATTTCAATGGCCGCATGAGGAGAAACTCCAGCGGTAAGGTGATGAAATACCGACCAATTTTAAGTCATTATGTGTGTTTATTATATCGGAGGTCCTTTATTATGTAGATATCGATTTTGATTTGCATGTTCACAATGTAATTATGTTTTTTTTGAGTCAGGAATAATGATCGATTTTCAGGCATTGCCTGCTAGTTCGTTAGCTTGACGTCACCAGCTGTGGAGGTTTAGCACAGTTAAAAATTGCCTTTAGCGCGTAAGATTTGTGGTATTCCTGTTTGATTAATGAATCACAGACAAATCACATATAGTTGGGATGATTACTAACAGGTTTTATTTAGATTAATCATCCGAAACTTACGGTGTTAGGTAAGGGTAACATTAATAGGATATGTTAGCTTTTAATAGTTTTCTCGACTGTTCCATAAGAAGATAATGAAGGACAGGCGCACATACTTCTGCCTGAGCCTTTATCAAATACCTAATGTTACGTTACGTACGGTGTATTCTTTTAATGTTTACATAAGAGTGTTATTTCATAATTTAATTCCTCTTTATATGTATGCCGTGTGATGACAGACAAAAATAGTACTACTACTTCACTACTACTACTACTGTCAGCATTTAAGACATATATTATGTTTAACTTGGAACAGTCACACTATAGAGGCTCGACAGCTTAAAAATGCTGTTTCAGCTCGTCTTTGAATGTTACATTCATAAACTTAATCGTACAAGACCAAAACATTGCACAGTGGTTTAAACACTACGGGAGTTTATCACAACACCTGTTCCCACTGAATTAATGATATTGTTTACCTCTGATTTAAAAATATTACATGTTTATATGGAATGTTGAGTTTAATTATTTTAAATTGTGTCTTTTAGGTGATCCTGAAAGAGCCCAGTGAAGTTTCTGCTGTCAAAAGACTCCACAAGTGAGGTAGCTAGAAATTACATGAGCAGCAAATTATTTTGTGGCTGTTCCTTTTCTTAGTTGGGTATGAGTCATGTTTTCATCTTTTCTTGCAGAGTATGCTGTTCCTAAAGCTATGCCTTTTCCAGCTCCAGGGATGGGAACAAATAAATTTTGAGTTGTTTGTATATTATTCTTACTTTAACAGATGAAAATAAACAAGTGAGATGGGAAAATTTTCATTTTTCATTTAGTTGCATAATAATTATGCACACTTACAGTTGCCCAGTAATGTGCACCAAAAGACATTCTCCTAAAAAAGCCAAAACCTCACTTTTACTTTCTTAAATATTAAGGTTTGATTATTATTAACATTTTGGATTGACTGACAGCACTGCAGTTGTTCAATAATAAAAATTAATCCTCAAAAATACAACTTGCCTAATAACTGTGCACACAGTGTAGATGAATAGTTTGTGGTAGTGTGTATACTTAATTGACACTGCACGATATTTTGTAACTATAAAGATTTTAGTGCATGCTTGGATGCCAGGTTACTACCCTCCTTTCTGTCTCCCACAGCCGTTTCAGTTGATGTGCAGAGCAGAGGACTGATCTCTACTATCCATTTAGTGTTTATTGTTTATTTTGTCGCATGCCTATATTTTACTTAGATTTTATATATCTTCATATTGTAATAAAGCCAACTTACTTTTACACCAGATATGCCTCTTTTTTAAATTGTTCCTATTTGGGGAAGTCAGAGTGGGCCAAACACTACACTGATGAAATATTAAAGGTTTAAGGGTCCACTTTTAAGAGTAAACTTAGTACTAGGTACTACAGTAGTGTTACTGATTTTACAGAATATGTGCTCATATTCTCTAGCATGTAAAAGGAGCTTGTGTTCCACTAGCGTGAGATAAGTTGCTCTTTGTTTATCTGGTTTTGCTATGGTGAATCAGTGCATACAAAGGTTAACATATTCAGAGTTTATTCAACCAGTTCAGATCAGCTGTTCTAGAACTGAATACTCAGTTTCCCATATTCAGAGTTCATTGTTAGACTGAGAGTTTGTTGAACCTCTGCAATACCTCTCAGGGCTAATATAATGCTGACTGTTGCTATTCCTCAACCAGGCATCTCAGACCATCATTGGGTCCTTCACTAAAGATGTGAATGGCAGATTAGAGAATAAGAAGAAGAAGAATAACTTTATTCACTAGTCTGTCAGCTCATTTATTATTCGCAAAAAAAATAAAAAGACTGATGGCTGTATCTCTCTGTCCTGCACCGAAGAGAGAGGAGCCGTCCACCGCTGTTTTTTTGGTCCATCAAGGTATTGTGGAGTGGATGATCTGGCTTGTTCATGATGGCCTCGAACATCTTCAGTGTGCATCTCTCCACCACCTCCTCCAGTGTGTCCAACCTGACTCCAATCACCGAGCCAGCTCTTTGGATTAGTTTGTCCAGCCGCCTTGCATCTTTGTGTCTGATGCTTCCTCCCCAGCAGACTGTAGCATAACACAACACACTTGCCACCACAGACTGATTAAACATCTGCAGCATCTTACTACAGAGGTCAAGAGATCTGGGAACGAAGTGAACAATATTTTTGTAATGGCAGAATATGCTGAGAATGGATTGTCCTAAGTGTGTGTTGCTCCATGCTTGAACTGGAAGTTCTTCTGCTCCGCTATATTGAGAGATTGTCTCAAGTCTCTTGTCGTCCTTTGTATAATGACAACCTGCTGTCCTAATGCTGGAATATGGTATCTGTTAAATAAAATTGTTCTTCCTTAATGCCAAATTTATTATTTTCTGTGATGTAAGAACCTTCATACATTGTGTTTTAAGTTTTTCTTGTTCTCACAGACACACAATTGCTCTTATTGTCACATTCATCGTTTAAATACATAAAATGTTTAACTGAAACCCATCATTTATCATCATTGTCCAATGTCAGGGAGTATTCACAAGCAGCCTACATTAATCTCATGTAGCTACATAAGAGATGCATTGCACCAGATTACAGTTTAGATGCTAATGTATCTGCAGTCCATGAAGCTAACACAAAGCTTTCCCTCCAAAAAAAAAGAAGAAAAAACACAGAAAAACTTGTCTAATTACACTTGTAATTGTCATCCAGCCACTCAATACACGTAACTGGCATTGATGTATACACAGTAATTCAATAAGAGTTGTCAATGTACCTGTGTACGGTTTATTTTAATATTTACCATTCAGAGCTCACTGCTGTCTGTCCCATAGAAGAACATGACAGCGGAGGCTGTGTTTGGAACTACTGAGGCTTACATGAACCACGTGATCACTCTGGCGGCAACATCAAAGGCTGTCGCCACTCTGTTCTTATCTATTGCTCTGGCGTGTACCAGGCATAATGCAAGCCCTGAGTCTGAAATATGTATATGTATATGTAGACAACGGCAGCATTTCTCCGACCACGTAGTGAGCCACAAGCTCCGTGGCTTCTTTCAGACTGATAATGTTGTCTCCGTTATTAAGACCAAACAACAGCCATTGCTGTTTCAGAACCGAAGGACCAGCGTTCTCAAAGTAACGGAAGTAACTGATGTCTAGTTCGAAAGTGTGCTTAAGTATCTGATTACTCAAACAGCAAACCAAGGCGTTAGGTTACTCGTTACTGCAAAAAGTAATCAAAGTACTCAAACGTGTTACTTTGTCATGCGTTATACAGAACTCTGGTGCTTATGCATTTTTTTGCCTCCAGTTTCATATCAAACCATTTACGCTTCACCTCTGACATGGTTCTTTGTACTACGGAAACAACATTAACAGCATCTGTTACCTCCCTCCAGGCCTTCACTTTGCCTGTTCCTGTCACACCATGACTAACTGAAGAAAATAAAATGTTTTCTCTTAAGGCCACTTCACCCAAAATTATTTCGATCCCCGCTTTGGAAAAATTCTTTTTTTTTTCTTTCTCTTTCTTGCTTTTCTTTCTTTACGGCTATTGCCAGGACTGAGACATTTAAAAAAAAACACATAGGAGATTGCTTTAAAGTTTGTAAATGGCACACATGTAACATACATCCCTGTGTTTTCAGTGGGTTTACTGTGCAGTACAAGTTTTCTGATAAATTGGTTATGCTCTTTCCTACTGATACTAAAGGACGATGCAACTAATTGAATTTGCAGCTACAAGGCAGAGGTCAAACTGTTTCCCACTGTTCCACTTATGCTAATAAGTCTGGGTCTTTGAAAATCATCTAACATCAAACTGAACAGATCTGACACACTCTCCGGCTTGTGAAGAGCTGCATAACGATGTATCTGATTCAGCATGAGCAGTTACACCACCGACATACACTCATTTGAAAAAGTACTGTGATGTCTTCTGTTGCATTCGAAGCCTTGTGCAGTCTCGTTCTGCATGTCTGTTATATTAGACTCTGACACTGTCAACATTTACACGAATGTTGATATAAGTTCAGATTCAGATTCAATTCATTTATTGGTCTCCTTAGAGAAATTTGACTTGGAGCTAGGGGTCAGCATACACATGCATACAGTCAACATATTGTACCAACATAAGATACACACATTATAGCATATAGTCACCCAGTTACTTCAGTGCATCAAATTAAGTACATAATACATACATCAGACACACTCCTCATTAATCAATTCAATCAACAACGGAATAAACGAGTTACATGAAATTTGGTACACATGCTCATATCTTGTCTTTCTGTTATAAGTAATCTGTCTTAAGTTCTATCAACCTACACCAAACTATTTTTTCAACACCAAACTTTGTACTTATCCTTAGTAGACTATATATCATTCACAGACACCCACTAGAAAATGCAGTTAAGGAGGTGGTGGTGAAAAGGAATGCTTATTAGTTGATTGCAATCACTACAGACTGACATTGACTAAGCAGTGTGTGTGTGTGTGTGTGTGTGTGTGTGTGTGTGTGTGTGTGTGTGATGTCAAAAAAAATGTATATTATTAATGAGTCTAAGTGTGAGGAACAAATAAACTGCATTACTGCTGCCAAGAAAGCAATGTTTTTACCCATCAGCTAGATTGTTGGTCTATCTGATGGCAGGAAATGCCAAGAGCCTAAGAACAGATTTCCAATAAAATCTGGTGGACAGATTGGACCGATTGATTGGATTTTGGTAGTCATCTGGACCTGGGATTTCCGCCATTTAGAGAATTACCATTTTCCAGCCATAATTATGAAACTAACAGAAGTAGACTTGATTGCAGATCCCCAAAATATGTTTGCAGAGTCCAAAAAGATCAGCTCAAGTTAAAAGATAAGTGTTTGGAATTAAGGGTTTGAGTGCAACAGCAAGTTGGGAGAATTGCTCAGTGCTGGCAGAGCTTTGAGCTTTTAAAGTGCTATTTAACTTAAAGGAGCAATAAGTGAAATTCATCATTTCTAGATTGAAGGAATTAAAATATTGCAATGTGAAGAACTAGAGGTGTAATTTCATCTGGAGTATAGCATGACCTCACACACCCTCTCTCTGTGTTGATCTCCAGCCCTTTGTTTACAAGCCGGTCTGGCTGCGTGTTCATGTACGTTCATGTGACATTAACCCATCCCGGTGTTTCCTCCGCAGCCTCCACTTCACCCAGCTTCACTCAGCTGCCTGATAAACCCGCTGCTTCTTCCCACTTTAACCTGAAGTGATGCTTTAGCCTAGCGGGCAGCCTGCGAGCCAGCTGCCCGCTAGGCTAAAGCATCGCTGTCACTCACGGAGAAGAGGAGGAACGTTAGCATTAGCTCCCGGTGTTAGCACTAGCCGAGTCGGCTGCCACCGGCTACTGGAGTAACTTAACAGCTATGGAGCGTTTCTACCAGCTCCTCTCGTCACTGAGCCTCGCCTCCATCTCAGCAAATATATTACATTTATTACAGGTACCATCATCATTGAAGTAGGCAGGGGAATAGCTAAACACAGCAGAGACTGAGACAGCGCTAACTGCTAGGTGACGCGAGTGTGAGGGGTGGAGAGCAGAGGTAGAGGGAGGAGTGGCTCATGACACACTTTGTTTTGGTCTACAGGCAGTGCACAACAGCAAACCTAGTGGTGAAACGATTTCGCTTATTGCTCCTTTAAACTGCATTTTGTACAGATGTCTCAGTAAAACATAACAAAGTCACCAAAAAAAGAAGTTTGGTGCTGCATAATCACAAAACCACCAAAACTGCATTTAAAAAAGAACGCAGCAGCAGTATTATACAGTTGCTTTTGAATGGGTGCATCTTGTTTTAGCATTTGCTTTCACTAATGTGATGTGAGTTCTCTTCTGCAACAACATGCTTATTATGTTGGAGCATGTGGTGCAAATAACTAAATGACTAAATGAGCTGAAATGATACTGTAGCACTTGCTCTGTGTTCTGCAGAAGTGGAGTAGAGAGGAGATATATCCACCTGTCAGGACTTTATCAGTGTCAGCAGTTGACACCACTGACTGAAATACAATGTCAGCCCCCCTTTTTTCTGTGTCATCCCACATCCTTACCTGCTGACAGCTGTACTTGACTTTGACACCTGAGGTAAGCAGCTTACTCAGTTGAGTCAAGAGTGAAGGGTGGACTAGAGTCACACTGGAGGTCAGACTTGGCCTGGTATTCTCTAAATGCAGTTTCAATAGCATAAACATATATTTATTCTGTTACATTAATTAGTAGATAACAAATAGTATTTGAGAATTTTGTGGTACTAAAATTGCACCATCATTACAATCAGTTTAAAATAATGAGTCTTCAGAGGGGGAAGAGCTGTCATGTGGTTCCATCTGTGAAGAAATTGGATCAAATAGAATATTCTACTTAAGTAAATGCATTGTTACTTTTAACAAAATGTATCCAAGTCAAAGTAAAAGTGTTTCTTTAAAAATGTACTTCAGTAAAAGTAAAATGGAGGTCAGTCAAAATGTCCATCCATCTTCCTATTTTCTTCTGCTAATTCTGGGCTCTCTCCAGCAAGGTTTTCCAACTTCTGCTCGGGGATCCCGAGGCGCTCCTTGGCCAGGTGAGATATAAATTCCCTCCAGTGTGTTCTGGTTCTACCTTGGGGTCTCCTACCAGTTGGATGTGCCTGGAAAAGCGAGAGGCACCCAGGAGGCATCCTGATCAGATGCCTGAATCACCTCAAATGGCCCCTTTTGACATAGAGGTGCAGGTCTCTACTCCAAGCTCCCTCCAGATGTCTGAAATCCTCACTCTAAGGCTAAGCCCAGCCATTCGGTCTCTACCCAAAGCTCATGACCATAGATAAGAGTTGTAACCAAGATGGACTGGTATTGTATTCCATTTACTCACCATTTACCAGTTCATCCCTGTTAAGTGTGATTAAATGAATTGCATTAAATGAAAGCATACACACTTGTGGAACACCACCAACAACAAGGGCCTTGAAGTCCAAATCAATAACAAATTCCTTTTATATACTTGGCATTTTGCAGCCTGTGAGTAAAGCTTTTTATCAGCTCACAACCACTTTCCTAAGTGTAGCCGCTCAAGAATTAAGGACAGGAGACACAACTCAGACAATTAAACAAATATACTATAAATGAAAAGAATTGTAGATACTGTGGCTGCAACAAGCAATATTAGGCTACATACATTACATTGTTAAAATAAACATCACCAAGGCATATAGCATGGACATGTAGGCTATAAACAATGTAACTCCTCAGCTGCTACAGCCAGTAAACACATATTAAAGTAAAGGAGAGACTGCACAGTCTTTATACACCACACACACACACACACACACACACACACACACACACACACACACAAAATGTTATGTTGCTAGGCGACTCAGTGGTTGTTGACCTTCTTATCTGCTTGACTGTGTTCATTAGCAACTCAATTATCAAGGCATTTTATCTATTTTTCCTGGGCTGTGGGTCAAAAAATTCAAAAGTTTTGCAACAAGTTGTTTTTTTTGTTTGTTTTGTTTTTTAAATTGTATCTTCAGTACAGATTTTATGAAAGTCCTTTGAGACTAACCTGCTGTAGGTCCATCTGTGCTCTGCGTATGATTCCCTGTTCAACAGGCCTGACCTTTTTAGTCTGAGAGAAATGGTGTATACTCCTGAGCAATTACTTTAATTTGTTCAGCCTTGTTTGTTTTGAAGTGCAACAGTTCTTGTTTCATATGAAAAAAATTACAGCCATGCAGTTGTATGCCTCTATGTGTCAGTCAAGTTGCACTTAGTTTACATGCATGTCTGTGAAAACATGGACAGTTCACACACATCTTCTCCCCGGCAGCACAGACGGTCTATACCAGTGGTTTTCAAACTTTTTACACCAAGTACCACCTCCGAAAATATTTGGCTCTCCAGTGTAGTAGGCCTAAGTATTCATTAAAAACAAGGCAGAAGTTTTATTTAACAAGCATATTTAATATTGTCGGCCACTGTAACATTACACACAGTTTGAACAGTAACACTGTGCTTAAATATAGGAAAATAAAAAACTGTTAAAAAAAAATGTTACAAAAACAGCTCTGAAAGATTAAATGAAAATGTACATAAAAGTTAAATAAAACTGTGTAAAATGTACTGTTGATAAAATAAAAAAAAATCAAAACAGGCTATGCATAGCTGCAGTTCTTGCAGTTTCTCAACTTCAGTGACTGCTCTCTGAAACAGAAACACACACACACAAACACAGAGAGAGAACAATAAAATTAAGAATAAAACAAAAGTGAGGGAAAGCATTAAGAATAACAGCTGTAATTAAACATACACATTGACGAAAATTTGTATGTGTCAGAGGGTGTGCATCCCTCTGCGAACACAGTCCTGCAATGTCTGGGTCAAGGGGGTCAGCTTCAGTCTCAGGTTTGGCTCAGTATCCACCCTGCTTTTGTACTTTGTGTTTATGACAACAAGTGAAGAGAAACCTTTCTCGCACAGGTAGGTGGTCGCAAAAGGAAGGAGAAAGCGCACAGCCTTGTCAGAAAGCACAGGGTATTCACTGTACAGCTTCATCCAAGAGTCCAACAAAGTGTGCTTTCTGAAAGATGTCTTCAGTGTTTCGTCACAAGACAGCTCTATTAAACTCTCCTGCTCAACAACATTTAAGTCCGCTGAGGCCACGTGAGAGGTGTCGATGTCTCTCATCCAGCTGCTAGCTTCATCTTTAGGCATCACTGGGAAATAATTGCAGAACTGTTGTCTGAGTGATGCGAGGTGTGCAGCGATGTTCTCCATGATTCCATCATCAAACATCAGGTCACTGTCAGACAGAAAACTCTCCAAAGCAGGGAAAGCTGAAACATCACCTGTCTTGACCTTGATTTCAAATAACTCAGACTTTTTCAGCAGATTTTGTCCTGCACATCAAAAACATTGATAGAGAGTCCCTGTAGTCCCAAATTCAGTTTGTTTAAACGTGAAAAAATGTCACACAAATATGCCAACTGACTGAGCCACACAGCATCCTCAAACATGTCTGACAAGGGGAAATTTGTGTCCTGCAAGAACATCTGGACCTCCCTGTGCAATTCGAAAAGCCTTGAAAGCACCTTTCCTCTTGAAAGCCACCTTACTTCAGTATGAAGCAAGAGTTGGACATACTCACTGCCCATCTCCTTGCAGAGCACATGAAATAAGCGAGCATTCATCGGTCTGGCCTTGATGAAGTTCACAGTTTTTACAGCAGAGTCCAGCACAGACTTCAGGTCATCAGGCATCTTGTTCCCTGCCAGTGCCTCAAGATGGATGCTGCAGTGAGTCCAGCGACCTGTCATAGCCCTCGCGCCGTCTGTACACACTCCCACACACTTTTTCCAGTCCAGTCCGTTCTCTTGGATAAACGTGTTCAGTACCTGGAATATGTGCTCTGCTGTAGTTCTGGTCTCAAGTGACTGACAGAATATAAAATCCTCCTGAGCTGCACCATCATATTCATATCTCACATAAACCAATAAATTGGCCAAATTTGGAACATCTGTAGTCTCGTCAAGCTGTATGGCAAAATATTGACTGTTCTTAATGCGCCCAATCAGTGTCTTTTTAACATTGCCAGCCATGTCTTTTATTCTCCTTGGCACGGTGTCATTTGAAAGCGGCACCAAGTTTAACTCTCTGGCAGCTTTCTCTCCACACATGATCCGTGTCATCTTTTTGGCTAAAGGTAAACACAGCTGTTCCCCGATTGTGTGCGGCTTACCGGCTCTGGCGATCCAGAGGCCGGCACGATATGCTGCTTCTGGTGCTTTGGCTATGGGTGTACCAAAGGATTGAATGGCGGATTTTGACTGCTTCACTTCATCACGTTTCACGTTTTCTTCATTATTAACCACCTCCACTTCTTCCCATCACAGAGTGTAGGCTATCAACGGTGGATAAATGTCGATATCAGCGGGAACGATACGTACGGCTACCCAGAAGCTTGCAAAGTTTTTAAAAGTATTAACTTAATTTGTATCTCCTTTCATTTTCTTATCATCAGTTGATAAGATATTTTCATCTATTCTAATATGCTGGATAGTATTTCACATTTTAAATTTATTTTATTTTATTTATATTTGTAATTCTTTTGTGTACCACTAGTGGTACGCGTACCACACTTTGAGAATCACTGGTTTAAACTATAACTAGTACATGACAGCCACACAGCAGGTGTCAGGTAGGTCTTTTCATAATATAACTCATGCACTGTGCAGCATCAACAGTGCTTTATGTGAAAAGGGGGGACCATAAACTGTATAAAAATAATGGACCTTGCCAACATGATGGGGCCCAGAGGTTTGCAAACTCCAGTTTTTAATCTTCGAGCTTGGCAAATTGGACATCACCATATTTGATATTTTGAGCCAGAAGTGACCTGAGGTGACTATTTGTGGACAAGAGGGTAGAGCTATGGAGGAGCGAGGAGTGGGTCAGACAAAGACCTCGAGGTGACACTTAGCAGGCACCCTGTCATGCCTTGAAATTTAAATTGGTGAGTTAAATTTTTAAAAAATTAGAGGCGCCCCCCTAAAATAATGTGAAAGGCGAAACACTGCACATCATTCAAATGAAGATCAATGTGAATCTGTTAAATCAACTTTTAATCCCAGGCCTTGAGAAGAGCCTGTTAGCATCACCACTACCACCTGTAACAAGCGCTCCGCTTGGTTCTTTTAAATTCATGTCACTGACCCACCACTAGAAAAAGTCATCAAACATGACTTTTGTTTCACCAAGCCCTCTACACCCTGTGTGTAAGTAAGGGTGGAATACAAGCACTTAGTTTTCTTCCACTTTGAGTAATGAGTGGCAGTGAACAAGCTAAATAAAATGAAACTCACAAAAACGCATAAAGATAGCAGTGTCAACAATAATAGTGAAAGCAGTGAGCGCTGAAACAAACATGAGCCTTGGAAACCAAGGGTAAGCTTTCGTAAAATGAGGAAAAGTGTTATTGAAAATGAAGGAGCAGAAAATGGAATGTTTATGAGAACTCTCAAGTCAAAGAACTGTGGAAAGAAAAAAACTTAATTTGAAAGAGAAGCTTCCATAGAAACAAAACATTAAAAACTGACTTAAGTTTTCAAAGCTCACATTTAGGTTAGATACCTGAGCAGATTGCAACATGATACTTTTTGCAAACTTCAGAAAAGTAGCTTAAAAGGATGCTCCATTATTGGAGTCAAGCCCCAGGGTGGTGATGTAATCCTGCCACAAGGTTGTGCCTTTTGGCATGGAAAAGCCCACTGTGAGTACAAAATTGATGTGCATGAGTTAGAATTTCACAATTAATAGAAGCCAATTTCCAAGTTATCTTGTGAGGAGACTCTTGCACACAAATGGGACTCATAAAAAGACTGTACAAGGTGGACAGAAAGATGTGTTCATAGGGTTGGGGTGTGTACCTGCCTGGACAGCATCACATTCACACTGATCATGCAGTAGCTCCAGTTATTCGTCCAACCAGAAAGCTGGCTTTAACACTGACAGACAGAATCAAAAGTGAACTGGAAGGGATGGAGAATCTTGATGTGGTTGAATAATAGACATAACCCACTGACTGGGTTAACAGCATGGTAACTGTCCAAAAGCCACACAAAAAATAAGAATCTGCCCGCTCCCCCAGAACCTCAACAAAGCCATATAGAGAGAACACCATTCCCTGCATACAGTAGAGAAGGTTGTAACAGAGATGCCAAATGCAAATACAACTACATGAAGGTAATTTTTACGTTATGTCCCTTAAAACACCATTTGGTAGGTACCACATCAAACTGCTACCCTTTGGTGTCTCATCAGCTTCAGAGGTTTTCCAGAAATGTATTGCTCAAAAACTGAAGGAGTTAGAAGGAGCTGTGAATGGCATGGACAACATTCTGGTGTTGGGGTGCAGACACTGAACAACACAACAAAAGGCTGAGAAAGCTACTTGACAAAATAAGGAGCATTAATCCCAAGCTGAACACACACGGGTGCATGATTAACAGTCTCTGAATAACAGAGACACACTATACTGGACAGTGCAGAGGGCGGTAAGCCAGACCAATGAAAGGTCAGAGCAATAATGAACATGCCACAACCACATGCCAAAGATGCACCGATGTGGGTCTTAGGCATAGTGCAGTATGTGTCCAGCAGTTAACACAAACCTGTCTGATGTGAGTACACTACACTTTTAGAAGGGGATGCTGTGGGGCACTGGGAAGCCCAACAGGAACACAGCGTTGAACGTTTGAAGAAACTGGTGAGCAATGCCTCAGTGCTCAGGTTTTTATGATGAACAAGGAAGTCACATTGCCAGTGGATGCAAGCTCGAAAGGATTGGGAGCAAGGACAACCTGAGGCATAGCTCTCAAGATCCCTTAATGACACAAAAGAAAAGGCCTAAAACATATGCAAAAATAGAAAAGAGCTCCTTACTATTGTCTATGAAAAATTCACACAGTATTTGTATAGAAAACAGGTACAGATGGAGATACTGATGAGATTCTAGGCTTTTGACTTACTCTATGTGCAGCTTACAAACCAGGAAGACTTGCACATTGGGGATACACACAGAAGAGCTTATCTGCAAGAACAGACTGGCACAGACTACTACTAGAGGACGAATAAGAAGTTATCAGCACACCTTCCAATCTCAGTAGAAAAAAAATGAGTCAGTTCAAAACTGCAACAGCAGAGGATGATGAACTGCAATTAGTGATGAAAGCGGTTCAGTCAGGGTGGCCAGTGCAAGTTAGCCAAGGTCTTACTGAACTAAAGAAATATTGGAAATTGAGAGAAGAACTTGGCTTCTCAGAAGGACTTGTTTTTAAGAACTGCAGACTTGTCCCTCAAAGACTGGGAGCAGAAATGCTTATGTTAATACATGAAGCCCATCTTGCGATCGACAAATGCATAGATAAGGCAAGAGATGTATTGTTTTGGCTGGTCATGCCCAAACAAACTGAGGACATTGTGTAGGGGTGCCATCTGTAACTGTTTTAAAACGGCAGTGTTAAAGAACCACCTCTGTACAATAACATTCCAGACAGATCATGGAGCTCTGGGGGAGCCCTTGTATGCGGAGTTTGCATGTTCTCCCCGTGTCAGCGTGGGTTTCCTCTGGGTAGTCAGGCTTTCTCCCACAGTCATAAGACATGATGGTTAGGTTAAATGTTGACTCTTATTGGCCATAGGTGTGAATGTGAGCATGAATGGCTGCTTGTCTCTATGTGTTTCTCAGGCCCAGGATTCCCATAATCCAATGGTCAATGCAAACAATAGGGTTAAGGGAAACAATTGAGTTTTAGATGCATTGTAATGCATATGTAGACTATTTTTGGCATCGATTCACAGATGTCAGTAATCTGTAAATATTAATCAGCAACATGATTTTGACAGTACAATAAAGGTAGAACTCAACCATGAGGGCAGTGCAGCACCCACACAGAATACAGCACGGACATCCAGAATTAACTTGTTATTCATCTTCCCAAAAGTCAGCCGTTGCAAGTTTGTAATTTGATGCCTTAATAGTTACAATTTGCAAGATACACATCAAGTCGATTGTGAATACTTTCTACACCATTACTCAGAGACTAGCACTAAAAAAGCAGAGCAGCGAACAGCAGTAACATAAACAAATGAGACCTGCTGACCAACATACACTGAAGAATTAGACAACTTAAACCAACTCTTTAGTGAAGAAGATAACTCTCTGCTCAGTCTGTTTTACCAAAAACACTGCAAAAAGCCTGCTCAGCGTCCTGGCTTTACCCAGAACTAATGGATGGTTGCAATCTGACTGGTTTAAAAGTTCAAGAATGGAAGCATCTTGGCTATAAAGTTGAAGGGGAAGGGGACATGTACAAGAGCACAAGAGCCACACTGTATGCAGAAAAGGTATGTTTAAATGTGGATCACTACAGATACAGTGTGCTATGTTTAAAAGTCGCATGTACTCACACTGAGGAAAAATTGTGTATAGAAAGCACAATTTTAGATGCATCCAGATGCATCTTTATGCATCAATGCTTGTGATGGAATGAAACTGTCTCTGCCTAACTGTTGATGGATTAATGACTGAAAAAGACTGCAACTGCTCAGCTGTTAAAGCCCCAGATGCAAAGGAAAGTGCATAAACAAATGAAGAGACAGATTAAATAAAATCTCTACTTTGATCGCAAAGTGAGAGACCTTCCAAAACTACAGGAGGGAGAGACACATGGCAGCCACCTGTTGTGAAACATAGCCATGTTCAGAGTTGGTCCTTTGTGATCCAAACACCTGAAAGCAGTGTAATTCAGAGAAACAGACCTGCTGAAGGGCATAGAAGACAGTTTTCCAGAACCTAACAGAACAGAGCAGGAAATCTTCCCAGCCAAGTGAGCCAGCAGACACCACCTTGGTGATGCCAGTACCTGTTCCTTTCCCTGTGAAAGGAATTGTAACTGAAGTGACTACAGTAATTCTAGTGAAGACATCATGCTTTGGTAGATAGATGAAACTTCCAAAACATCATTCACTGTCAATTAAAGAAAGTGGAGAAATGTAAAGTTGAGTTCAGATTAGTACATTCTAGGTAGAATAGTTGGTTACAGTTAATACTGAGTTATAAGCAACATCAATCAATCAATCAATCAATCAATTTAGTCCTTTTTTGCATCTTCTTAAATTGTTGGCTACTGCTTCATAATAGTCCATGTTTCCAGATGATTCTGCTCATTTGTGATTTCTGGTTGCTGTAAGGTTTAACTGTCCACTGTCCTCAACAAGACAGCAACATGGTGTCTTTTCCAGAACAGGGGAGCACCACGCTGCAGCTGCCTCTGAACAGCATATAGCAGTGATCCACAGCAGGATCAGGACAACAGCTCATTCCCACCGTCACACCAGTCCTCATTCACAGAAAAGCACACGCCTCCTCTCCTTCTCTTGCCAGAGTCCTCTGCTCTGTCAGATCAGCAGATATAGGGAAAGAGCCTCCTGGTTGAATAGCACTGTCCAGCAGCAAATGCTAACACCGCCCAAAGCCAACAACATAAAAAAAACTTGCTAAATGGACAAATGAGCATAATTTTAGCATACATTTAGCCAAAATGTGATAGAGCTGACAGAGGTGACTGAAAATGTCTACGCCTGCATGACAAGATGATAATGTTGAGTGATCCAATTACAAGCTAATGATTTAAGGTAAGAAGAAGCATCACTAAGCTAAAGCAGAGACATGCTTTAACAATTTTTAGGTTATCATTTGTTCAGACTAGAGTATATCTGCAATGGTTATAAGTATATTCTGATGTTCTGCTTGACAGATGGGAGATGTGATGTAAAGTAACAATTGCCTAACCTATAGGGGCTCTGTTAAGTTATTAACCTGCTGAATGACCTGGAATAATGAGGTCAAATAAGCATTCAGGAAAGTGTCAAGTTAAAACCCTCAGTGCTCCCTGCCTGAGTTGAGATGCACTCATTGTTTCACAACAGTATATGACAGAGTGAACATTTATTCCCTCTAAAGATGAAGAGCTCTCCACGCTGAGAGAGGTCAGTAAGGACTGCTGCAGATTCAGCCTTTTTTTGGTCAAGTGTCTCTGATTAGCCACCACCTACAGTGAGTCACTATGTGTGTTATTTACGCCCCCCTGGCTCAGTGATTGGATAGTAAAAATATGTGAATCCGAGCATCCCCATTGGCTATTCAGGCGACAGCATCAAAGGTGGGACAAAAGAACTTGGGCTCCTTGGTTTGATTTGTACTCTGAGATTTGATTCATAGCTGTAAACTTGGGATTCACACTTACAATTAAGTTCTGTGTGAACTTTTTCCACCCACAAACAGATAGATGTGTAACCTTCTTTTGTAACTCAATCCTTTGTGCAAATCTTCTTAATGCATTAACACATTGATAATTATGTGTGAAAATCTTTTTCATTTGCTCACAAAATGTCACGCACAGCTACAAATCTCCTTACAGATTCAAAAATTAAAGCTATTTGTTCAGATATTTGACGCATTCAAACATTTGAATTCATTTGATCCAAACGATTTTACATATTCACACATTTCAATGTATTCATACAAAATGTTTTCACACATTCAAATATGGTGATACACAGCTATACTTTTGACTCTACTTTGTTTCTGTAATTATTGAGGATACTGTGTAAAAGCAGTGAAGCAATGAATGTATTAAAAAATGAGGCCATATCTATAATAGAATTTTGAGGTTAGCCTCTGGTAAATGAAATCTTTTCATTTTAAGAAACAAGTCCACTAGCTCTGTTGATTTTGATCATATGTCCAACAATAATCACATTTTCCCTGACATGCAGCTAAGGCTTTTCAAGACTCTTCTTTTCACTGCAGCAACAACAACACAAAACTGCCTGTGTGGGGGTTTTCTGCTCAGTATGGCCATCACTTTTAATTTAAGGCTGTGTCTTCATCAAGTTGCCATTTGAACAAGGAGGTGAGAAACAGTAGATCAATTGTGTCATGAACTGGAGGTCACCTCAACTGTGCTTAACGGTTTACTATCAGCTCCTGTTTTGCATGCTGTCACCACTTTAAACCCACTTTAAATTCCAAGAGAATCTCATCTGTAGGCTTCTGACCTTGAGTTTTCTACAGCCAGCAATCTAAATGGCATAGCAGGGTGTTTGTAGAACCACAACATGGAAGAAGCCAGCTGTGTTTCAGGTAGCTATTACTTGACTTGTAGACAGCATCCGTCATCACTAAGAATAATCCATTTTCAAACACATCAGTACTAAATAGATACCGGTCCAATACCCTACACACACAGCCATCCTCTCTCTCGGCCTGATCTCATTCCCAGGGAACTGGTATTAACACACGTTTCAGGGATCCAAACAAATGTGGACTATTCACACCTGTGCCTACATGTGTCTCCAGCTGACTACTTGTGTTCAGATTTCGTTAATGCTCCAACAACAATTATTATGTCCACAGTTTTGTTAGCTGCTCTGCAGCATGCTTGCTACTCATGTTAACAGTTGTGTCAGTACAGTTGGAGATATCGCTGTCAACAGAATTCAACATGTCTCCTTCCATATGGCAAAACAATGGATGGTCAAGCAACACTTCGTCCAACTGGACATACACTGTGCCCTAACTGTATGCAACGCCAGCAAACCTCAGCAACTAACTCAGATTGATTGCATTGTTTTCTGTTGGACTGTCCTAACTGCCCTCGAGTGACATGGCACAAAGTAACGCTCCATTTTGACCTGAACTTTTGTTGGACGCCCCATTTCTATTTCTATTCCGTCACTCACATTGAAAGTGCTCTACTGGATGAGGAACAGCTGATTTACAAGATTGAAATGAGGAATTACCCACATGATACCTGCTTGTTTCACTACAATAACCTAAAGAAACTGGCATCTGGCTGGAGGGTGCTCGCCAGGGAGATGAACATTTCTGATAAGAACTGTGTCGGATGTTCAGCCGAGCTAACTTGTTTTACGAAGTGGTGATGGTGGTACAATAAAGTATGGAAGCTACAACAATCATATCTATAAGTTACCTGCAAATAGTATTGCTGTGAGTATGAACAAAAAGAAAGAATATATTCACCTTTTCTTTGGTTACTCTGAGACAACAGTTTCTAGGTATGTGGTTTGTTTACACAACAATCCATATTTAACAGATCCAGTGTGGACAGAGAGCATCCGTAATGCAATAGTCTGACACTCTCATCCAGTTAGGACACGGTGATAGAAAGTTATACAGCATTAACACACTGTCACCAAAAAAACACCATGGTTGTTTTTTTTATTATGACTGTTGCAACTTATAATTAAACAGAGCTGATTGGGAAATCATTGTTACGGCACTAATATCATCAGTAGTGGTAGCATTATCCTTATTATTATTACTACTGTCATTATTGTTGTCACTTTTATCAATGACAAGTTTAACCTGGATGTACTAGGTCTTGATTCACCACCTAAAAGGATTAAAGTAATATTCCATCTTATAAAACTTAAAGGAGACAGCTGTTTTCTTCAGAAAATACATCATTCAAAACCTGAGCTATTAAAATCAAATTGGGCCAACCAGGTATTTGCCACTTCATATTACTCCAAGAGAAGGGGTGTTACAGTGTTGATCAATAAAAAAACAAAACACCATATAGCCATAACTCAATCATTGTAGATCCTTGAAGGAAGGTACATAATAAAGTTTGTGTTGTTTCTATCATCTTCTTACTCCTCGCACACAGAAACATCTCTTATCAACTCCAGTCCAGTACCTGGTCCCAATAGGCTCTCAATTACTTGGACAAGCCCCCTTTCAATCCAACACCAGTTTAGGTAATCTCACCCACCCCACCAAGCCTGACGGCCACACTGGGCAGTCAACAAGGAGACACAATCTATATTCAATTCCATTCAATAGAAATTTATTTTCCTGAAGGAAATTCTTGTGCCAGAGAATACTTCGACAACAGTAACACAAATTACAGTAACAACAATTAACTAACCAGTGGGTTCCCCGCCTCAGGGTCATATACTGCTTAAAACAACAGAGTATTAAGTATCAGTCAATATTAAAAATATACAAGATATAAAGTGTTTAGGGAGCAAAAAGCAAAAACCAGTGCCTAATAGAGTAACAACAGTAATAACAAAAGAGCAAGAGTAAATAAAAATGAATTAAAATGGTAGAAAAATGCAGATTGCCAGAGTAATATTGCACATGATGTTGTGAAAATATTGCATAAGAAATTGAAAAGTAGTGATGTACATCATGTTAAAGTTGTAGTGCACCTAATGCAGGCGAATACCTACACACACACACACACACACACACACACACACACACACACACACACGCATACATATACATATATATATATATATATATATATATATATATATATATATATATATATATATATATGTATATATATATATACATATATATAGGTAGTGGGAATGAGGGTTGGGCAGCATGATATGATAATGTGCATTATGGTAATGTTATTAAATTACCAACATAACAGAATAGTTCAATGTAAATTTAACAGATGCAGTGCAATGTATAGAACAGTGTGCAATCTAGACCATGTATATGTAGACCTAAGGTTTATGAGAGTCATTTATTTACAGGGGTGTACAGGATGAGTTGAGGAGTCTGAGAGCCTGAGGAAAGAAGCTGCTCTGTAGTCTGGTGGTACTGCAGTGGATACCTCTGTATCTCATGGCAGATAGTAGCAGGGTGGCGTGTTTCGTTTTTCCAACCAACTTGAGATGAAACCACACGACTAAAGCCTCGACGGCTGCATTCCCAATGAAAAAAAATACTACTATTATTACTGTTACTGTGATTACTACTGTTGCTGCTATTACTACTACTACTACTACTTATAATAATAACAACAAAAATAATAACTTTATTTGTATAACACTTTTCAAAACACAAAAGTGCTTTATGGGGCAGATAAAACAGTACACACCATCAAGATAAAAACAGCAATGTCATACATTAAAAAAATGAACATAGGCTAAGACCAGATAAAACAGAGTTTGTAATAAAAATAAACATATAACATTGATAAAAGAGGGATAGAAACTAGGCAAACAACTTTACTATAAATTAAAAAAAAGCCTTATTGTTAAAGTATGTTTTGAGGAGTGTTTTAAATAAAGACACTGAGATTGCTAACCTAAGTTCCACAGGTAAGGTGTTTCACAGCTGCGGGGCTCTAACGGAAAATGCCCGGTTTCCTTTAACCTGTAAAACTCCACCAGCTGGCATCCATAACGTTTTACATTTGGCCATAATGGACAAGAGACATATTTCATATGTGCACTGGGGTGTTTTGACATTGTAATGGGAGGCAGCTTGCTTTGGACAAGTTGACATTGCTGGCATCAGTTGCAGGCTCAGATATAGTCTCAATCCAGCTACATGTAAGCTACAAGACAGCCAGTCTTGACTCTGACAGTAATTCTTTTCTCATTTGTGGTTTGATGAACAATAAATTCATCAAATTATGTGCTTCATACTGCTATAGCTATGGTAACTGTCATATTTCGCAGGACCTGCATGAGTATGGTTTCAATGGGAACACAACTGTTAAGGCTTTTGTTCTGTGTAAGTGGCCGTGGTTTCATCTAAAGCAGGATAGACAAAGCTGGGTGGACAGGCTGTTGCTAGTATCGGTATTTTCTTTTAGCATCCTTTGGGCTCTGTGCGTGCACCTCACCTTACCTCACCTCACTGATATCACTGATGCTTGATGGGTACCAGTGATGTTTTGGGATGTTTTAATTACCTGCTGCAGAGCTCACTGTGTGTGTGTGTGTGTGTGTGTGTGTGTGTGTGTGTGAAAGACAAATGATTAGTGCAAAGTAATTTGATGTTTCTATCCATTCCCATCAATAGATTCCTCATGCAGAACTAAGGGGAAGGTCAGAGCTAAGGGAGAGTGTCAAACTGTACATATAACAGTACAAACTGAAACTTACATCCTGCACAGAGCTTTCTGCTCCGCTGTGAGCTGCATGAGTTATGTAAACCCTGTGATGATATCGCCTCAGCATTGTTTGGATGCAACAGAGTCATCTTATCCAGACAGGCTGGAATGACAGTGTAGAGCAAGCTGAGGATGCCTTTGATCTCTCATTTCACCCAATCAAATCCCACTTTAAAGCATGAGCATTATGCCCAACATTTTGGGAAACACTAAGTGCAAACAGTGGAAGAGGGTGTCCAGCCTGCTGACATAGCTGAACTCAATGAAGATTGCCAGCAATTTCTTGATTCCAAAAGGCAGTGCTCCAATCACAGCAACACCACCCTCCTCACACTTACTGACTCTGGGAAATTGGCTGCGGCACAGAAGCTTTTACAGACTCTGGCAGAGGAGTCTGGACCTGGTGAACGCCTGATAAGGCTGATTTGAATGAGACTGCATTCTCTTTTGTTTTGATTACAGGAATTATAAATATCAACACTGACCCCACTTGTGATGCAGCCCCAAATTAATATATTGCAGCTATCAAAACAATGTGGGCAGTCTGGTCTGAACATGACTCAATGATGCCCTCAAGTGGCCTGAGCCAGCCAGCTGCAGCCAATACAACAATTCCATCACAATCAGCAGATACTTATATTTTTGTCTTTGTGTTAAGCTCTGAATTAAGTTTGCACAGTTATACACAGATGAGAACATTCATTGTCACCATCTGTCTGCCTTTTTCTAGCTCTGTGCCTGATGGATGGGGGAGGATGGGATCTGACATGCATGACTGTTGATGACAAGAAGAATCACTGGTTTTTCCTTAAAGTTTTAGAATGGAGCAGCATGACAATTATTTTAGCATAGAGGATATCTAGCGGTTGAAAATGCCCTGATTATAAAGTGCCCTGTGACTTCCTGTTTAAATAATAAGACACTACACATATATATATTTTGCATTGACCTGATATTCTGCAAATCTCCACACACACCCTGTAATTGGACTAGACAAAGGTGCCAGACAATGTGCCTCCATTGTCTAATAAGTGTCAGATCTACATTGCGTTGCTGCTGTACACCAATAGCCCCTATTACCCAACCAGGCAACTTGCCTGCCGTTGTGTCTTCGACTACATCAAAAATAATTGTATGCTTTACTCTGTGGATAATTCACTGTTGCTGCAAAGATGTCATTCTGGGCTCACTCATTGGAACAGTCACACATGGTGACACAAGCTTTATCTTGTGTAAAACACACACACGCACAAACACACACACACACACACCCATATGTATATATATTAAAGGCAAAAGTAAAGCCCTGTACATACTCCGCAAGAACAGACAAATTTGTTCTTCTTCTCGAAGTGGCAAGAACAAGAACAAAGTTCATCCTGGCCAGGACATTTCATACTTCACGAGAACTCCTGGGAAATCCTCAAAGGCCCCTCCCACAACAGCATACGTCACACGTGCTAAACATTGTGGGAATCTGACAGAACAACAACAATAATGGTGAAGATGGCAGTTTTTGAGTTGATGGAGGAGAAGGAGGAAAACAACATGTTTGAAGTGGTCGTTTCACGGTGTTTGAGGTGAGCGTCAAACCAATGCAACGAGGTGTACAGTGCTGGAACTGATTTCCTCCTGCCGGTGTCATTACTCCTCTTCATCTGTACACGCTGTTTGACCTTTGCGAATTTGTCGCAAAGGTATCGCCATCTTTTGTGACAGACGCTCTCCTCTGTACACAATGTTCGGGCTGCCTCTTTCCACGAATTATTAGCCATTTGTGTGTCTTTATATGCCTTTAAAGATATGTTGTATAGATGTTCATTCTTCCTCACCACCTTGGCCAACTGATCCTCCAAACTGTCCATTGCTGTTCAACCTTCTGCACCAGATCCTCCTGCACATTAACCATACCCACTTCAAATTTCTGACCAATCATACAATAGTTCTCGGACACCACATGAGAAAAAAATTCTGCCCAGATGATGTATCGAGAACAAGCTGCAAGTAATCCCAAACCAGGGAAATTTCTCTCTTCTTGTGGAGTATGTAAAGGCCTTAACTCCAATAACCACTTGTTACAACCAAGGTATGACCATCTCTGAACGAACAACACATCAAACCTTGAAGCAGATGGACTACAGCAGCAGAAGACCACACCGGGCGTCACTCCTGTCAGCTAAGAACAAGAAACTGAGGCTACAGTTGGCAGGGGTTCACGAAAATTGGACCGTAAAAGCTTAGAAAAACATTGCCTGGTCTGATGAGTCTTGATTTTTGCTGCGACCAGATCTTAATCCAATAGAGCACCTTTGGGATGTAGTGGAACGGGAGATCTGCATCATCAGCTGACAAATTTGCAGCAACTGTGTGATGCTATCATGTCAATGTGGACCAAAATCTTTGAACAATGGTTCCAACACCTTGTTGAATCTATGCCACAAAGAATTACGGCAGTGTAGAAGGCAAAAGGGGTCCAACCTGTACTAGCAAGGTGTTACTCTGAGACAGAGAGACTCCTGCACCTGAAACACAGCTTGAACTGTTGTGCTCAGTGATCAGGAGAGCCACCCTGATCACAGAGGACCCTTCTCATTCTTTCCTTTTACTGCCATCAGGCTGACAGTAGTCCTGTCCTGGCCCGGAAAAGCATCTGTAGCCCCCTGGGTTATTTTGTTCACTAAAGTCTAGGCTATTTTCTTGTTTTATTTGTGTAGCCATATAATGGGTAAAATGTGTTTAAATGTCTATTTCCGTTTGAGTAATGCTATTTACTATTGACAGTGAATGCACCGCAAGAAGTTGGTTTGCAAGCTAGAGGCACACAGCTGTTAAAGCCTAACGTGATAATTTGCATCTTATACTGCTATTTTTCTTTCCTCGGGGCTCTGGTTCAATAGGCAACATCAAGTTCATTGGTTTCTGACTGGTTAGGGTCGGGATAATACCCTCAAAGGTTGGTAAGGGTGTGAGAGCGGTTTACTTTGCCCTTCGCTGCTTGGCCGTCCTTCGGGTAGACGACAGAAAACAGCTCCCGATTTTCAGCTCTTCATCACGACGGTATTGTTTCCACAAACGCTAATGAGAGTCATATTGATACTACAAGTCACAGTGAGTTACTGCCGCTGTCATTGTGAGTTAAATGCAGTGTGTTAAGACTGTGAGCCTGCAGCTAATGTTAAGATATTAGCCACACTATCGAAGTAGCACGTGTCGGCTTTGGTCCGCGTTGGACTTCATTAGCTATGATGCTAACCGCTACGCTCTCATCAAGCCCGTGTCAGCTTTGGACTTAATTAGCGTCGAGGCTAACAGCTTTCCTTATGTAAGTGCTTGCGGACTTTTGACTTTATTAGCTTCGGTGCTAGCCGTCCGCCAGCGCTCCAGTGGATATCAGCCCAACATTGCCCGAGAGGGGACCAGACAGCGCGCTGGGTGACCAGGTAAAGCCCAGCTGCACCTCCAGCACAAAGGTAGGAGAAACCTTTTTCATGTGCTGAGGACTGTTGTGCGGAGCCGCTTCTTCACTGGACAAAGGACCGCCGGTAATGGAGTGAGGAGCCGCTCTGCAGAGGATTAAGCACAGAGGTAAACTGGACCTCGGGAGGGTGAGAGGCCGCTTTACGGGTCACATTTGTCGGTCGTTGTGCTGGATTAACGGTAGCTCAATTAAGAGTAAGGTTTTTTTCCCGAACCTAATTGTATTGCGGAGTTTTGCACAGCTGCGATCGGGTCTTTGCTCTCAAACCACAAAAAATGTGATGGCACAACCTAGCAAGCATGTTTTGGTTTAAAAACGTCTAATAGCCGTCTACACGAAGACCTGACGTCTAGGCTAAATCACGGCTGAATTTGGGCTGTCAGTGAAAATATGAGACGTCTAACCATAGCCCAAATACAGAGGTCATCAATTATACGTCTAATCAGCAACTACATATACATGTCTGATATATGTCAAAATTATGTTTAGGCTAAATCAAACCTGAATTTCGGCTACCAGTGAAAATTTAACAACTACATGTATAACTCTAACATATTGCAGAAAAATGTCAAAAATATCAAATATTCTGTTAATAATTCAATTGAAACAGATCAAATGTAAAATATTTATTAACATAGAAGCAGTCAAGAAAAATGGCCACTCACAACTTCTATTGTTTGGGGAAGCAATGATATGAACAGTTATTGGGTTAAAACCCTCCATTGCTGCTTGCGGCTATTTTAACTGAGCTAATAAAAAATTAATAATTTTTGTATTCACCCCCAGCTCTCCCTGGCACCTGCTTCAGGTGTTCAGCGATTGCATTCTTGATTTCCACCTCTGTGGCAGACTTGAAGTTCGTCATCACAGCATCTGTCAAGTCAGAAAGAATTTGATAAAAAAAAAAAGCAAATTACAGTTGTGACAGGGAATCAAAACACTTGTGATTGAGTATTTGTATCAGCAAAACCCAACATACCGATAATGACAGAGAAGAGTTCAGTTTTTTCAAAGGCCATTTTCTCCAGATGACCGCCACCTCTCATATTAAATTTGGTCATGAGGGAGTTTTTCAAAAGCTTGTAACAGAGAAAAAGTTGGGATATTTCACTGTGGACAGAGAGGTAAATTTCAAAATGACAGGTAAAATTATTGTTAAATGATATTTTTGGGTATTTGTGTTTTAATTAGACAGCACAGCACAGAGTACTCTGGCTAGCATTATGTGGACTGCAGGCATAAGCCTGCTGATTGGCAAGTCGTTCACGCAGCATTCCCCTCCCTTCCACTTTTCAAAGCCCACGTTGCTACATGAAACAGTAGCCTCTGAGCTAGAAACATACATGCTGACAATTGTTAGTTTATTTTTAATCATTAGAAATCATATATCATAGTCGACATACATTTATCATTGTTTTGTGGCATTAACTGTTGTAGGGATTTAGCCTGGCATTATTTTAAAGGCCACCGTCCCTGCATCCTGGTGCCTTTCAAGACAATTGTGATTGATAGACATCCATACTAGCCGGAAATTTAGTCCTCTATGCCAAAATTAGAGTGTAGCCAGACCCATCTTTAGCGCAGTGGAGATAGGTCTGGCTGTTGAGACTTTTAGTACAGACAGTTAGGAGAGGGGAGGGAGGGGGGTGACATGCAGCAAAGGACCCATGGTCAGACTCTAACCCGGGTCACTGCAGTGAGAGCTGTAGACTCCACAAGTGATATGTGCTCTACCAGTCGATCAACTTGGAGTGCTCCAAAAATGTGTTTTAAAGATTTGCATTGTGACAACATTTAACACTGATTGTGTACAGATAGAGTGCAGCCGTTTAACGCAAGAAAGTGAGCAAACTGCACAAATTGCATCAGAGACAACTTGAACTGACTTGGTATCTTGAATTTTTTGTGAATGAGAGAAATATGTAAACAATATCTATGTTTACATGGACACAAATAATTGGTATGAATTCCTTAACCAAATATCAATGCTTTATGTATACGTCATTCTGAAGATTCAGATCGAATACAGCCCATTCGGAAAGAAACTTAATTCCGAACAAGAGGGGTATTTTATGTTGAACATTATTTCAAAAGGCATGCATGTAAACGCTCATTCCTATTGGCTCTTCCTGGTTGAGGCTGTGCGCATGTTCTACCTTGATGTGTGATGACGTTCCTCCTTTTGGATAAAAAAAGTGCCTTATTTCAAGCAAAAGTGTTCCACAGCAGAGATTTTTAGTTTAAATCAAACTGTGGCTTGAATGAAAGGATAAAAATAAAAGCATCTACTGTGCTAAATAGATGAAATATATCTTCAACTACATCTTCATTGTTGATTACACGATTTATTCATCAATTTGTGCAGGTCACACATCTATTCAGATTAAATGTGTTGGTGCTTGTCAACAACATACGGGATCAGTATTATTTCAGTCAGAATGAGAAAAAAGGTGTGCATGTAACCATAGCTAGTGTTTAAGCCCCCATTGACACTATTTTAGAAGAGGCAAAATTAAAACATTTGAGACCTACCTCTTTGGAAAACTCCATGGATTTTGCACCTAACTGCATAGGATTATTCCTTAGGTTGTATAATTTCATATTAGTATCTAAATATCCAGCTTTACCATTGGGCTGGCTACAGTCTCTTAACAGACGTTATGTCAGCCAAGCTCTTCACAGGGTCATCTCATTAAGTATATGGTGATACAAATGTTTTTTTTATAGGCTAATATTTGTGTGATTTTCATTAATGTTCACACATACGGTATGTTTAAATTTTATTTTTTCTTAATCATAACATATCAAAGTAAAAAAAAAGTGGTGTTTAGGTTTGTGCAAGGTCAAAATAAAATTTTAGTGGATTAATAAGGTTTTACCTGTCCAGCATCCTCTTAGTGCCATCCTTAGGGGGGTGCGCGTACTGTGGCGTGGCCGTGCTGTCTGCTCTCTCCGGTCTCTTTGGACCTAATTGTATTGCAGAGTTTTGGCAACCGGTTCTTTGCTCTCACACCACAAAAAAATGTGGTGGCACAACAGTCTCCTTCAGTACATTATTCTATGCTTTCTTTTGATTTTCACATTGGCTAGTCATCCTGTTTAATTTGTCTTCTGATTAAATCAGAACCGTTGAAACAAGTTGTAGGAAGCCTCTGCAAGTAAGTGGTTGCTGGCAGACACTCTGTGCTGCAACAAAATGGTTAATCAGCAGTGCGGTGCACTGTAGAGCTGATGCACTGCTGATTCTGCCAGCCTGAATGGAATATAATGTCTATAGCCTTACTGTTGTGTACAGCCTTTATAGACTGAGCTGAGTAGTGATGCGTGGGTCGACCCGTAACCCATGGGACCCACAAATGAACCTGTGGGTTGGGCAGCAGTGATCGTCTGTTAAATCGCTCTGTAAATGATATTTTGACATTATTATTATAATCTATTAATCTATAATCTATTACTGTCATGGCATTGAGTAGATGACAGTCCGCGGCCGTTTTCAAAACACACTTGTGTCACGCACTCCATAAGAAACTTGTTGAAACTTTAAACAATGATTTGTCGTACAAAATGGGGGAAACAAACGTTGACAAAAACAGTTCCATGATTCATATTAAATTGAAAAGATAACAAAAAAACAGCTACAAGTTAGAGGGAATAGTGATAAAGTGGTAAAACTTGGCATTGATCCACTGCCTCAGACGGACGCACTCAAGCGTGCTGTGCGCACAAACTCCGTTGGTAGGTGATACTATATTTTCACATTTTTAACAATGCAATTTAAAAGTTTTGATTTTTATTGATAACCTACATTTACCAACAACAAAAAGACTACATTTAGCACCAAAAAAATGTGTTAAAAAAATAATTAAAATAAAAGAAGTAAATAAAAAACGAATATCGAATACCAACTTATACCTACCCATAGAAACGAATATTCATATTCGAATGTCCGAATACTTGGGTACAGCCCTATTAATTTCAATTCTTTTTAAGACTTTAAGACCTTCCAAAAAACCTTGAGACCTCATCACCACTTCAAGCTGCCGTTAGCAGCAACGCATCTTTAACTTTACAATTAACTAAACAATTCTAGTTTGCAGTTAAATCTATGGAGCACAAACATACAACAAAACTCAGATAAGATGAAAATTAAAGTCTGTGTAAAGCAAATTCTAAATAGGTCATAAAAGTACTCCTCAAAATGTGTAAAAAAAAAAAAAAAAAAAAGCCAGGCTCCACAAACGGTGTTACTAGGTTTCAATTTTCTGGATTTAATGGGCGGGCCTTAAATCATAGCCGCGTTACATAACGGAGCTATCCCAGCTACAAACGCCCCCTGAGGCTGTAGCAGTATAAATATACACTCTTGTACAATACACACCTACTGTACAAGAGTGTGTATATATACACTATATATATATATATATATATATATATATATATATATATATATATATATATATATATATAATCAACAGTTTTACCACAAAATATGACTTTCTTGACCTTAGAATTGATGTTTTAAATTCATTAACAACATATTTAGATTTCATGTTGCAACTCAAATGGAAACAAAAGATAATATTTCTCTGTATGTATGTATGTGTGTGTGTGTGTGTGTGTGTGTGTGTGTGTGTGTGTGTATATATATGTGTGTGTATATATATATGTGTGTGTGTATATATATATGTGTGTGTGTGTATATATATATGTGTGTGTGTGTACATATATATATATAATATATATATATATATATATATACACACACACACACACACACACACACATACATACATACATACATACATACATACAGAGAAATATTATCTTTTGTTTCCATTTGAGTTGCAACATGAAATCTAAATATGTTGTTAATGAATTTAAAACATCAATTCTAAGGTCAAGAAAGTCATATTTTGTGGTAAAACTGTTGAGATATAAGCTTTTTAATTAGAAAGACTTAAAATCAATGCTGATGCCTTCAAGCAGCAGCTCTGCAACCTTAAAATACAGGGCAGTGTTATTGTTGTTTTTGTAAGAATTATTCAATGCTTACTAGGGTACACAATCTTACTTTGCAGACCAAGGGCCTCATGTACAAAGACTTGAGTGGATTTCCTACTGAAACATGGCGTACGCTTAAATCCAGAAAACGTCGTACGCACAAAAATATCCAGATGTATGAATCTGTGCATGTTGAATCCAAGCACATTTCCTTTGTACGTCCCAATCAACGTGGAATTGAGCGCACATGTTGGAGTACCCAGCCCCTCCCTGTCCACGCCCCCATTTAAATATGCAAATCATATTTAAATGGCCCTGAACCTGCGTTTCCCTCTCTGCACCATCAGAAAACTAAGAAAATAAGAATGAGTAAGACGAGGAAAAAGAGAAACTTCAGTGAATGCAAAGTGGAGTTGCTTCTCAATGAAGTGGAGGCGCGTAAAAATGTCCTTTTTGGCATGCTGTCCTCCGGCATCAACACAAAACCTAAGAGGATAGAGTGGGAGAGTGTTTGCGAGGCCACAAATGCTGTGGGGTCAGAAAGGCGGACACTGGCTGAATTAAAAAAGAAGTGGTCCGATATTAAAGTGAAAGTGAAGCGGAGGACGGCTGCCCACCACCAGAGTGTGGCCAAAACAGGCGGGGGGACAGGAGAGGAGGAGCTCACCCCCCTTTGAACAGAGAGTCGGCGCAATTGTGGGTGACACTGCTCTCTCTGGGGTGGTGGGAGCACATGTGGGTGACTCTGATTACCCCCAAGGTAAATACCTATAAATTTGTGTAACCTACAACAAATGTGTTCATATGGGTCATACAATAGCCTGCTCACAGCCCTTTTAAGATGATGATTCATGCCTAAATGTTTATGTGTAAATGTTGTATGTATGGTATTATTTGGTCTGAAATAAACCTTCTGAATTTAAATTTAAACATGTCCGTATATCAAAGAGGATATCAAAGACTTTGACTCATGTTTGATTACTCAATTTATTATTTTCAAACAGACGATGAGACAGAGGACACGCGGCCAGAGCCACGTGCCACTGACTCGGGGGATTCCTCCACCATCTCCAGCGGCTCCGGCGTTACAGACTCGGGGGATCACTCCACCATCCCCTGCTCCTCCAGCATCCCCAGTGTCTCCGGCGTCAGTGCGCCACAACCACCAGCTGCTGCTGCCCGCCCGACTGGCCGTGTCCTCACCCAAGCTGTGCTGGAGTCACAAGAAGAAATTGTGAGAGCAATCGGCGGCATAAATGATCGCCTAGATCAACTGATAGGCGTCCTCACAAATATCAGTGAGTCAATAAATACATTGGTGAACAAGTGAATTCTGTGTCTAGCCTCTTTTATATGGTTGAAATCAAATGTTGCCGGGCCTGAATGGCCTCCCGGGCAGGATTTACATTCACGGGCCCAGCTTCTGGTTCGTCTGGTGGGGGGATATGCTGCTCTGGCAGTGGTATGGCGTGTCGATGTGCCACATTGTGGGGGACGCCGCACGCCATCACAATGCGGCACACCTTCTCAGGACTGTACATCAGCATACTCCCAGTCCTGTCCAGGCAGCGCCACCGTCCCTTCAGCAGACCGATTGTCCTCTCAATGACTGACCGAGTGCAGGAATGGAGATCATTGTACCTCCACTCTTGGTCAGTCTGAGGGTTGGTGAGAGGGATCATCAGCCATGTCTTAAGTGGGTAGCCACGGTCGCCTGGGGTCAGTTGAAAGCAGACAATTATGTTAACTGGATTTGCAGTTGCCATTTGTTAATTTTATGTACCACTTACATGGATCACACACACTACTGTTGTAAATGAATGCAGAAGTGTGCCGGGGAAAAGGTGTGGCTGATTAAGAAATGTCACACTTTACCCACGGGTTTATTGACATGAGTACTTTACACAGAGAGACATTAAGGGGCTTGTTAGAAAGCTCTGAAGCTGCAGTTTAACCAGCAAAAAACAGCAAGTCACCAACTTTAACCACTGACTAGTACTGATGCTGTGAAGACTGGATAATAGTTGGGGGTGCACATGCTCAATGTGCATCAGGGGGATTAATATTAGGACAATTAAACGAATAAATGATTTACTCACCAAGAAGCCACCCATCACGCACAGTGCCAGCTTGTAGTCTGTTCCCAATTATGCTCTCAATGTATGAATCGTGCGTTGAGCAGGCCACCTCACCACAATGTTGCATTGCATTGCATTTGCGCATCACATATGATTTGTACATTGATCGAATGAAAATGCTTCCGGTTGACATAAACAAATTCATCCTGTGATGGCGCTTTTATAGCAATGTGTGTGCAGTCGATAGCTCCGATTACATTAGGAAAACCGGCTCTCGCTGCAAATTGCGCTTTAATGTTGGCCTGTTCAGCTGCATTGTATGGGAATTTGATACACCTGGCTGACATGCGGATAATTCCGTCCCACACAGCTGACATGGCTCGGCTCCGGGTCGACTGGCACAGTCCTGATCGGTCAGCCAGCTCCCTCTGGAATACCCTTGTTGCGTGGAACCCCAGTGTAGTCAGCACTTGTACGGATACAGGCAGCGCATGGCTCCTCGCCGTTTCACGCTCCAAGGCCGGCCGCAGCTCTGCGCACAGTTCCAGGAGGATTGCCCTCGGGAACCTAAAGCGGCCGATGAGCCAGTTGTCATCATGTGCCAGTAAATCCTCTGTGTCTGAACACACGCTCTCTTCTTATCACACCGTTTGCAATGTCTTCTAATACTGCTAATGCAGCCATTGTTGTTAAAGGTATTTTCTGCACCACTTTGCGCATGCTTTTATATCCACTCATCTCATTGCAGACCTGTGAGTGTGTTAAATGTTCATGTTTCTCTGATGTGCACATCACTCTAAAGACATTTATTTAGTTTCCCAGCATCACCTGTAAGTGTCGCCAAAGGATCATCAGCTGTAGAAACGTGCAGTTGGCGTGAGGCACCGCACATTTCAACGGTCATTTCACTCTTGATACATCTGAACTTTGCCGTGGAAAAGGACGTACGCCACATTTTTGTGCGTACGCACCCTTTGTACATGAGGCCCCAGGGGCCTATTGCACAAAACTAGGATAAGGGATTAAGCTGGGACATCTTGGTTATCCTGGCTCAACTTATAGGTGATCTGGTTGCACAAAAGCGGGATAGTGGAAAGCGGGATATGTTATGACATAAGTTACCATGGAGATTTATTCTGTGGAGCTAGCCTGCTCCAGACCAGGCTAAATTCCAGGAGCTATTTAATCTCATCCCTTATCTCAGTCAGCAGTCACCACAAATGGAAACCAATAGTTATTCCACTGTCCACTGCACATTGTTATCACATTGAACCACACCCATGTCATTATTTAAACATTTGTGATCATTAATTGCAGTCATTTTAGATAAATGATGATTTTAGATGATTTTGCAATCATTAGATAATTTACAGTTTCCCCATAGACTATATATGAAATACACATCCTATATAAATATAAATACACATCAAAGAGTAGCATGATGTTCCTTTTATTGAATAAGGAAAAATCAAAGCAAGTAAACCATCAGCTCCGTTCAAAACTGAACTCACACAGTGACTACAAGATAGAAAGCATAGAATCAAAGTATATTATACAACACAAGAATAAATACACATTCAAAGGTCTGTATATGATACACCCCACATGTCTGCACACTGAAATAAATGCAGGACAAATCCATACACAACAAATGAACAGACAAATAAATGGATGCAGTAGCCTCCCTGCAAGCTTGTATACACACAGTATACAGCACAAACATCATCAGAGGCCAAATCAATTTAAGCTGAATAAAAAACATTTAAAGCATGCATTTTAACTAAAATAATTTAACACTTATTGTTCCCTGACCAGCCGACCACTGTCGTCATCACGGACAATGGCAGGATTGTCCCAGTCCATGTGTGATGGCACTCTGGGGGCCCTCTCCTTCCTCAGGCAGGCCACATTGTGGAGGACAGCCTCCTCAAAATCACTGACGACCTCCTCCTCTCTGCCGACTCTGGTCACCAGCATAATCATCCTCCTTGACCTCACTGCTGCCTTTGACACCATCAACCACACCACTCTGCTATCCCACCTACAAACTTCCCTCAACATCACTGGCTGTGCTCTCTCCTGGCTCAGATCATACCTCACCGACAGACATCAGTTCATCCATGCCAAAAACTGCACCTCCTCCACCGTCCCCCTGCTTCAAGGTGTCCCTCAGGGCTCAGTGCTTGGTCCTCTCCTCTTCATAATCTACTTACTCCCCCTTTGTTCTATCATTCGTCGTCATGGTCTCCATTTCCACTGCTATGCTGACGACATCCAAATCTACATCTCCACAAAATCCATCACCCCGGCCACCTGCTCTACCCTCACCAACCGTCTGACTGAACTCCAATCATGGCTGCAAACCAACTTCCTCAAACCAAACTGTGACAAATCTGAATTAATACTCATTGGCCCAAAATCCCTCTCTATATCAACACAAAACTTCACCCTCAGTATCGACAATACCACCCTCTCTCCCTCCCCATTCATCCGCAACCTTGGTATCATCTTCGACAATAACCACATATTTGAACATCACATCAGCCGCCTCACCCAAACTGCCTTCTTTCAACTCAGAAATATTGCCCGTCTCCGTCCATTACTCTCCTCCTCTGCTGCTGAAACTCTCATTCATGCTTTCATTGCCTCAAGACTTGACTACTGCAACAGCATCCTCTACGGCTCATCATCCAAAGTCCTCAACAAACTCTAGTACATCCAGAACTCTGCTGCCGCCTCCTCATCCACACCCACACCCACTCCCATGAACATATAACCTCTGTCCTGCAAAACCTACACTGGCTCCCTGTCCTGTACAGAATCAACTTCAAGATCCTCCTCCTCACCCACAAAGCCCTCCACAGCCAGGCCCCCTCCTACCTCACAGACATGCTCCACCACCACACTCCCTCCCGCAACCTTCAATCATCCGACAAAAACCTCCTCTAACCTCCACACAGGACCAAGCACGGAACCTGGGGCGACAGAGCCTTCTCCATAGCCGCCCCCTCCCTCTGGAACACCCTCCCTATACGCATCCGTGACTGTCCAGATCATCCACCTTCAAATCACTTTTCAAAACCTTTTCACCTTTTCAAATACGCTTTTTACCTTTAAACATTAGCCTTTTTTTTCTATGCTTTTGCACCTTGTTGTTGTATATCGTCCTTGTTTTCTGTTTTTCTTCGCACATATGATAACAATAATAATAATAATAATGATAATAATTTTTATTTGTTGCCACCTTTCTGAGCACCCAAGGACACCTTACAATAAAAACATACAAAAATACCAATAGTACAACATAAAAATAAATAAAATACATGACAGAAAATTAAATGTTAAGCGCCTTTGAGAGCTTTAAAAGCACTATATAAGTGAAATGTATTATTATTATTATTATTATTATTATTTTATTATTATCATTATCATTATTATTATTATCATTATTATCATCATCATCATTAAAAAACAGAAATATAAGATGAAATTAGCTTGCACATCATGGATGGAAAAAGTCTGAAGCAGCGCACAATCCACAATTACCTCGCTCTCCAACTCTTTCAGGTGCCAGGCTCTGCAAATTTGCAGTAAAGAGTTTATATGGCCCCATTTTGGACCATAGGACTTCCCCTTTACTTGAACTCCATATGTCTTGGACAACTGGAAATTCAGAACATCTCAGTCATTTAAAAGAATAGGCCTATATAGCATGATTAAACTTAAGTTTACATTACCAAATATGACATAACATTACTGTGGATGGGTTGACTGGTGCCTTGACAAGTGGCTGGCAAGGGTCCAGGGGAGCTGATGGCATGTGCAGGCGTAGAGGGACTGGATGGTGGTTGTGGCAGGGGGTGAGCCAGAGGAGAGCTGCTAGCTTTTTTTTTTTGGTTTGGTGGGATCCTCCTCTGGCTCTTTGTAGTGGACAAGCTGGTCCACATTGGCCACTGTTCTGAAGTTTCCATTTTTTAAGGAGACCAGTTTTCCCTTTATGGTGGTAATTGAAAAGGGTCCTAGCATGCCACTCTCCATCTTCCCTCCCTTTCGTTGTTCTGCCCTTATTTATTTATTTTTTTTCAGGACAACCTCCCCAACTTGGAAGTTGTCCTCCAATCCCCTTTCAAACTTTCTCTTCCTGATTTTGTCATTACTTTTTTTTTTTTACATTTTGTGTGACTTCTGCGTATGCTGTTGTTTAATGCAGAAGTCCCTCAAAAACCTCCTCATTTTCTGTGAGGTGCTCTACTCTGTCTTCCGTCACCTAAGTGCAAAAATGCAAAGTGTTGTTATATTTTGAGCTATTTGCCTAACATGACCCCAACCCCTCGACACCAAGACACAGCCACCTCATACTCCGTGGGCACCTCAGATGGGTAGCTTGCTTCCCTGCCAAACATTAGATTAGGGATGCACCAAAAAGAAAATTTGGGGCTAAAGCCGAATAATATTTAACGTTTGGCCGAATACCAATGATTGTTGTATAGTTTTTTCATTAGTTTTTGCAGAAGAACCCCCTCCAGATTAGTGTTGTCACGGTAACAAAATTGGGACCCACTGTATGATACCAATGAAAATATCATGGTTCTGAGTAGTATCACGATACCACAGCAAAAATTAGGCAGATGTGCCTTTTTGTCATTTATAAAAAGATAAATCACTTTTCTATAATACATCAATGATATTTCAATGGAATAAATTATTTATTGACTTATTCATACTTCAAAAACAGCATCAATAAGTGATTAACATAATAAAATAAATAAATAAAATATGAATCAACTAGCCACCCACAGTCCCTCCATAAGTAAAGAACAGTCCCTAAAGTGTGGTGAGGTTTTTGGGCCGTTACCTGCCATTATGACAGAAATGTGAATGGCTTGTTTCCCCTCTGACTCGCCACATACCTGTGTTCAGCTGGCTCGGCTGCTCAGGTACTACTGTGCAGTCATGACGCCAAGAAGAGGATATTATTAGAGCTGACTTCTCCGTCGCTGCCGGTAAGCCGATGGTCAGCATATTTGACAGGAATACATTACTGTCTGTGTCTGTGACCCCCGTTCAACCCACAACCGGTGGGATTCACCTGTTGTTTCTGCTGGTGTTTGGAATCTGTACTCTCACAGCGTGCTGAACGATTTAAGCCTATTTTGCTCGCTCAAAACTATTTTTAGTTGCAAATGCGAGTGCAGTGACAGACGGATTGCCACACTGCCGACATTTTACTCTGCCTGTCACGGCACGCAGTCTGAGTGTGTTATCAAAACACGCCGCTATTATTCGGCCTTGCGTTTAACTTATTCCACCGAATACTGAATGTGTGTTTTTTTGCAATATTCAGCCAAATTAGGGCTGCGCGGTATATGCGGTAGACGGTAGAAATTATATAAATTTGGCCCACGGTAGAGATTTGCGCTCTACTGTCCTATCGTCGATGACATCATCACACCTGCCTCAGTGTGAAAATGACAGAGACAGCGGAGCAAGAAGAGCTCGGTTAAAAAAAACAGTGCTACGTCTGTGATTTGGACTTGGTTCGGCTTTAAACGGTCGGACAGTGAGCAGAAAAAATAATTTGTAAGAAGTGTCGAGTGACAGTGACAGCAAACAAAAGTAACACAAGCAAATTATTTTACCATCTCAAGACAAAGCATATTCGTGGTGACGGTAACTTACCGCAGTAAACATGAGCCGCTACGTTTTGTGATTAATGTTACCTTCATACCGCAGAACGGGTCCCGGTGGCCGGCCTGTCTCACGCATCTATGTGATGGAGGTGGCCTGGCCGACCTCACCAAACCCAGGCCCGCGGGAGAAGGGGGCCCGGGAGCCCCCAGCCCTCCTCCCTCTAACGTTTATACATACCATATAACGTTTTATACACAATGATAGATGGATTAGCAACTGTTTTACTTCTGACAGTAAATAGTTTCCATCCTAGACTTGTATGGCTTTTAAAATTGTTTTATTTAAGGTGTAAAAAAAAAAGACAGAAGATGATACCGCGATATCATACTGTCACCGCATCCCCCCAAAATAATATCGTGATAATGATTTTAGGCCATACCGCCCAGCCCTACTTCCATTTTAAGTTTTACACCGCACCATTTATACCGCGATATATACCGTTACCGTGAAGGGATTCAGTTTATACCGTGATATGAATTTTGGGTTATACCGCCCAGCCCTAAGCCAAATATATCCGGTTACCGAATATTCTGTGCATCCCTACATTAGATAGTACAGACTATACTTTGTAGTGGCAAACATTGCAGCCTGCAGATGCTCGTCCCATTTTTTTGGGTTTTTCCTCCCCAGTTTGTTGAGAAACCTGAAAATAGTATTAGGGTATGTCACTACTTAAGTCTATACCATTAATGTGTCAGTGTATGATACCTGCCAACTGATGTGACTTACCTCTGGATGGTGCCATTCAGTTTCTTCACCAACCCATTAGTTTGCGGGTGATATGGTGCACAAAAGCATCACTGGCTGCCAAGGGCCTGACAGTCTGGCATTCACCTTAAATTCATTTTGCAGAAAAAATAATTAAATTAAAAAATTAAGCATTCACAATATGTCTTGCTAAGACATAGTATTTATGATGAGTGTTCTACCTGATTTTTGAACTCTGTCCCTTGGTCTGTAAGCTGTCTCTGAGGTGCACCAAATTTGTATACAAAATCAAGAATACAATTGGTGACCTCCTCTGCAGACTTACTCTTCAGAGGGTAGGCCTCTGCCCACTTTGTGAAATAATCAGCCATTACACAAATGTATTGATTACCACCCTCTGTTACAGTGAATTTGAGAAGGTCCATACCTATCAACTCAAATGGCTGTGTTACCTGAAAGAGTTAAAGAACAGTTAGACATCTTAGAAATGACTGGTAAGCACATTTGGCTCAGTATGGAACAATGAATTGCACAAATAACTTCACCTCTATTGGGTTTTACTGGCTCTTTTCCATGAGACACGCCTGCTTTGCCTGACAGTCAGGACACTGAGCAACCTGAAGCCACATTATATTTACCATAATGTATATCATATGCCTTAGCCAAGCAGTGAGTGAATGATATATCACGTAAGAGTTTAGACTGAATTCAGTTAATAATAGAGTAAGCTTTCAAGTTGGCTCAAAAACTGAGGCAAATTTGGCTGACCATTTTGACTCACCCATTTCCGAATGTCAGCTTCCATACCAGGCCAGTAGTAGCGGCAAATGATGGCATGGTGAGTTTTCTCAACCCCATAGTGAGAACCAATGTTGCTGCAATCAAATTCCTCAAAAATATTGTTTGCCTCTGCAGCAGACAGCACTACCTTTGCAAGGTGTTCCTTTTCTTTCCTCCTCCTGCAAATGTAGTGCAGGACTCCATCCGGTGAAAGGAAAAACTCAAGTTAATACTGATATAAGAGAACAAATGTAGGCCACTTATTTTAGTTGATGGTATATACATTACTTACCCTTGAGCACAAAGGTAGAAGCTCTTCTGTTGATTGTATACCGCTGGTGCTTTGTTAATCCACCAGGAAAGGAATTATGGACTTTGTAATCCATAATTTCCTTGACGAGTTTTGGATCCATGTTTCTTCTTTTTTTTCTGTCTTCCTAAATGTCTCCCTATTCCCTACACTGTAAGTTTTGTACAACGTTTATATAGGTTTCCCTAACCATGATGTAATCAGGCTAATTGGCTACAAGCATGGCTTGCTGGACTCAGCCATTTAGTACCTGATTTGTCCTCAGTTGATCACACTTGCAACAGCTCCTTGTATATTTGACACAAACAAGTAAACCTGGATGAGTCCTTTGTACCTGTATTTTCCAGCAGAGCTTTAGCCATGTCTATCCTTAGCATGGCCACACCCTCCTGGTCCACTGCATAGTGAATCTGTTGGGCCAGCAAAATCTGGTCTTCAAGCTAAAAATATTATGAGTATAATTTGAATGACTCTTTAATGACAGGCACAGAGATCACCGAGTCATTACCTTGCACACAAACACGCCACAGGACGTTGTGTCCTGCTGTCTAGGATGGGCCAATGTAGAACATGTCCACCTACCAATAGCAGGACACTTCTGGTGAACCAGTGCCCTACACAGAACATAGATTGACCACTGTCAGGAAATTGTAACATAAGCCCAGGTAAGAAGATTTTAAATTTAAGACCACTTGAATCATGTTAAAGGCCCTCAAAAGGACAAGCTTATGCCCGTCTAATTAAACAGTACAGTCATAAGGGAAATGATTTAATTCGCCTGTTGCTCCCCCAAGGTTATCTAAAATGCATGAATAGCTGGAAGTAATGAGTCAAGTGGTCAATGTTGACTCTTGATTGTTTCCCCTTCTCTGACACCAAGTGAGCAGTCTTCTCCTCCAGCTTTGATATTTTGTAACGTCCCACCAAGCTGGCCTCCAGTTTGTCCCTTTTTCTCATGGCCTGCCGCACATTTTTCTTCAGAACAAGGTCCCCCACTTTAACATTGTCTGCCTGTCCTCCTTCCTCTTGCGGACCTTTTGTTGTTTGGCCTCGATATTGGCTTTTACCTCTTTGTAGATTGTGGCCTCTAAGTCCCTGGCAGATCTCCTCTGTCTTTATGAGGTTGCAGACCTTGTCTTCAGTCACCTGCCAGGAAGAAATCAGTGACATTGCAGGGGACACAGATGACCCAAATTCAAACTCCAAACAGATGAGAACAATTCACAGTCTTACTTCATGCTCATCTGGGACCTCTGAGGGATACTTGGCCTCGCTCCCAAACATCAGGTAATACGGGCTGTATTGAGTAGTCAGCTGCTTCTTGGTCCTCAGGGCAAACATTCTTGGCTGGAGATACTGGTCCCAACGGTTTGGGTGCTCAGCCACCAGTTTGTTCAGCGACCTTAAAATGCAGGATTCAGGTACATGCATGAGGAGGCAGAAAATAATTTGGGTTGTCGTGTATGATAAAGCAGCCCATTTCCAGATAGCGCCACTAATGATTACCTGTTCAGACTGGAACAGGACATAAGTGTGTTAAGCTGTTAGGCTATTAAGGGCTCAAGTTCAAGTTCTGACAACAAAACTATACCTCTGTATCGTGCCGTTCAGCTTTTCCACAAGGCCATTGGTCTGTGGATGATAAGGGAAGCACAGGCTCCTCTTGATGCCCAGCCTCACACAGACCATAACTGACCTTGAAATGACCATTCAAATGAACATGAGCTGAGCCAGCACAGCAAAAGTTACATGTTGGTAATCCATTTTGCATAATCACTATACCTTGTTGCGAAATTCTGAGCCTTGGTCTGTTAGAGGTCTTTTGGATGCACCAAATTTGTAAAAGAAATCAAGAATACAGTTTGTCACCTTGTCTACTGTATTGCTTTTTAGTGAGTATGCCTCTGCCCATTTGATGAAATAATCAACCATGACACATGTACTAGTTGCCACCATCTGTTACATTGAGTTTACCCACCAAGTCCATTCCAACCAGCTTGAGAGGCTCGCTTACCTGGTGAGGAAGAAACCATCATGAGTATTGCAGTATCACTACTGATGTGATTGAAAGATTTGACTGCCTGTCATGTAATTTACCTCTATTGGATTGTACTCCTGCTTTTCCTTGATGGTAGCCCTCCTGGCCTGGCACTGGGGACACTGAGCAATCTAAACAGACAAAGATTGTAAGATTGAGACAGATATTTGTTTAAATAACTGTTTGATTTAGACTGACATGGTTGCCCTTTGTACATACACATACAGTATCACAATATAAGGCGTACGTCTAGTTTCACCTAACATTGTAACTTGTTTGTATCAAAACATCCAACATATGTTTGTGGTCAGAGAAAGGCAAGAAAATGCAATGCAAAGCAAATTTATTTGTATAGCACATTTTCTTAACATAGAGTGCAAAAAACAACACAGGGATGAACATAAGTCTCAATTTAAATCACATTTAAGCACTTTCAATGTATATTTTCATGCTTGTGAATGAAGACAAATTTTACTTAATTCAGATAAGCTTGAAAATGCACCTTTAAAATGCCTGGGAAGTGCTTGACTGTGATTTTATAACATGCAGCAATGTATTTCAGGAAGTGTTTGTGTGTACAAACTGATTATTTTACTTCATCAAATCAGATGCTATAGTGCTATATGTTTAGTGGGAGCCTCTACAAAAGGGGATGCATGTCCAGGGATTTCCAGCACTCGACCTGTTGTCTTCATTAGCAGTGGCATTGCTGAGCGGTCCATGGGTGTGAGTGTACTCTGAAAGGAGAAGTAGAGGGTGTATGAGTATATCTTTATCATTGTCAGGAATCCACAATAGTCAGAGAAATTGTTCAAGTAACGTTACAGAAAAGCATATCATCAGCATTACTGTAGCATACCCAAACTCAATCCTCTGACACTTCTGAATGAACCGCAAAATTCATACTAGTACTGTGTATTTTTCCTACACTGAAGAAGTCTGCTCTGCACACATGTAAAACAAAAATTAAAAAAATCCGCTGTGTTGGCAATAACATAACACTAAACTCTGAACAGGTTGGTGTTTAAAGAGTTCCTGTATGACGTACTTCAGATTTATTCCCTCTTAAATTAAACCATAGACCGCAAAATAAATCAACAAAGCCAGCTACCTCGCTATCCTGCTAACTACTTAACGTTAACATGCAAGTCAATGGAGCCGCGTTAGCTACCGTTAGCATGACCACGGCTCAATTAGATATCGGTACGCCCACGTTTTCAGTAGGTGACAATTCAAATAGCTGGCTCACATCAGATGGGGAGTGGCCTTCGTATGGTGTTAAAAACGCTACACATTAGTTGACGGTATACTTACATTTTGATGCGAAACCTGGGCTACTAGCTGCTCCTTCCGTGAAGTGTTCTGCCATGAAGACAGAGCACAGCAGGTCACAATCTGTAAGCCACGCCCCCAAAAGGGAAACGTTTCACATCCGGGGGCGGAGTCATGAGATTTGGAAATCCGTATCCAGTCAGATTGGGATCAAAGTGATCCACCATGCCAATGTTTTGAAATACCCAGATAAAGTCAGCAGGATCACCTTGATCCCTGACTGAGAAAAGGATTTCATTATCCGGATTATTCTGATCCGGATTACAAGTTATGAAATACTGGGCCCAGTTGATTCAACACCAGTTAATCCGGCACACCGGCCTGAATAGAATATAATGTCTATAGCCTTACTGTTGTCTGTACAGCCTTTATAGACTGAACTGAGTAGTGATGCGCGGGTTGACCCATAATCCGTGGGACCCGCAAATGGACCTGTGGGTCGGGCAGCAGTGATCGTCCGTTAAATCGGTCTGTAAATGATATTTTGACATTGTCTATTACCACATTAACAACAAAAAGACTACATTTAGCACCAAAAAATATGTTAAAAAAAATTAAAAGTAAATAAAAAAATGACTATCAAATACCAAATTTTCATAAGGAATACCTACCCATAGAAACAAATATCCGAATATTTGGTTACAGCCCTAGTAATTTGATCACTTTTTTTTTTAGCAACAGAGTAATGTAAAGCGTTATAATTAATTGGTAATAGTAATTAGAGTATAGTTACAAGCCCAGGTTGCTGGTCCTCTCTGCTCCTCTCACCCACACTTAAACACCCTTCCTAGGTTACACAGTGTCGGGATGCTCCGCTGTCCTGCCAGAGTTTGTTTGTTTATTATTATTATTATTATTATTATTATTATTATTATTATTTATGGTGGGGTTTTTTTTTGAGGAAGTGGAGTAATTAGTAATGTAACTAATTACTTTTGTATTAAAGCAAACAGAACAGTAACGTGATTGCTTTTAAAAGGAGTAAAAAGTGATTTAATTAATTTTAACTAGTAACTTGCCCAACACTGGTTATAATTTAGTATAATATGTTATAATAATATGTAATAATAATTAAAGCCTCAGTGTGTAAAAATGGTGAGTAATAGTGACATCAGCGGTCAAATTCTAGATTGCAGCGCTCACTCGCTCACCCCCATAGATTATAGATTAATAGATTATGATAATTTTGTCAAAATATCATTTACAGACCGATTTTCCAGACGAGCACTGCTGCCCGACCCACAGGTCCATTTGCGGGTCCTGCGGGTTACGGGTCGACCTGCGCGTCACTTCTCAGCTCAGTCTATAAATGCTGTTCACACAACAGCAAGGCTATAGACATTATATTCTATTCAGGCGGGCAGGACCAGCAGCGCATTGGCTCTACAGTGCACAACACTGCTGATTAACCATTTTATTGCAGCACAGAGTGTCTGTGTAATCAGAAGACAAATAAAACAGGATGACTAGCCAATGTGAAAATCAAAAGAAAGCATAGAATAGTGTACTGAAGAAGACTGTTGTGCCATCACATTTTTTTGTGGTGTAAGAGCAAAGATCTGGCCGCTGCTGTACAAAACCCTGCAATACAATTAGGTCAGAAAAGACCCTGGAGTATAGTAATAATATTATTTTTAAATAAATTAAAAAGTTCCCCCCTCATGCGGTTGCTCGTGAGTCGCAACGGGCAGCCATTGGAAACAATAAAGTCGTCTAAAACTACTTCACATCGGCTGCTAAAGCTAACGGACATGTAGAAGTTTACTTAAGTGCATTTCAGCTGTGTATGGTCGGTATGGCGCTTGCACGTGTGTGTGTGTCGCTGAGAAGAAACTGTTGTCTGTGTGCAGCTATGTTGACATGGGGTGTGGGTGCGTGTGTGTCTGTGTACACGCATGCTAGCTTCAGCAACTGATGTGAAGTTGTTTTGTAGGCTTCATTAGTTCATTTAGACATGCACTTAAAAAGTATAGAAGAATATTAATTAAATTTACTTGGCATTAAAGTAAAAGTACTCATTTTGTTGAAAAAATGAAATGTGACTGGTATATTAAAAACATGTAATTACAAATTCCTTTAATAAAAATAAGTCTGGTAACCACTGAAAATGTAATCTTTATTTATAAACTAATTATGCTATTTGATGTGAGGAAAAAAAAAAAAAAAAAAAAATCTGAAAAGTAATAACTACTAAAGCTATCAATAATTGAAGTGAGCCAAGGTTCCTGTTCCTGCCACCCTCTTTATTGGTTTGCACTTCAGTCTGGATCAGATGTACCTGAGAGAGAACATAAGACATCATTAATTAACTGTTATTTATTTCAGTGAACTTTTTATAAATGCTGCTAGAAGATCCCTGAATGTTTGTTTTTAGATAATTTAACTTATTTCCAAGACTCAAATTTCAGTACTGTGCAGTTCAGTTTTTACTTTGATTTTATAAAAAAAAAATCAGGAAGCTATTTCATTTTCAGTGAACTTTAAGAGATCTCTGCACTTGTTTTTTATATAGTAAAACAATCAACCATTTCAACCAAGATTTGCGTCAGAGTTTGTGTTATTCTACAAAAGTTTAAGGTCTTTTTATCACAGATTTTCAGTGTACAAAAGTACAAAAGTGTACAAAAACAAAAAACCGTTGTAATCAGTCTAATCCCAGGTGTGTTATTCTAAATTTTGACAACAAAATTTTAATTTTTACTGCAAATGAATATCGGTTCTAAATATTGGTTATCTGTTTCCTTGACTCCTAATAATCGGTATCGGTATCAGCCCTAAAAAACCCATATTGGTCGATCCCTAATTCTGACTGCTTGTAATGATGCTGCTATTATCGTCCACTATCAACTAACAGCTAACCTACAGCAGACTATGGGTTATATGAACCTCTTTTTCAAAATACATAGTTAAGTTTTTGGTCACCAGTGTGGCTATTGGAGGCAGGTAATTAGCTCAATGTCAATATTGTGCATATCTGGTATTAATGTACAGACAGACACATGGTATCTTTATCAGCATTTCCTGAGAGATGTTTCCAAATCTTACCATTGACAACTGCACGAGTGAAGTGTCCAGATGTGCCTGTACTTTGCTCAACTTTGTGGGCTGAAAAACTGTTGTGTTGCAGACTGGACAATGACATTTTGATACTTTTTCTTTATTGTATTTTTGAAAACATAACACAGATCTCCCAAAAGAGGAGACAAACATTAGAAAAACATTAGAAAGAGCATGTTGGATTGCCATGTCTCTACAATTTGTTCCTACAATATCAGTGTAGTAGTCCTTATCCTGTTGTTGGTGTGTAGATAGTCTTTTTTCTGTATTGATCTTCTTGAGTCCTTATCTTATGAGTCAATGGTTCCATAACACACATTTCATTCATATTTTTCAACCAGTCATCTTGTGTTGGTGGATCTGACTTGTTCCACTTTCTCGTGATTGCTTTTTTTACAAGCTAGTAACAAGATTTGCAGTAAATATTTCTCCTCTTTTAACACAACATTCCCTGTCATACTGCCAAAATACAGTATGACTTAGATATATCATAGCCCAGAATTCTGACAATAACAAGATGAACATCTTCCCAAAATTTTGTAATTTTAGGGCAAAGCCAAAAAACATGAGAAGAGAGATCTACATTTATAGCCCCGCATTTTCTCCAACATGGCTGTAATACAGATGAGTACTTTTTCCTAATTTTGGGTGTGATATAGAATCTTATTAAATTCTTCCAACAATATAATCTCCAAAAATGTGATGATGTAGTTGACTGTTGTGTTCTCCAAATCTGCGACCACTCATCCCTTTCCCATTTCAGTTTTACATATGAGGGTGTATTCACTCTTCTCTCCATTAAGTGACCATCTATTGTAGATATTACTCTACATTTCTTTGACTGGTAGATTCCAATTATGGTTCTGATTATTCCATTTTTCTGGCAGCGATCACCCACTTTGTATTGAAATATGCATCCTAAAAACAGAGACGACATAGTTAGTCAAATCCAAAATTAACCCTTTAAATCTGTTTCACATACAATGAAGCTCAGGCCTGGAATTGGACAAAATACATTTGGATCTTCTGTCCTAGATTGATTTTAGGATGTATGTGTCCCTTAAATCACTTCATACTGGCTATTAGGGCTCAGCGATAATACGATAATAAGGTATCCCGTGGTATCTAAAAACTAGCAACAGTATCAGTTTAATTACCGTCTGTTACGGCTGCAGGGCCGTGTGTGTGTGGATGGTTGTTATCCCTTTTCTCTGCTGTCTCCATGTTTGGCCCCTCCCCTCACACCTGTGAGCCGTTACCCATCAGGCCCTGGGGCAGCATAAAAACCTTGACAGAGAGGCAGATTTCCCCCTTTTTGGAGTCTCCTGAGACAGCCACTCTGTGAGCTGTGTGTATTCCCTGACCACTTCTAGAGGCGGTTGTGTGCCGGTTGTCTGTAAGATTACTCTTTTAGTGAAGTGTGTTATTCAGCACTATTTTGTAGGTGGCTTGACTGTCTGGTAATATCCATTGTGTTTTGTTGCCCTATTTAGGCAGATCGGCCTCACCTTTTGGAGATCTCCCTTTTAGTTGTTGTGGAGACCTCTCTTGTTTGTTTGTTTTTTTTTTTTATTTTCAATAAATCCCTAAGTTTGTACCATCTGTTTTCCTCTTATCCTTTTCATCCTGGTTCTTTTCATTGTGTTACGCCCTCCATCCCCTGGGCTCCATCAAGGGCCGTAACATAATTGGGGGCTCGTCCGAGATTGATTATGAGAGTTGGAAATGTGTTTTTGGATGATTTTTGAGTGTTGAACCCTACAAATTGTGCTTTGTCTACAGTTGCTGTTACAGTGTGTTGATGTCTGGTTGTTGTCTTGCCATCACTGGTGATTAGACAGCTTCCTCAGCCTAGTTAGGGGGTGGCCAGCTGGGCTGTTTCCGCCCTTCCAACGACACTCCATTTGTTATTTTGCCTTTTTTATTTTCGAGGTAATCCTGGGTGGGGACGTTGTTCCCTGGCGGGGGTAGGCGTTTCAGGGTCTTGGCCGTGGTCTTGGCCGCTGAGGTTTTGCCTTTAAAGTTGCCTCGAGCCCGGCACGCCTCAGAAGATATACAGGTTATGTGTGAATTAGGCAGGAGCTGGGGAAGTTTGTTTGTGGGGCTGGACGGATGTGTTTGACACCAGGCATCATTGACATTGTGTTGGCTGCTGGTGGATGTGTTGTGTGAGCTTAGCTGGAGTTTTATGTGTAGTGGTAATCATGGTGGTGTTTGATTTGGAGGCTTTTGTGGCTAATCCTCCCTTGAGTCAGCTAGGGAAGTGTAAAAAGTGTGACTTGTTTCACGTTGCTGTGCATTATGGCATTGCGGTCGCCACTTCTCTCAGAAAAGATTATTTAAGGACAGTGACTGAAAAAGTTAGAAGCAGAAACAGCTATTAGGATGCGTGAGTTAGAGCTGCGGACTTCTACCACCAGCTCTCCTGTAGGGCTGGGCTATAGACCGATTTTATCGATTAATTCGAATTTGTAGTTTAGGCCGATTTTGTTTTAGTGAAAATCTAGTTAACTGGTGCGGAACCGCAAGTACCGGATACAAATTTGCCTTCAGCAGGCCGTGTTGATTTCTGTTGGAACTAATGGGGGCAGTATACGCGCGTCAGTCTGTGCCAAGGACAAGCGCCAAAGAAGAACGCCTGTTCTCCATCGTCTTTGCTAGAAACAAGTGCTGCTGGAGCCTCAACACCTCAGCTTGTCGAAAAGTGAGGTAGGAGTCGTGTGTAGTGCACAATTCTGGAAAAAATGAGAATCATGATTTTTTGACTTATAATTGAGATCACGATTCTCTCACGATTTTTTTTTTTTTTAACATAAAGATTTATTGTGCTTATTTCCTAATACAAAAGGAAAAGTAACAAATTATAAATAAATAATAAAAAAAATCATTAAATAACACCTATGATTGTGCCTGATACAAGAGACACAAGGCAAAAATTGTGGTCAGCAGAGAGGAAACACTCCTGTTTTTAGCTTAAGTGCAACAGCTGACAGCCTGACACTGTCCGTAAAAACAATAAACTTTAGTCTCTTGTCTTCTCTTACAGCTTTTGAATTATTTTAACAATAATATCAATGTTGAACAACATTTTTTTGAGGTAGGTATTCCAGGCCTGGAATTAAGACATTTTTAGGGCAAGGCCACTTTGGCCTTTGATAAATACAAATTTATTGGGACATCACGGCCAAAATGTGGGGCACCAAGGCCAAAATCATTGATGCAATAACAATATGTGCTAATTACATTGAATGAAGACAAAACAATGTGTTGAAATACAGTGCTGAGTTTATTAAAACTGTAAACTGAACATTTGACTTTTCCACAAAATGCTGTGTGATAAATTTTATTAAAGTTAAATTAAAAAGTGAACAATTCATAATATTCATTGTTATTGTTATGATAAAATAAAGTCTAAATGGACTAAGGAAGATCAAAATTAAATGTTTCAACACCATGCATTTGACAGGAGTATTCACCTAACATAGCCTACATATTTTTAATTATATAATTACATGTCTATGTATATTTTTACATAAATCCCCAAAATTTTATTTGCCTTTTAAAAAATCATCTTCCTTCATTTAATTAGACAATGTCTATTATATTGTATTATATGTAATAATTCTCTACAGGATCTTGTATGTTCTTTAATGTGTGTTCAATTTATTAAAAACAAAACAAAAAACAAATCGTTTTGGTGAACCCTGCAGCAAAGTGAACCCTCTTCCTCAGAGAGGATCTTTGTCTCCCAGTTTGTTCCTGGCAGCAGAGCAGAGTGAACCATCTTTCTTCTCAGAGAGCTCATGAGAGCAGGCACTAAGCTGCTCTCCGTGTCCGCAGTGTGAACATCTTTCACTGGTGTTTTGACAGTCACTAGAAGCACATTATGACCCTCTGTAAAGGATTATGTGTGGTACCAGTGTTGTACATGAGCTAACATTAGCGGCTAAGGACTGAGAGGCTGTCTGGTATGTGTATGTGTGTCTGTGTGTGTCTGTCTGTCTGAAGAGTGTCAGTACATTAACTTGTTAGCCGTAGCCTTGCTGTTTGTCATGTTAATGTTATCGTAGGCAGCCTTGAATAGCTTGTAAAGCTTTAGCATAGTTAGTTAACATATTTGTTATCGGCCCATGTTTTTACTGCTACAGAAAATTAATAAAACTTTGGGTTATTTGCAAAACGTCGCCTCTCTGCCGTCTTTTATCACTCGTGCTAACGCTAAGTTAACTTTACCAGCAGATCTGTATGAGGCACAAACTGAGGCTACAGTGAGCAGTGTGTTCCCCCCTGTGGTATAACGCTGCGTTGTTGGGAGGGCTTGTTTTCACATGATATCCCGACTCTCGGCACAGGCGGGGCCATCAGAATTGCCGTCATTGAAAAATTAGATCGCATATGAATCAAGATCATGATTTTATTACAATTAATCGTGCAGCCCTATGCCATGACAATGTGTTGTTTGGCAGAGAAGAGATGGGAACAAGTGTGTCCCTGAGGAGAGAGGTGGGGTTAAAGTTGGTACACCCTGTCACAGAATGTTTGTTATGACACTGCCTACGGCCAAGAGTAGTCTGTGCTCTGCTCTGAAATGAAGATCCGAGAAACCAGCAGATTGTAGTAGCTGCTGTACCGAGGGATGCTACAGTATTATGAAAACGTCCTCAATCAAAGTTTATCCTGGTAATCCACTGTCAGTATGAAGTTAGTAAAATGTGTCTTCAAAAACCTATATAATTAAACCAACTTGTGATGTTTCTCTAAGTAACAGAATAAACCCACTGGTTATATAAATAGTTTTTTTGTTTTGTTTTCAAAAACACGTTAGCATGTAACGTAGCATCCGTGTGAGCTATCATGCTAACAAGCTAATGCAGTTGCAGCAAACTATCGTAAAAGTATCATACTCAGCGGACTTTACGAAGGGTAAACCTATCTATGTAATGCATAATGCGGCAAACCCATGTTAACTCGCAGATCCAACTTTTAACGTTAAAAAGTTAAAACTACTCACTTTCTGTCATCTCATCCTCTCTAGTTCCTCTAACTGTAGGGGGCGCTGTGACGAAAATTGAACGGTAAGACGGTCAGTTGTTGGAGTTTAAATTTTTATCATCTGTGTCCCCTACAATTTAACTGATTTCTTGATGGCAGGTGACAGAAGAGACCGTCTGTAACCTCGTGAGCAGAGAGGAGATCTGCCATGGACTGAGAGATCAGGGTTGTTGGTACGTTGTGTAAAATGTAAATAAAAACAAAATAAAATGATTTGTAAAAAGTCTTCAACCTATATTCAGTTGAATATACCACAAAGACAAGATATTTAATGTTTAAACTCATAAACTTTATTGTTTTTTGCAAATATTCACTTGTTTTGAATTTGATTCCTGCAACACATTCCAATCAAGTTGGGACAGGGCCATGTTTACCACTGTGTTACATCACCTTTCCGTCTAACAACACTCAATAAGCGTTTGGGAACAGAGGACATCAATTGTTGAAGCTTTGTAGGTGGAATTCTTTCCCATTCCTGCTTGATTGACAATTTCAGTTGTTCAACAGTCCAGGGTCTCAGTTGTCGTATTTTGCGCTTCATAATGCGCCACACATTTTCAATGGGAGACAAGTGCCAGTCTAGTACCCGCACTCTTTTACTACGAAGCCACGCTGTTGTAACATGTGCAGAATGTGGCTTGGCATTGTCTTGCTGAAATAAACAGGGACGTCCTTGAAAAAGACGTTGCTTCGATGGCAGCATGTGTTCCTCCAAAACCTTGATGTACCTTTCAGCATTGATGGTGCCATCACAAATGTGTAAGTTGCCCATGCCATGGGCACTAACACACCCCCATACCATCACAGATGCTGGCTTTTGAACTTTGCGCTGGTAACAATCTGGATGGTCTTTATCCTCTTTTGCCCGGAGTACACGACGTCCATGATTTCCAAAAACAATTTGAAATGTGGACTCATCAGACCATAGCACACTTTTCCACTTTGCATCTGTCCATTTCAAATGATGTCGGTTTTTGATGCAGTGCCGCCTAAGGGATCGAAGGTCACGGGCATTCAATGCTGGTTTTCAGCCTTGGCGCTTACGCATAGAAAATTCTCCAGATTCTCTAAATCTTTTGATGATATTATGGACTGTAGATGATGGAATCCCTAAATTCCTCGCAATTTGACGTTGAGAAACATTGTTCTTAAACTGCTGGACTATTTTTTCTCGCAGTTGCTCACAAAGTGGTGATCCTCGCCCCATCTTTGCTTGTGAATGACTGAGCCACTTGGGAAAGCTCCTTTTATACCCTACCATGACACTCACCTGTTTCCAATTAATCTGTTCACCTGTGGTATGTTCCAATCAGGTGTTCTTTGAGCATTCATCAACTTTCCTTGCCTTTTGTTCCCCCTGTCCCAGCTTTTTTGAAACATGTTGCAGGCATCCATTTGAAAATTAGCAAATATTTGCACAAAAACAATAAAATGTATCATTTTAAACATTAAATATCTTGTCTTTGTAGTGTATTCAATTGAATATAGGTTGAAGATGATTTGCAAATCATTTTATTCTGTTTTTATTTACATTTACACAACGTCCCAACTTCATTGGAATTGGGGTTTGTATAAGGAGGTCAAGGCCAACATGAAGAAAAAGCCAGGAAAAGGTCCACAAAAGGAAAGAGGAACATGGTCAGGTGGATGATTTTAAAGTGAGGGAACTTGTCTTGAAGAAAAATGTGTGGCAGGAGATGAGGAAAGGGGGCAAGTTAGAGGCTGACTTGGTGGGATCTCTTAAATAATCAAGATAGCAGGAAAGACTGCAGACCTGGTCTTGGAGAAGGGGGAAACAAACATGAAAGTGAACAGTGACCATTTAACACACTATTTCCAGCCAGAGGAGAGGATCCCTTGACTAAATTGTCAAATCCTACTCCTCTGGCTTGTCCACAAAAGACTTGGAAACAAATTCACAGCCCACACACACACACACACACACACACACACACACACCTCATAGGTCACACCCTCAGCAAGGCCAACCATGAGCTGCAAAGCCCAAGGACCATCACATGATGCAGATATTTGTAAGTACACTGACACAGACTACACCCTAATGCATTTCATATAACTGCTATTTTCATTTTACAGTAATCAGAGACATATGGGCAAGGAGGTGAAAAGTCCACGCTATGGTCCAGACTGGGGCCATATAGAATATATTCTCAGGACATTTTGTACCTGGCCCCAGGAAAGGGTTAGAGAGAGTCAGGTACTTTGAAAAATGTTATTTGACTGATATGTGTCTTTTCAGATTGATCACATCATTGTGAATGCATGTCTGACAGTGGTCAGGAGGAAATGTGGAGCTGCCATCATAGATAGTTACATCATGACGCCAGTGTGGCAGGGGACACAAAAAGGTCTGAAACGGGTGAGTTGGCCCTTGATCGTGATGGGGCTGCAGGAGCAGTCTGCCATGAAGGACACTGGACACTCATTGTGAGTATTCCTAAATGTTAACAGATGTGGACCCATAATGACACTGTTATGTTGGAGGGGTTGCTATAATTTACCTTTGCATTTCCATAGATCATGTATCTGAAGGAGATGAGGTCCTTGTAGGTGGATCCATTTGGGGCCACTTAACAGCAAATTGGGAAGAGCAGACATGTAACAAGGTGAATCAGCTGTAATTTGTGCATTACACATGTATGTATTCATGCATTTTGGATGACCTTAGGAGAGCAACAGGCGAATTACATCATTTCCCTTAAGACTGTACTGTTTAACTAGACTGGCATAAACTTGTCCTTTTGAGGGCCTTTAACATGATTCAATTGGATCTTACATTTAAAATCTTCCTACCTGGGCCTATGTTACAATTTCCTGACTGTGGTCAGTCTGTGTTCTGTGTAGGGCACTGGTGCACAAAAAGTGTCCTGCTATTGGGAGATGGGCATCAGGGTTCCTACGCAAGTATGAAAAGTATGGAAATAGATTTGATCAATTTCCAGGTATTAAAAAGTATGGAAAATGGAAAAATAAAGTATGGAAAAATATTTGTTTCCATACTCTTACCACTGTTCTAAAATACTGATTTCTAAAATAGAAAATTAGGTATTTCCAAAAATAATTTAACTGACAGATTCCCTTAACGATTCATAATAAAACTCATTTTTGTCACGCTACATGATGGAACTGCATTGAGGAAGGGGAGAATAAAAATAAAACAGCTGTCGCAGGTGAAGCAAAGTTGCTGGATGTGTCACTGCTCGCCTGCCTTTCTCTCTCCCCACTACTAAAAATGTTAAAATGACGTGAAAATATGCTGCCATTAATTGTACAGTGGCAGTGAGGTGATTAGTAGTCTTACATGAATGCATTGAGTAGTGGGAGCATTATTTGATAGGGTGGTATTGGACTATCAAAATATGCTACCCCTGAAATATTGATTAAAAATGTTAAAATGACATGTCTAAATATGCTGCCATTAATCCTACAATGGCAGTAGGTGACTAGTAGTCTTACATGAATGCACTGAGTTGTGGGAGCATTGTTTGATAGGATGTTATTGGACTATCAAAATATGCTACCCCTGAAATATTGATTGAAAATGTTAAAATGACATGTCTAAAAATGCTGCCATTAATCCTACAGTGGCAGTGAGGTGATTAGTAGTCTTACATGAATGCACTGAGTTGTGAGAGCATTGTTTGATAGGATGTTATTGGACTATCAAAAATATGCTACCCCTGAAATATTGATTAAAAATGTTAAAATGACATGTCTAAATATGCTGCCATTAATCCTACAGTGGCAGTGAGGTGATTAGTAGTCTTACATGAATGCACTGAGTTGTGAGAGCATTGTTTTATAGGATGTTATTGGACTATCAAAATATGCTACCCCTGAAATATTGATTAAAAATGTTAAAATGACATGTCTAAATATGCTGCCATTAATCCTACAGTGGCAGTGAGGTGATTAGTAGTCTTACATGAATGCACTGAGTTGTGGGAGCATTATTTGATAGGATGTTATTGGACTATCAAAATATGCTACCCCTGAAATATTGATTGAAAATGTTAAAATGACATGTCTAAAAATGCTGCCATTAATCCTACAGTGGCAGTGAGGTGATTAGTAGTCTTACATGAATGCATTGAGTAGTGGGAGCATTATTTGATAGGGTGTTATTGGACTATCAAAATATGCTACCCCTGAAGTATTGATTTAAAAATGTTAAAATGACATGTCTAAATATGCTGCCATTAATCCTACAGTGGCAGTGAGGTGATTAGTAGTCTTACATGAATGCACTGAGTTGTGAGAGCATTGTTTGATAGGATGTTATTGGACTATCAAAAATATGCTACCCCTGAAATATTGATTAAAAATGTTAAAATGACATGTCTAAATATGCTGCCATTAATCCTACAGTGGCAGTGAGGTGATTAGTAGTCTTACATGAATGCACTGAGTTGTGAGAGCATTGTTTGATAGGATGTTATTGGACTATCAAAATATGCTACCCCTGAAATATTGATTAAAAATGTTAAAATGACATGTCTAAATATGCTGCCATTAATCCTACAGTGGCAGTGAGGTGATTAGTAGTCTTACATGAATGCACTGAGTTGTGAGAGCATTGTTTGATAGGATGTTATTGGACTATCAAAAATATGCTACCCCTGAAATATTGATTAAAAATGTTAAAATGACATGTCTAAATATGCTGCCATTAATCCTACAGTGGCAGTGAGGTGATTAGTAGTCTTACATGAATGCACTGAGTTGTGGGAGCATTATTTGATAGGATGTTATTGGACTATCAAAATATGCTACCCCTGAAATATTGATTGAAAATGTTAAAATGACATGTCTAAAAATGCTGCCATTAATCCTACAGTGGCAGTGAGGTGATTAGTAGTCTTACATGAATGCACTGAGTTGTGGGAGCATTATTTGATAGGATGTTATTGGACTATCAAAATATGCTACCCCTGAAATATTGATTGAAAATGTTAAAATGACATGTCTAAATATGCTGCCATTAATCCTACAGTGGCAGTGAGGTGATTAGTAGTCTTACATGAATGCATTGAGTAGTGGGAGCATTATTTGATAGGGTGTTATTGGACTATCAAAATATGCTACCCCTGAAATATTGATTAAAAATGTTAAAATGACATGTCTAAATATGCTGCCATTAATCCTACAGTGGCAGTGAGGTGATTAGTAGTCTTACATGAATGCACTGAGTTGTGGGAGCATTGTTTGATAGGGTGTTATTGGACTATCAAAATATGCTACCCCTGAAATATTGATTAAAAATGTTAAAATGACATGTCTAAATATGCTGCCATTAATCCTACAGTGGCAGTGAGGTGATTAGTAGTCTTACATGAATGCACTGAGTTGTGGGAGCATTATTTGATAGGGTGTTATTGGACTATCAAAATATGCTACCCCTGAAATATTGATTAAAAATGTTAAAATGACATGTCTAAATATGCTGCCATTAATCCTACAGTGGCAGTGAGGTGATTAGTAGTCTTACATGAATGCACTGAGTTGTGGGAGCATTATTTGATAGGATGTTATTGGACTATCAAAATATGCTACCCCTGAAATATTGATTGAAAATGTTAAAATGACATGTCTAAATATGCTGCCATTAATCCTACAGTGGCAGTGAGGTGATTAGTAGTCTTACATGAATGCACTGAGTTGTGAGAGCATTGTTTGATAGGATGTTATTGGACTATCAAAAATATGCTACCCCTGAAATATTGATTAAAAATGTTAAAATGACATGTCTAAATATGCTGCCATTAATCCTACAGTGGCAGTGAGGTGATTAGTAGTCTTACATGAATGCACTGAGTTGTGGGAGCATTATTTGATAGGATGTTATTGGACTATCAAAATATGCTACCCCTGAAATATTGATTGAAAATGTTAAATGACATGTCTAAAAATGCTGCCATTAATCCTACAGTGGCAGTGAGGTGATTAGTAGTCTTACATGAATGCACTGAGTTGTGGGAGCATTATTTGATAGGATGTTATTGGACTATCAAAATATGCTACCCCTGAAATATTGATTGAAAATGTTAAAATGACATGTCTAAATATGCTGCCATTAATCCTACAGTGGCAGTGAGGTGATTAGTAGTCTTACATGAATGCATTGAGTAGTGGGAGCATTATTTGATAGGGTGTTATTGGACTATCAAAATATGCTACCCCTGAAATATTGATTAAAAATGTTAAAATGACATGTCTAAATATGCTGCCATTAATCCTACAGTGGCAGTGAGGTGATTAGTAGTCTTACATGAATGCACTGAGTTGTGGGAGCATTGTTTGATAGGGTGTTATTGGACTATCAAATATGCTACCCCTGAAATATTGATTAAAAATGTTAAATGACATGTCTAAATATGCTGCCATTAATCCTACAGTGGCAGTGAGGTGATTAGTAGTCTTACATGAATGCACTGAGTTGTGGGAGCATTATTTGATAGGGTGTTATTGGACTATCAAAATATGCTACCCCTGAAATATTGATTAAAAATGTTAAAATGACATGTCTAAATATGCTGCCATTAATCCTACAGTGGCAGTGAGGTGATTAGTAGTCTTACATGAATGCACTGAGTTGTGGGAGCATTATTTGATAGGATGTTATTGGACTATCAAAATATGCTACCCCTGAAATATTGATTGAAAATGTTAAAATGACATGTCTAAATATGCTGCCATTAATCCTACAGTGGCAGTGAGGTGATTAGTAGTCTTACATGAATGCATTGAGTAGTGAGAGCATTATTTGATAGGGTGTTATTGGACTATCAAAATATGCTACCTCTGAAGTATTGATTAAAAATGTTAAAATGACATGTCTAAATATGCTGCCATTAATCCTACAGTGGCAGTGAGGTGATTAGTAGTCTTACATGAATGCATTGAGTAGTGGGAACATTATTTGATAGGGTGTTATTGGACTATCAAAATATGTTACCCCTGAAATATTGATTGAAAATGTTAGTGACATGTCTAAATATGCTTCTCTTCATCTTCTCCCTCTTCTTCTTCAGTAAATAATACACACACAGACCAACTTCCGGTATGGATTGGATATATGGCGGAGCCCATTTCCACCATCTTGTCTGGAGCTGGGTTCTCTCTTTTCTTTACGTTAAGTCATTGTTACTTTTCTGAAAAAAGAAAAAAATTATTAATTAATTTCCATATACTAAATGCTGGATGGATTTTTTTTTTCAAATTATCATAGTCTGGGGTATGTGAATGAATAGTGACGACATTTATTTTGATGCATTATTATTGTTGTGCAGCTTTAAATAAAAATCAATCACTTTTTGCCCAGGAATAAAGCAATAATCAGTGCATGTTGAACAAAAATATTTATATCAAAGTGCAGAACAGATAATAACAACAATCATAATAGTAATACTAATACTAATAATACTAATAATAATAATAATGATGATGGTGATGATGATGATGATGATAATAATAATGATAATAATAATAATAATAATAATAATAATTATAATTATAATTATTAAATTATATTAGGGCTTTCAAGGACATGTAACAATCAATCAATCAATCAGTCAATTTTATTATTATACTAGGGGGTTATCATCAAAAATTTATGTTTTTTTAAACCCTGTCTGAAAACCCCTAATTATTAACCAGACGTGGAGCAGAGATTTTGGCATTTCTGTGGAGGATATGTGTTGGACAAATTGATACATTTCAAATTTTTACACAGGATGTATCTTACACCAAGAAAGCTTCATTTAATGAAACTAGTATCCTCCCCGAACTGCGAGCTCTGCCCAAATCATGATATCGAATCTTTTATGCATATGTATTGGCACTGTCCAGGAGTTGTATTTTTTTGGAAAATGATATCGTCTACATTGTCAGACCTTCTTGATGTTGAAATTCCTTATTGTTCTAAATTGTTTTTACTGAATGACACCTCCGCCTTAACTCTATCTGTCACAAGTCTGTTTTATTTGCTGGTCTGACAGCTGCCAAAAAGATGCTAGCACTTCGCTGGCAACCGCCTCACATTCTCTCTCGGTCTCATTGGATGAATTCTTTATTAGACATTGCTTACATGGAACTGTCAGTAGCACGGATGCACAATGCCAAGCAAGCCACTATCTCCTCCTGGTCTTCTTTTATAGAGAAAATCAAGATCATTTTGTGTGTGCAGAATGGACTCTAGAGCTCTTTGCATTTTTATTTTTATTTATCTATTGATTTCATTTTCTTTTTTGGTATGTGTGCATTTGCACCTGTTGACTGACTGCTATATTTGGTAACGTTCATGAGAGTTCTGCAACCTTACAATGTCTTAAACCTGTCTATATGTGTTACATCTTTAGCTGCTTGAAGGGGGGTGGGGGGAGAGTTGTCTGTCTTGTGTTTGTTTGTTTTTTCTGTGTATTTGTTTTATGCATTTGGATTGAAACGTTAATAAAAAGTTGAAAAAAAAAAAGAGAGTATCCACACAGTACAGTAACAGTTGTAAAAACAGTTGTAAACATTCAGTCCATCGAACAACAACAGACTAACAGGAGCAACAACTCAAATCTGTTTCTTCATTTCAAATATTTGCACAGGATGTGCAAATGAAAGCCATTTGTGACATGCACATGTAGCTCTGGCACTTCATGCAGGTATTTTGCACTTTCTTCCTTGTTGGGCAGAGCTGGTACATCCTGCAGAGCTGTTTAGCTGCAGGCTGGACTGCTGGCTGAGCGGTGGAGGTGCTTGGGGTTGGGGTCCGTCTGCCTCTTCTGCACCAATGCAGCTGCAGCTGTGGTGTGGGGTGCATGGGACCTTCGATTTATCTGTGGAGCCTCTAGGCTTTTTCCCAGCTCCTCCAGGAAAAGCATCCGCCTGTAGCTCTTTTTGTTTTCCCAGGAAGGATCCACACAGCTCCACATCCATTGAAGCAGGATATATCTAGCAAGGTGTAGAACAATGTCAGTGGCCAACATTTGCTTATTCTCCTCACACTGTAGGTGCCGACAGCCTGCAAGATGGAAAACAAAGAAAAAATGCAATCCAGTATTATATTATTATTATTATTATCATCATCATATTATATTATCATTATTTTATATTAGCCTATAATACGATATTTTTATTCCCCAGCATAAACAAATACAATTTGTTATGTAGCACTTTTAATACATAAAAATGCAGCACAAAAACTGAACTATGAAATAAGGTCTTCAAAATCAAATATTGTCAGGTTAATTTCTCGTCTTCGGATTGCATTGTGTTGTGTTGTTTGTCGATTGTAACTGTCGTAACCGCCCAAACTGCCATAACTGCCAAAACAAAACAGGAAGGAGGATTTGATAAGCTGCCTGGGCCAATGACGACAATGATGAATGGTGCTACTGGCGCATGACGCTTAAAAAAAAAACGTAGCTAGCTTGCCTCTGGGGTGCCGGGTTGTGCAGGTCTCGCTTTCATCAAAACGGAGGGACAATGTGAGCTGATCAAATAGGTGCCTTCTCATTGTGGCCTGGAAGATGGGCTGACCGGTGTCTTTGTTCCAAAGGGAGCAGGTGGCTTCACTTCGGGAGTGGAAGACACTGGTCAGGACCAGGAGCCCAAAAAAAGCCCACATTTCACTTACGTCCACATCTGTCCACCCCCGGAACAGGTGCAGTCCCTGGACATGGGTCATCATTACGATGATGTCCATTATTTCCTCTGTAAAAAACAGATCCAATGTGGAGCGCTACTCCCACTCCTCCCTGCTCTCCTCTCCGGCCTCATTTCCGCTGTCCTTCACACTGTCCTCCCTCTCCTTGGAGCCCTGCTCCCACTCCTCCATGCTCTCCTCTGTGGCCTCCTCTGAGCTCTCTTCCCCGGCAACCAAGGCCATCTAGGCCTCCTCACTGACCTCCAAGTCTGGTGTAAGTACCGAATGTGTCCGGGCTGCCAGATTTGTCCGGGTCCAGTGCTAACTGATGAAGTCACGCATTATGATTGGCTTTATAGCAGTCACAAATCCTGATTGGTTGTAGCCATGGTTGTGGCTGGAAGTTTGAGGAAATGGTTGTAGAGAGGAGAGAGATTTGCAGATGATATGAGTTGCATCAGAAATTATTTGAGAGGTGTAAAAACTCTGATTTGATGTAGTTAAGTGATGCAGAGAGACTCAAATGGATTTGCACTTGCTGAATATTTGGAGAAAGCTTGGGATTAATTTAACGAACAAAAACAACGTGATTATATTTTCATTTCTGGTGTAAATTGTGTAGCCTCCGATTAAAGGTGCAGTAAGTAGGTGCATTTAGCAAAAAAAGAATTATATTTTATAAAGTGTTAAAATATATCACTTACTTCTGCTTCAAGTGAAGTGAATGTAATACTGTACACTGATGTTTTTGGTGTCTGAAATAAAAATAAAATTTCATTCATTCATGAATCACCTCACACAGCCACGTTAGCTTTCCAGAGAGCTTAATTTGGAAGCTAATTTAATATTTACCCATATACAGGGATCAAAATTAGCAGTCGCCAGTCACCAGAGGTGACTACTTTGAACCCTTTGGCCAATAAATGAAGTCACCTAACCAGCCACTTTGGCAAGTGAAAAAAAAATAGGGCCAAACTACTGTTGTTTATCCCGTCCCTGGCTGTGTGTATGTGATGTCATCAGTTGAGCGCCGGTGTCGTACAACAGATCTTAAAGCCCACAACATGCTGCAAAGTGGGAGCTAGAGCGTGAGCTTGTAGTTGGAGATCCGTGGTCCGCTATTTCCACGCCCTAGAAAGGCTAATTAGATCCACCGGCACACTGCGTGTCTGTGCTCACTGGCTGCAACAGTTGGAAACATGGAGCGAGGTAATTTTAAGAGCCTACAACAAAAAAGAGGCCAGTTAACCAATGTAAGTGTTCCCGTTTGAGAATTGCTTGAGTGTATTATAGTAATAACACATTGAAAATATACCAAAATGCTATTTATGATTTTTGGCTAGTAAAACAAATTTCTAGCCAGTAGATTTTTAAAGCTTACTAGCCACATGGCTAGTAAGCCAAAAAGTTAAGTTTGAACCCTGCCCATATACACCTCACAAAGCCGCGTTAGCTTTCCAGAAAGCTAAATTTGGAATCTAATTAAATATTCTTTACCCATATACAGTACACCTCACACAGCCACGTTAGCTTTCCCTTTACCAGATAGCTTTCCAAGAAGCTAACTCACTCACTTACCTTGCGTTGCGTCAGTTTTACCACAAAGTATGACTTTCTTGACCTTAAAGTTTATGTTTTAAATTCATTAACAACATATTTGGATTTCATGTCACAACTCAAACGGGACCAAAAGATAACATTGCTCTCCTCATTCACTGGCATTCATATTTTTTCCGATCTAAGGTCCCATGAGCGTCACGTGACTTAGGCACTCTATAGTTCCAAACACAGCCTCCGCTGTCATGTTCTTCTATGGGACAGACAGCAGTGAGCTCTGAAAGGTAAATATTAAAATAAACCACACACGGGTATATTTACAACTCTTACTGAATTACTGTGTATACGTCAATGTCAGTTACGTGTATTGAGTGGCTGGATGATGACTACAAGTGTAATTAGACAAGTTTTTCTGTTTTTTTTTTTGTTTTGTTTTTTGAGGGAAAGCTTTGTGTTAGCTTCATGGACTGCAGATACATTAGCATCTAAACTGTAATCTGGTGCAATGCATCTCTTATGTAGCTACATGAGATTAATGTAGGCTGTTTGTGAATACTCCCTGACATTGGACAATGATGATAAATGATGGGTTTCAGTTAAACATTTTATGTATTTAAACAATGAATGTGACAATAAGAGCAATTGTGTGTCTGTGAGAACAAGAAAAACTTAAAACACAATGTCTGAAGGTTCTTACATCACAGAAAATAATAAATTTGGCATTAAGGAAGAACAGTTTTATTTAACAGATACCATATTCCAGCATTAGGACAGCAGAACAAAGGTGGAGTTATGAAATGGTTAAAAAAAATGGTTAAAAAAATGTATATATGTATGTACACAACTCAAGTGCCGATTCCACTGCCTGACATCAGGTTGTCATTATACAAAGGACGACAAGAGACTTGAGACAATCTCTCAATATAGCGGAGCAGAAGAACTTCCAGTTCAAGCATGGAGCAACACACACTTAGGACAATCCATTCTCAGCATATTCTGCCATTACAAAAATATTGTTCACTTTCCATCCCAGATCTCTTGACCTCTGTAGTAAGATGCTGCAGATGTTTAATCAGTCTGTGGTGGCAAGTGTGTTGTGTTATGCTACAGTCTGCTGGGGAGGAAGCATCAGACACAAAGATGCAAGGCGGCTGGACAAACTAATCCAAAGAGCTGGCTCGGTGATTGGAGTCAGGTTGGACACACTGGAGGAGGTGGTGGAGAGATACACACTGAAGATGTTCGAGGCCATCATGAACAAGCCAGATCATCCACTCCACAATACCTTGATGGACCAAAAAAACAGCGTTGGACGACTCCTCTCTCTTCGATGCAGGACAGAGAGATACAGAAGATCCTACATACCTACAGCCATCAGTCTTTTTATTTCTTTTGCAAATAATAAATGAGCCGACAGACTATTGAATAAAGTTATTCTTATTATTATTATTCTCTAATCTGCCATTCACATCTTTAGTGAAGGACCCAATGATGGTCTGAGATGCCTGGTTGAGGAATAGCAACAGTCAGCATTATAACAGCCCTGAGAGGCATTGCAGAGGTTCAACAAACTGTCAATTAAGTATACACACTACCACAAAGTATTCATCTATACTGTGTGCACAATTATTAGGCAAGTTGTATTTTTGAGGATTAATTTTATTATTGAACGACTGCAGTGCTGTCAGTCAATCCAAAATGTTAATAATAATCAAACCTTAATATTTAAGAAAGTAAAAGTGAGGTTTTGGCTTTCTTAGGAGAATGTCTTTATGTGCACATTACTGGGCACTTGTTTATTTTCATCTGTTAAAGTAAGAACAATATACAAACAACTCAAAATTTACCAATTTGTTCCCATCCCTGGAGCTGGAAAAGGCATAGCTTTAGGAACAGCATACTCTGCAAGAAAAGATGAAAACATGACAAATACACAACTAAGAAAAGGAACAGCCACAAAATAATTTGCTGCTCATGAAATTTCCAGCTACCTCACTTGTGGAGTCTTTTGACAGCAGAAACTTCACTGGGCTCTTTCAGGATCACCTAAAAGACACAATTTAAAATAATTAAACTCAACATTCCATATAAACATGTAATATTTTTAAATCAGAGGTAAACAATATCATTAATTCAGTGGGAACAGGTGTTGTGATAAACTCCCGTAGTGTTTAAACCACTGTGCAATGTTTTGGTCTTGTACGATTAAGTTTATGAATGTAACATTCAAAGACAAGCTGAAACAGCATTTTTAAGCTGTCGAGCCTCTATAGTGTGACTGTTCCAAGTTAAACATAATATATGTCTTAAATGCTGACAGTAGTAGTAGTAGTGAAGTAGTAGTAGTAGTAGTAGTAGATCACAGAGTACTGTGGTACGTTACTTAATACACAGTAAGTACAGTAAATGGGAGTTCATTTATTTCTATTAGGCGATTTAGTTATCTCGGAGTGAAATAACTTTTCCTTTGTCAAATTCCCACAGCAACAACACATAGACAGTACAACACATCATGTAAGTACTGTATAAAAGAAGTAGCAATAGAAAGACATACAAGTCAGTGATTAATGGCTGAAAAAATAGTGGTAGAGCAAATATACAAATGTCAACAAAATTATGAATAGAATTAAAAGATGAGAATTGCAGCAATAAATATGAATGACCGCTAAATATAATGTCAGATTATGGCAACACATATATGAATGGAAGAACACAATATCCCTCCCGGAACTGAATCGTTCAGCCGTGTATCAGTTCAGTGAGTCAGAGTCGCAGGCTCCTCCTGCCAAGCATTGAACGATTTGGTGAAGAAATCTTTTGAACAAATCTTTTTAGTGAACTGATTCTAGTGATTCAGTAACATCTAAAGAACTGCCGTGCCCAACACTAATTAACACACTGATGCTCTCACCCAAATAAAGTCAGTGTTATTTTTGTTTAGTCCGTAGCAGCACCTTTGAAGCACAGTAAACGGATCGCATGATTGTAGATGTGTATTGCACTGTGTAAATGCGTGTACGCATGCACATGACCATTGATAAGGTCAAGTTTACTTTTCTATCAGGACTTCAATAAGTTATCTGTCTCCGTACAGTACAAATGTAAAAAAGACACTCCTTAAAAGATGCACGTACAGACAGACACACACACACACACACCTCTAAAATATCACAAAACCTCACATACCGACTGAAATCTTTACAAAAATGCACTGCACATATGAATGTGTAATAAAAAAAATTTTGTGGAGTTTGAAAGGATGCCTGTGCCTGTAAACCTCAATAGTGGAAAGGGTAAAAATACATGCAATTTTCCTGCTTTTTATTTGGTGTGTGTTTGCTCTGCTGGGGAAGCAGGAGAAAATTAATGATTCAGCTGCATTTTAGTAAAAACTTCAATTTTGATCCCCTAACTCTGGGATGCATGACTAATATCATCAAATTCATGTTTCTAAGTTACCATCAGGATGTGATGAAGAAATATGGTATTTATGGTTTTACATTTAGCGATATTTTCACATAGGGATTTGATATTGTGTGTTTTGAGTCCATGTACACACGCGCGCGCACGCACACGCGCACACACACACACACACACACAAACAAACTATGAGGGGTCAAAAGTTTCACCCAACCACACTACAACGCGTTATTTGCGCCTACTGAGGACACATCAGATCTGATCAAACCGCATGAGCGCACGCCTACATTTTACATAGGGCTACTATGCAGACACGAGTGTTACACACACACCCGCTACATGACGCGCAGGCGTTGTTCGCTCCACTCACATGACGCGCTCACATGGCTTATCAGTACACGAGCACAGCGCGTTACAAACGTCACACATACACTACACTTGCGTGTGAATCTCGCACTAACTAACTAGCTTGCTATGCTAATCAGATGTGCGTGCATTTACACGTCATGTGAGCGCAGGGGTCAAAAGTGTCAGCTGTGAAGCAACAGCGCGTCATGTTACAGACATGTGACATGTAGCATTGCTATGCTAACTAGCTTGCTATGCTAATCAGACATGCGTGCGTATACATGTCATGTGATCGCAGGGGTCAAAAGTGTCAGCTTTTGCAGCAAGGACAACAGTGCGCACTGTATACATTTTGATCTATTTTATACTTCAGATTTATATTGTTTGACATAATAATTTGACGAATTTCATTCTGCAGGGAAACGCGTGTCCTTACTGTGCATATTGGATCTTGAATCTATGTTTAATGAAGACCCTGTGTGCGCTCAGAGCTGTGGCACAAGTTACACACTGAAATCTGGCGGAAGAAAAATAATAATGAGACGAAAAATAAATATATATATATATAGGCCTACACTACTACCTCATAGCATAGCGATGCAACGTGTCACACGTCCGTAACACGACGCGCTGTTGCTTCACGATCTGACACTTTTGACCCCTGCGCTCGCATGACGTGTATACGCACGCACTTCTAATAACCACACGTCTAGGCGTGTACAGGCATTGCACGCGAATTGCCTGTGTAACAAGTACACGGTGAATGCAAGTGCAATGCACGCGAAACAAGTACACGGTGATGGTTGCACAGGTAATTTACACGTATCAAGTACGCGGTGAATGCAGTGTGTGCATGTGCGCTGTTACGTTTCACCCCTCATACACAAACTAATATTGCAATATTTTGATACAGACCACACTGGAATTGCATTGAAAACAGCAGGGCCCCACAATGGAAAATGGCCTCATCTGGTATTTTTTTGTCTTCTTTTTTTTTTTTTTCTTTACAATTCTTGGGTCTCTCTAACTGACCTGTCTGCCAGAGATATAAAAAAAAACATGTTTTTTTTATGTAAGTTGCAAGGGAATCAAAAAATCTTGTTTTAATGGGTTTCAATGGGGAAGTTTTTCGTCCGAGAGGGCAAATTGTCGTAAAAGGTTGCCATTTGTATATTTTAGGTCTGATTTAGGAGCGGCTTTAAAATTTCAAAATATCACCAAAAATAATTTTTTTGGCTGAAATGGCTGAAAAAGACATTTTTCGTCCGAGGGGGACAGGAGGGTTAAAGGTATTCCTTGTAAGTTTAAAAGTATTCATAAAGAGATTAAAAGTATTCATGACATGTACCTGAACAATCTAAAACAGACACTGTGCTTTAACCTGCTTTTTTCATTTGCTGTTTGAACAGTCCTCTCAACAGTCCCTTTTTTATGTGTTTTGAATGTGAATCCTGTGTACTCTAGCCTTGTCAAAGGAGAATTTCTGTCACTGCTGAGACAATAAAGTTAATCTATTTATCTTTACATTGCCAAGGCTGGCTGGTTCATGCAGGAAAGTCAGTAGGTCTCTAATTTGTGTCCAGCTGCACCTCTCCTCAGATGGCGTTTGGTCACTCTGGAGAACTCAGCTAACAGTGGATGCCACATGTTTGCTATCTATTGGTTGCTTGCTGTATCATCTGTTTGATTAAGAGTTAAACAAAATTTGGAAGCACTTTGACCAGAACCAACTCTAAGTCAATTAATAGCTGTGTTGAAATGTAGAAATGTGAACATCCTTTTCCCCTCAAAACTCATACCTCATTCTAATGAATGTAATGATACACAATTAGTAATTTTGATTAAAACATAATTTAATGCTTGTAAATACTGTGATGCTAGTGACACTACACTAACGCAAATGTAGAGTTTAATCCATCTAGTAAATAAACGTCAGCTGGCTGACATCATATGACCCTAATAAGAATACAGTATTTTGTTTATTCGATGTCTACCTTTTGTTAAAGAAACTTTAGTCCCTCCAGCTCTGGATGTGCATGTACTAAAAACAGAAGCACTAAAAGATGAGTGGCTCTCTGCTGTCCTTAAGTGGAGAGTTCTGTGTGATTTTCTGATGTATTATTATATTGGAGGATTGTCTGTCAGAAACATACAACTTTAGAAATGTGAGCAACTGTAATCATGGGTTATTTTGGATAATGATACAGGGAACACCAATGATTATACAAACTTCATTTATTTAGAATTACATAGAATACACTTTGATAATTCACAGAAAGATACATCTTATTTGCTCATGAAGTAAATAACAATAGAAGGAAGCAAAAGAAAAAGTGAGTACAACAATGTTTTATATCTTACCTCTTAATAAATTCATGAACAAAATATTTCTCACAATGAAATCCATAGTTGCCACTGAAAATGTCTTTCTGCCGCTCAATGGACATACATATGTTTACTCTCACTACTCCTATGTCTCACAAATGTGCAATATAACCAAATCATGTTGACAAATACTTTATAGTCATACTTGCTCATGCTTTGTGTTCTCGCACCATAAATACAACAGCCACTTTCACTTGCATGCTCACCTTTGACTTCTAGCCATTACAGACTCCTAAAAAAATGTGACCAAAGTGAGGGAAAGAAAGAACATCTGTGGCAGCTACAGATGTACACACTGACAAATCCAAATCATTGACATTTCTAGCCAGAACAATTTGCCCTGTAATTCCAAAAGAGGTTTTTTTGTCCTCAGACTGCAGAAACCCTTGATTGATGTCCACAGTCTTTGTGAGTACAGTACTCTTGAACATCTATTGTAGAGTGTGTCCCGACCCCTGCCCCCCCCCACCCCCCATTATTGTCACATTGATTCAGTCCATAGGAGGCCTAGTAATGACTAAATGGTGCAGTCTCCTTCAACTCATGGTACCCCTGGTGGTTAGGCTCTGTGAAGAGACAGAGAGGGCAGTTAGGGCTAGGAAGTACCACAAATCTATCTCTTCTACATTAGCCAGTACTTGTAAAAGACTCTTTTAGAAATATAGGCAGTTCAGTCTGGCTCCAGAAATAAAGAGCAAAAGTAATTACAGACAGTAAAAGTGAAAAAATACTAAACAATGTTTTCTTGAATTTATTTGAATTTGCATACAGTTGAAAATGTTTCTCAAACTGCTTCCTCAGGTTCACAGGGATATGACCTTATTCTGTCTGTTCAGTGGTAACTGCTTATGCTACCTTATATTACGAGCACTTGATATTTATTTTTGGAGTAGTCTGGAGGTCACTTAATAATTTTCTGTACATCCCAAATAATGTAGACAAAAATAGCCACTAGCAGAATGCGTTTGAGTGTATAGATAAGTGTTACGGTACCGAGACTCATATTCTCCTCCACCAGAGGCCTCTTCTCGCTGCAGTTTACCACTCTTCCCTGTGCCGCTCCCAGAATAGTCATGATATCCACTAAGTTGAGTTTCCCCTCCTCCTTGGCCTCCTCCACCTCCTCTGCCAGCTCCATCGCAGCCTCTTCTCGCTCTTCTATCTCCTCTTGGGTCAGCATTGTGCTCAGGCCCTGTCCCGCAGTGCTGTTGCCCACCTGTGGTGGCGCAAGTGAGCACAGCGCTCTCACTTTCCCATAAGACATCAGGTGAGCTACGTTGGCACGCAAGAAGAGCAGGAGGACGTTTAGGTCATTCAATGGGCAGCCTAGTCTACGGCGGTTGATGAGGTCGAGGGCTGGGAGGACCTCGTAGACGGAGATGAATGTGGTGTCCCAAACAAAGAGCCGAATCAGACTGAAGAGGACGATAGGAGCCAACAGAACGTAGATGGCACCATTGGCCACGCTTATCACCTGAAAAACCAACTGGCCAATCATTTTACACTGAACCAATTCAGGGACCCAGTTCTGATCACGCAGCATACCGGTGCGGACAAAGCAGCTGAACTCGTCCTGCAGGAAGGCAGAGAGGTGGAAGTAGGCCAGGTAGAGACAAGCAGCTGCCATGAAGGTCAGGAGGAGGAAGCCTCGCAAGAAAAGCATGCTAACAAGGAAATAGGAGTTTTGTTTGCACTGCATGTATCTTTCCAGTAGAGGGTACTCAAAGTAGCGCTTCTTCTTGGCCCTGCAATTGGTCAAGGAGAAGAAAATTAGCACCATGCTCTCCTTCATGTTTATACAGCTACACACATTTCCAGCTGGGAGGGTCCCAACCAAAACACAGTCTTCTACTTTTGGTGTCTAGGAGCTGCCCACAACACCACCCACAACAGTCCTCCACTAAAACAGTTTAGTCCCTTGCACAAGGGTATGTCTAAGGTTGTTGCTGAGGGTGAGGAAAATATTACTAGCAGATCATCTTTATTTGCTGCTGCAATGACCCAATTTTTCTACAGGAATCATTAAAATTTCATTAATGAAGGCATATTCTAGTTTCAACACAAGGTTACTGAAAACATCGACATAAAGAATTATGATAATTTATGCTACAAGCCAACAGCTGGTATCTTACCTTTGCAGTTCTGCCTGAAATGTGAGGGGATTCTTAGTGTTCTGGCGCATATCCAGAATGCTCTGGGCCAGTCGGATCGAGCGGTTGTACGACTTGTCCAGTTCATCAATTATGAAGAGCAGGTCCGAGCCCAGAGAGGGCATGACGAGCTGGCGCCAGATCAGAGCCGGCAGGTACATCAACACTGCCATGGCCAGGAGAGAGTAAGGGAACATCTGCATAGACAACAAGAGAAAAGGATGACAGAGAGGATAGACAGATGGAGTGGAGGGGAATAGTTGAAACAAGCAGATGAGTCACATAAACAACGACTTCACCATCTAGTATTACAGATAGTCCTGAATTAGAACTAATTTCCTGGGCCTTAAATGTCAACTGTGCTGCAAATGGTACTTTGGATATGGTTTTAGCAACAAAACAGGTACTGCTTTGTTATAAAGTAGTACACTGACATTTTCAACTGAAGTTTTGGAAGTTACAGTGAGGGGGGGAAAAGGTTTCAGCAGTTTAACTTTGCCAGCCAAAATAACAAGTCAAGTAAGGTTGCTCAGAATCTCTCAACTTACTTTGTGTACCCAGAGCGAGCGCTCCTCGAAGTTCCCATCGCTGTCAAACTCATGATGCATGAGAGAGTCCCAGCAGTATGTGTCTACATAGCTGGCCTGCTTGATGGTGAAATTGCTGGGAGGGAAACAGCTGATCTGAGGCCCTGCAGAATAAACCAATGTTGATTTGTAACATTATCTCATAAAATGGGGAATAATCTTCTGCTTCATCAATTTGCCTGTAAGCAGTCTTAACGCACATAATACCCCCCCCCTCCCAAACACACATGCGCACACACACACAGTACTGGAGGTCCACTACCAGACACGTACGTGTGCACTTCTGTGTGCCCTTTTCTTTTCAGTGGTACAGCATTTCACTGGAGAAATCATATGTTTCCAAATGGCAACCTGGCATTTAAAACCCTGGCTGACTCTATTCCAGACTTGGCCTTCTCCACCTTATATTTAGTCCACCTTGATATAACCACATGTAGTCCAACCACTTGAATCCATGCTCTGCAACCATCTGTCATTTCCCATGGGTGCTCCACCCTTAAACAGAAAGCTTGGGATGGAACACACCAAGGGTGTGCCCCCCTAATTCAGAGCCTTAGAAGAGAAACATGGAGCTTCTATTTTTTACAACACCGCATCTGCCCAGCGCTCTGTAAGTAGAAACATACTGCCACTAATTTACTGTCAGGATGTGATTTCTCCTGCCAGTCCACCTCGTTATAGGCAGCCATTACATGATCCAGTTATACTAGAGGCATGTGAGTGTGTAATTAATCAGCCACATTTAACATATTAATAGTGACACCTAAAATATAAATTTGGCAACTGAGGTTATAATGGAGTAAATTCATTTTAGAAGTGGCCTGGGTATTTACGGACAGTAAAGGTTATAACTAGTATTTTGAGAAAAATGCTGAAGTAATTGCCTCTGTTGGTTAGTGCTCCATGTTGATTTTAACATATTGTCTTTCGCATACTGACAGTGAAAGCAGTATGCATTTACCATAACCTTCTTCAAATGTCACTCGTTCATATTGAACAATATATGGAAATTAGCCAAAATGTTTCTAAGAAATGAGCATGTTGCATTTGATTTGAGATGAAAATAATATTTATTGGTCACTACAGTATAAATATTTTTTCAAAAAAAAAAGTGATCTAAATGTATGAGTTTTTGGGACAGTTTGTAAGGACATGTATTGAAAACCTATTCTGAATTAAAAGTGGACTTTATCAGAAGCCAACATGGTGAGGCTAATGGTAAGGACATATGGTCGAAGTTGTGAGGCAACACATTGTCATTCCTACCTTGTCATATTTTAAAGTTCGGTCATGGACTTTCCACTTAAACATATGACATGCAAGGTACCCTGGGTGCATTGGTTATTGACATCCTGGGAAGACGTGCCAGCTTCAGTCTGTTACATGCATTGTCTGTTTTCAAAATACATTTCCATTTTCACAGGAAATGTACAGTTTGCATACAGTCTATTCAACCACTCCCACCCACCCTGCTCAGGCTTTTTGCCTCTTTAACTTACGTTGTTCTCAAACCACATTTACCTCTGATGTCCCTGGGCGGCATTGCACAATAATGGCAACCAGCCATGCATCATGCCGATGTGAAAGGACAGTTTTTTTGTCAGTGTCTGACGCCTGAAGTCACTGCCCAAGCGCCGATATTCTATGACTTTGGAGTGAAACCCGGATGATTGAGCGGTATCACTATCCATTAATGGCAGCCACATAGTTACAAGCTTTTTTTTTTTTTAGGCCTCTGCCCTCAAAGCTGCCACTTCACAAACCCCTGAAGGCCTGATGGTGGAGCAATTAGTATCATTTGCTTCCAATTGGCCCTTTGGCTATGTCCTGCCCCTTTGTGATAGTTGTAGTTAACATGGATCTCACACTGTCACTAACTGCACTCCCTGAGGACATATTATCAGATTAGATCAGATCAGAAAAAAGTGATTTCAGAGAGAAGCAGATCTAGAATCTACAATATGTTTCTTAATGATATATCCAAGCAAGAACAGGTTAAAAAGACAACGACAGAAGCTAAAGCCTAAAAGTGAGACACTGCATTACTGGTGATCAAGACAGAAGATATATAAGGCTGTGTGACAACACAGTGTGTGCAGATGAACGTATTTGGCTTCAGCCCTGCTGGAGCTGTAGTGCGAACCTTTGCCGGCAGACCTCCACCAGCAGACGGGTGGGGCACTTAAGAGGAAGCCAAACAGTGTTCATCGGCACACACTGCAATGCCAAGCAGCTGGTTGAATAGCGGCAGAGTTTCCCTGTTTCCCATCACTGGTTCCTGTAAAGAAGGGTAAGCTTTTATTCACTACACTTTAAAAAGCAAACATTTGTATACATTCAATTGGCTATAACTTCAGTAGCTAACTAGCCAGCTAACCTTACACTTTTAAGGGTTTGCGTTTGGTTTTGGAAAGGGGAAGAAACATATATCTCCTCTCAACATTTCCCAGTAATGAGTATCATTACTGAAGGTGCTACAGACACGTTTAGCTCGAAATCCACAAAACCAACCTGAGAATGAAGGAAATCTGAAAACAAGTGCATGAGTGTCTGTGGGGTACAGCTGTGCTCTTGTTGGACCCTTGTCGGAGCTGGCCGATGCTACACGAAAATTCTCTGAAAGTCTGTGTTTGAGGGGCGGGACTTAGCAAAGGATCAATTGTGCAGACATGTCAATACTAAACAGATCAGCGAAAACTGATTTTTAATATAATTAATACCAATTTGTAGACTACCAACTAAGCCAAAAGAATATAGTGTTACTAAATGTTTTTATGCTTTGGGGGGCTTCTGAAGAGTTTAATCATATACTTTTCTAAGCACTATACTGATGGGAGCTACATCAGTACTTCAGGTTTAAGTTATGGTGAGTGCTGCAGTTATAATACTAAGTGACACCACTTTATGTTCTCATGCAATTTACTGTGGGAATTTCTTCTTCACTTTGTGAGTTCATGTGTGGGTGCATGCGTTCAAAAGTCACCCCAAATAGAAAACGACAGCACATGCCTGCTCATGAAATTTGTAAAATATTCTTCCCCTCAGCTCCCCACCCCTGTGAGTCATTTGGCAAAGCAAAGGAACTTAAATTTCTGCCACTGCTCCTATCTCCCACTCCCACTCCCCAATTAACATTGGCAGATCATCCCCACATTTGTGCTTTGTACAAGAATTCTTGGCTGAGAGTCCAGGTGCAAGTAAACCAGACTCCAGACAGCAGCGCAATCAAGCACTGTTGTGAAACTGACAACCCAGCAGATAGGCAGCCAAGATCCATCAGTTGAGCCACATACCCCGCCACCACAACATGTTCCACCCCCCACCCCCCACCCCCTTCTAGTTAATCAACATATCCTCTCATTTGACTCAAATAGGGGGGAGCTGCCATCGAAGAACTTCGCCTTGTAATTACAGCGTGCCAGCGTTAGTGAACGCTGCTCTCAATCATCCCCCATGGCAATTAGCATCAGGAGCATCACACTGATTGCAGACCAGCTCTGGAGAGACAACGTTTAGTTCAAAGTCAAGGGAGTCAGCCTCCTCTGCAAGAGACTTGTGCTACAGAGTTGCCACATATAGTTTGGATTGTCAGCTGTGCCTTTTTGTGTTTGAATGATCGTGGACAGACAGGTTGTTTCATGTAAAAAAAACACCCCTTTTTTTTTTCAAAACGTTTTTTTTCCTCTGGTCTAAAACACTCCGGGCAGTAAAAGAAACAGCAGAACAGTCAATAAACTGATAAGAGTTGGAGGCAGTTTTTATTTTGTGTTGCTGAGGAGGTCTTAATGGAGTGAGCAGTAAATGGCTACCTTTTGATAGGTGTTGTTGAAGTGTTTTCTCCTACTTTCTTTCCAGCACCCTAATTTTGTTAAAGAAAGCGCCATGTAATTACAGCTCTCATTTGTTACAGCCCTTAATATTTAGTTTCCTCAAGTAGGCATTGTAAGAGATGAGATATCTGCGTGCAAAAATAAAAGCCTGCTGGGAGAGAGCACAGATGTGCTCACTTGTCATAGTTCAGGACTTTTGATGCAGAAATAATAACAAATTTGGGTCACTTCCTCAAGCCTTGAAAAAAATCTCAACCTTTATGTTAATTTTATGTTTTATATTATCTTATGTTAAATAAAATGGGCTACAGGAATGATAACTTTACATTAGTATGTCTGACATTCCTCCTTATTGCAAGTTGAAACCAAATGCAGCTAAGCAAGTAAATAAGTAGTTCAAGGACACAATTACTTAATGGAGGACACTACATGACAGTGTAATTAAAACACAGGAAATGTCCTATCATAGTTTTTAAAAAAGGACAGAGAGTTGCTCACCCAGGGAGATCTCGCGGGCGAAGGCCATACACACCAGCATCAGTGGAAGGCCGACAGACACAAACTTGATGACCTTGTCCAGAGGAAGCTCCAGCTCTAGGTGGCTGATCCGGTTTATCCCGGAGCTTCCCTGCAGCAGGGCATCAGATAGCATGGCCTTGGCCGCCGCCTGGGCGATGGACATTTTGAACTCCTACCCGATGATAAGAAAAAGGTTTATTTTTTTGACACTGTCAGGTAGCAAACTAAGATATCATGTGCTCTCAGTTCTGTAGGCACATCAGACTCAAGACCTTTGTCACATACCATTGCTTGACTTTCTCTACCTTGTCCTCTCTGTCATTCCACACTAAAGAAATACCTTTAAATCTACAGTAATGAAAGACAACTCCTAAAGGAGTGGATTGCTTTACCAATTTGGGGAAAATGTAGTTAGTAAAGCAATTAACAGTATCTCAAGGAAATGTCCTTCACATATGATGAAAGGTAAAGTTAACTTACCTTATGTCTTCCAGCTTTCTTTGGTGATACTTTTAGAAAATATGTGTAGCGCCAAAGAGTTCCTCTAAAGGCCTGCACTTGTTGGAAAGCTTCTTAAGTATTCAGGGAGGGCCTCAGTAAATGAGAGGTTGGATCTGGGCTGGACCAGGCCGAGCCGGGTCTGGCTCTAATTACAGAGAGGACATCTGGGAGCATGTAGGCGCCCAGATGGCACCGACTGCAGCAGACCTCCAGTACTCAATGCTGGGCAATGCAGTTGTGTGTGTGTGTGTTTCTCCAGTCTGTCCACACTGTGAAGCATGGTGGCTGTGTCCCACTTCAAACAAGTGAACCATCGCCAGTGGCTTTTTCAGCCTCTGTCATTCCGAGACTATTTTTACTGCACTTCAGCCTCTGAGCGACTGCTGGATCAGAAACTGTACCATACAACAGGGATGCTTATGTTTCTGTTTGGTGCAGTAGCTAACATGTGTGAGAGAAAAACTAACATTGTGTGAAAAATGTATTTGATTGAACAGATCTGAGGACATCTATGGGTAGATAGAACTTCATTGTGGTGTTTTTGAACTGGAAAACATGCAAAACACAAATGAAACAACATTTGGCTGCTGCAGTGGATTTCTACTATATTTATCTGTTTTGTATTTTAAGATAAGATTTGCAAATTGCAGTTGAGTGTTACAAATAGTGTGTTGGATTACATTTACAATTAGAATCGTTTTCATCAGGAAAAGAGCAACAATGGTCATTTGTTGAAATGCCAACACATTCTCACTCTGACCGTTGACATGTCGAGTTACAATATGCAAGGTAACCTTGGTATGTTGGTTGTTGATGTTCTGGGACGCTGTGTCAACTTCAGACTGTTACATGCATTATCTGTTTTCAAAATTCACTTCTTTTTTCACAGGAAGTGTATAGTTTGCATAAACTCTCAAATAAAAAAAAAAACCAGACTATGCCAGTACAATGCCGAAAATTATTTTTTTTCCTTCAACAACAAACATGTAGTTACATTTAGCCAACACACACATGACTTTGGGTTCAGGCAAAAAAAGCACAAGGTTCGGAACAAGATCAGGGTTTGGCTTTATAATCTTCTGGTAGGCGAACACTGGCCTCCCAGCTGAAAGCTGGTGGTTGTTTGACCTATCCCCACCCCTCTCACCTGTCCTACTCAGACTTCTGCCTCTTTAACTTACAATGTTGTCCCACTGTGTTTCCCCCTGACACCACAGGGCACTGTTAAACAATAATAGCGACTGGCCACATATCATGCCGACATGAGAGGACAGCTTTTTTTCTTCAGTGTCTGACACTAGAAGTCACTGCCCAAGCAGCAGTATTAAACGACTTCAGAGTGAGACCAGGTTGGAAATGCTTGCAGTTCATTGAAAGTTCTTGCATTTATCTATTTCTGTATGGAATTGCATGAAAATAGGATTTAGCCATGTGAATTTTCAAAATTTTCTTGGGGAGAACAGGACACACATCAGGACATATTACTGGATTTTTTAAAGCAAATGATCAATACTACCATCAGATTGATGAAATTAACCTTGATCTGCGCCGTAAAACCAATATTGAGCATTTATGGACATATGTGGGGCTTAGGCCTACAGATATGAATATGTGTGCATATACATATTAACTTTTTTAAGGTAAAAAAAAAAAAGAAAAAAAGTGCTGCCGTGTCCACGTTATGTATGTTCATGACCATGCACGCACAAGCAGATATTACGTCACAAGGTAAAATCTCACTCCGGCCCTCTCACCAACTCTTGGAAACAAACCGAAAAAGGAGCATCATTAATTGAACCATTAATTAAGGTTGTTGCAACTAACCATAACCCATAAAAACATGATCCTTAATTTCATTCTGTTGTAGTGCATTTGTACTGTTCACTAAATACTATATAATGGCTGTGACCACTGTTCTGCACCCTTCCCATCCTATGCTTGACCAGTGAACTTAAACATTTACAGCATGTATCTCTTCCATAGTGTCAGCTGAGTGCATGTTTCGAGCTCTGCCCTCCTGTGGCTACACACACACCTGCAGCCTCTTCGCTGCTGCAGCTTATTTGTCTCCTTTCTTTTGTTCCATTCTTAAAGTTTATACGGCCTGATTCGTGTGACTTGGTTTTTACTCTATAACAGATGTGACCTGAAATGTAGCAAAGTACAATACCTTTGATTAGTAGGTAACATTAAAATTACTTGGAAATTAAAAAAAATTCATCCATGGAAATATGATTTTTCAGTTAGTCCAGTTTAAGTGATCCGTCAGAGTTAGAAGGCTTGTCTGACACCCAAGGGATGCACAGCAGTTCATAATACTATGAAAAAAGATACTGAAGTTTGAAAGTTACAGTATTAGCAGATAAACAATCAAGCCACATATCAAGTACAGTTTTTCTTGATTGCTTTGATGCATCAGTCAACTCAAACTCCACATTTTCAAAACAGTTAACACACAGGCTGAAACAGTGGCACTCATGGTCAAAATGACACATTTTGTTAGCAAAAGGCTCTAACCATGCCAAAACATTTAAAATGTGCAACAAAAGCAAATTTTGCCTTCAAACAACACAACTTGCAAACAAGTGTATGAGCTCTTCCAATCAACCATTACACAGTGGACAACAAAACAGAGCACTCAGTGCGAATCAGTGCACCATTGTTTGTCACTGCACTTAGCTTTCATGCCAGTGCCATTTGTTGTCAAATTTGCCTTCTTGCAAAGAATTGGATCCACAATCAGAAATGCTTTGATGCAAATTTTATTGATTCCATTGATTCTTTTTTTTTCAAACTGTGGCTGAAAACTGAAATATTGTAAATATTACACAAAATACATGTAAACCAAAATAAAATCTATTAGAGTATAAGAAATTAAGAAAATAAAAATAAAATAAAATCTATTACAGTAAAGTATAAAAATCTATTACTGTAGAGTATAAGAAATAGCCACTATTGATACTCAGTCTCTTCTGTCTTGACGATGGGGCCACATGGCCTCATGCACATCACATTCAATGCCCTCTCTTGCAATGCACCGAGGGAAAAATCGGTAACACTTTATTTGAAGGTACCGTCATAAGAGTGACATGACATTGTCATAAGAGTGACATGACACAGTCATAAACATGTCATAAACATTATGTCAATGTCATTAAACGTTTATGACTGTTGTCATTAAGTGTCATTTGATTTGGTAATGACAAGTTGACATTATTTTGGTTGTCTTCATTATGACAACTTGACATTAATCAAGGTGACATAACCAGAATTTGTCTTTGTCATGACAACTTGACATTAAATTTGTTTGCGATGTCCTTATTATGACAACGTGACATTATTCAAAGTGACATTACTAGAAAATGTCTTTGTCATGACAACTTGACATTAAATTTGTTTGAGATGTCCTTATTATGGCAACGTGACATTATTCAAAGTGACATTACTAGAAAATAGAAAAATGCTGTGCAAGGTTAAAGACCAATTCTAGCACTTGGTCATCGATGTTTGACAGAATACCAAAAACTGACTGTCATGACATCATTATGACATTGTAATGACAAAATTCTCTGACCTAAAGTAAAGTGGTAGCATTTTGATCTGTCATTAACATATCGTGAAGGATAAACTGACTGTCATGACATCATTATGACAATGTAATGAAGAAATTCTTTGACCTAAAGTAAAGTGGTAGCATTTTGATCTGTCATTAACATTTTAACAATTTTGTCATTACAATGTCATAATGATGTCATGACAGTCAGTTTTTGGTATTCTGTCAAACATCGATGACCAAGTGCTAGAATTGGTCTTTAACCTTGCACAGCATTTTTCTATTTTCTAGTAATGTCACTTTGAATAATGTCACGTTGTCATAATAAGGACATCTCAAACAAATTTAATGTCAAGTTGTCATGACAAAGACATTTTCTAGTAATATCACTTTGAATAATGTCACGTTGTCATAATAAGGACATCGCAAACAAATTTAATGTCAAGTTGTCATGACAAAGACAAATTCTGGTTATGTCACCTTGATTAATGTCAAGTTGTCATAATGAAGACAACCAAAATAATGTCAACTTGTCATTACCAAATCAAATGACACTTAATGACAACAGTCATAAACGTTTAATGACATTGACATAATGTTTATGACATGTTTATGACTGTGTCATGTCACTCTTATGACAATGTCATGTCACTCTTATGACGGTACCTTCAAGTAAAGTGTTACCGAAAAATCTTCTTGCATGCCTTATCCAACCTTGACATTCATCTTTACCTATTTCTTGGGCAGCAGCAGTCATTGCATTCAGCAAGGGCATCTGCTCATAAGGATGGTGATCATAAACCTTCCACCTCCAAGCACTGAAGACCTCCTCTATGGGATTCAAAAATGGGGAATATGCTGGAAGGAGCTGCATCATCATCATTCGAGGGTGTACTGCAAACCACTCATTGACAAGGCGAGAGTGGTGGAACGCCACATTGTCCCAGATAATGACGAAGAGTTGCGTGCCAGGCCTCAACAGCCCTCTCTCCTCAGGTGAGATCAGCCTGTCATGAAGTGCATTCAGGAATGTCATGAGGCGCTCTGTGTTGTATGGGCCAATAGTGGGGATATGGCATAGGACACCATCATTGGCGATGGCAGCACACATAGTTATGTTGGCGCCCCTCTGTCCTGGAACTGTGATAGTGGCCCTGTACCCAGTGAGGTTCCTTCCACATCTCCTCACTTTACAGAGACTGAAGCCGGCTTCATCAACATAAATGAAGACATGATGTGCCCCCTCAGCTTCAAGCTCCACTATTATAAGTTAAAAAAAAAGGCAAAATGACAATGAAAAGTGACCCCAGTTGACTCTAACTGCATGATATGACAAGGCATTACAGTATACTGTAGTAATGTTTCCTTACCTCCACATATTGGCATTTGGCCTCCTTCTCAACGTCAGAGTTCCTGAAATGGAACTGTATAGAGCTGCTTTATGGCCATATGGTTCCTTCTTAGGATGCGGTCAATGGTGGTCACACTCACGTTGTTGATGTTCCTAAACATGCCCTGATCTGCTATCACTGCTGCCCTGATTTCACGCAGCCTTATGGCATTGCTTGCTACAACCATGTTCACAACAGCTGCCTCCTGGTCAGCGCTAAAAATTCTCCCTCTACCACCAGAGAATGGTAGCCTTTGTATTCTATAAAGAATACATGTAATGTGAATGAGGAAACAATTACATAAATTATATCACTGAGGATATTTCTGTATATACTATCCAGCAACATTACCTGTTTTCCTGTCGAAAAATTGTGACAATGGATGCAACAGTGTTTGTGTCTGTTTCGAACAGGTTGGACTCTTTGTCCAGCCTCTCTAAGTGAAAGGCCATGATTGATAACGTGATCAACAACAGTTGCCCAAATTTCATCAGAAACCTGAGCCCTTCCAACTATACCTTCACCTCCCACTCGGACTCCTCTTCCTCGGACCCCTCTACCTCTTATTCTAACTCTCATCTGCCTTAGACCTCTTCCATCCATGTTGGCAAAGAACAACACAGACGCTGCACCTTTTAAGACCTGCAGACTGATTGCTAATTGAAGATTTGTGTGAAGGAGTGTCAAACAGGTGCTTCAGTAATTTCATACTGATGTAGGTAGTCTCTAATAGTTAGGAACAGATGGTTTCTGTTTGGTTGCCATAGCTAAAACAATGGAGTTTGGACTGCTTGAATGACATCCGTGTTAACTGTTCTGCAAAAAGGTGAGGAAAATGTGTCAATCCGATGAGAAAGGGTTGTTAACACATTTGCAAGAGGTGTCTTGTGCTCTGCTGAGACAGTGATGATGAAAACCAAGTGGATCCCAGTTTCTTTAAGCAGCTCAAAGCAATCAAGAAAAACTGTAATCTACCAGGAATACATTTGATTGGCCACCACAGGTTTTGCCCACAGGCTGTAAAAATAATGGACATAACTACTGTGACATCACCCATTTGTTTAAGTCATCGAATACCTGCAATTGGTCACTGACTTCCACTGTCAGACACTGATGAAAAAAGATGGCATTTCATGTATGCATGATTTGTGGCTGGTTGCTGTGATTATATAATGGCACTCGGTGGGGTCAGGGGTAAATATGGCGGGTCAACAACAAAAGTTAAGGGGGCAAAAGTCTGAGTAGGGCTGGTGGGAGGGGTGGCCACACAGGCCCGTCTTCACTGTCCGTAATACTGTAAAGCCAAACCCTGTTATTTTTTTCCTAAACAAACGCATGTGCTTTTTTTTGGCCAAACATAACCACATGCGTTTGTTGTTGAAGGAAAAAATGTCAATGGCCGGTGTTGTACCGATGTAATGTGTTTATTTTGAAAGAGACTGTAAGAAAACTGCACATTTCCTCTTAAAACAGAAGTGTATTTTGAAAAACACAATGCATGTAACGGGCTGAGGCTGACACGGCGTCCGAGGACATCAACAACAAACGCACCCAGGATACCATGCATTTCATATATCACTGTGGGAAATCCATAATCAAATGCTGATGTATGATGAGTTATAGGTTATAGGTTGTGTTTTTGTTGTCATGAACATGGTGTGATAAACTGTTAACATACACATATAACCCATCTTTTACATGATATTTTCACGTTCATATGAAAATATATTTTAGCTGACCATCCTTGCATTATTTAGTATTCTTTGAAACTTGAACCCTGCTGGCAGTGAAAAGAACCTTACTGTAAAGCAACAACCTGAACAAGAATGTGTTGACCCAACTCTGTATTAATACAGACAAATTCTACAGTAAATAATTTATGACTAGTTCTGCTGCTGTAACTCATGCCACCTCATGATAAATTAAAACCCCTACCTTAGCTGTTGTATGGGATAGATTCATATATTTACATTTTATCCCATTTGTGTTCTCACGGCTCAGATGGGGCCCCCGGCTCCTCAGCTCCTCTGACCTGCTGTACAGAAAGTCCTGTGAGGAATAATTATAGGAGAAATGTTGTGATGCCCATACTCTCAGTTTTTTATTAGATCACTTTTAGGTTTCCTCCCACATATGAGAACTTCTGAGCATTTCTTCCTCATGGTAATATCAGTTACTGATGACCTCATCACATGTTGCCCATCCCCTGATATATTACATTGTAGCCCAAGATGGCCACTGCAATTTAAATTCCTCCTACTGGAAAATGTGGCTGAAGGAGGAGAAACGTAGCAGAAGTAGACCATGACAGATATTTAATAAGCGTTGCTGCAATTAAAGCATGACCTTTTGTAGCAGTGGAGGCAGAAAACAATGCAAGGATGCAATTATACACACATGTACAAGCTGTGTGAAAAGAATACAATGTGGTTTGTGCAGGAAGCATCCACAGGAGTGATTACCATTTGCTCGAGGGGAGCAGGATCCACATCTCAGAAATTAAAACCCTGTGGTGGAGTGCTCTGTTGGGTTCTTTTATGGTAGGTGGGAGAGCGCTGAAGTGGGCGTCTTCCAGCAAGTTAAATCACAGGCTAGAGTAATAACCAATGGGTGGGACAACACATGACAGGAAAATGGGAGAAGTTAAACCAATATTTAGACTACTAACTCTGCAATCTGGAAATAGGTTACATTGAAGCAGAGCTGGAGAGGGTTGGGAAGTGTCACGCACACTTATGTCTTGCTCTATTGTGATCCAGGCTCAGATGAGTGCAGCAGGGAACAATGCTCATGTTAATTATGTAGTGTTTTGTTCTTTTTGTTTAGTGCTTTTCATCTCCATATATCCCCATATATCACACTGCTTACCTCTCGTTTAGGAATTTATGGCCCTGGCAGCATGTTCTCATCCCGAAGTTGTTAAATACAGTCGCTTTGTCAATGATTTCACTGTCACCTGACGCCAAAAGCCACCTTTCGCGCTGGTATGACATGCAGGGGTGTAGCACCATATTCTGGGCCCTATACATAAGCAGTCTGCCTGGGCCCCTTGCCCTTCCTCTCCTGATCCATGTCTCTGTCACACACATTTTGAATTTCTTCTTCTTCTTTTTTTTATAAAGTCAGTTTGCTTATGCTTCTAGGGTTGAAAGGGTCAGAGATTTTTATGATATGTCTAAACCTAACCATGTGCTTTTGTTGACATCCTGGTGTTGGTTGCGGCGTCCAACAGCAGTCACAGGACACCTGACATATAATACGTAGACATGGAGGACCACTGACAAAGCTGCAATATGTGACGACTTGGGATGAGAGCGTGTTGGCTCTGGATGGGTTTGTGCAGCCTAAACATTCATATCACAAAGTCAAAACCAGTACCTTTACATGTTTAATTATTAAAATTGGTCTATTGAAACACAATAGATTATGACAACCAAGTGTACAAATGAAATAGAAATATTCCCTATTGTCTGTCACTTGCTCTGGAAGATCCATTTAAAAAAAGCAATCGAGAAAAGAATATTAATGAGCAACATACTTCACAATGAACAATCAGAACATTCAATATAACATGGTTTTTCTTTTTCTAGACATCTTCACATTAGAAACGAGCGACTCCGCTTCTGTGTTTTAGTACAAAACGGAGAGCTGAAATTGTTTCACAGTTTCTTCAAAATCCTTCACATAAAATTGAAAGAGCTGTTACTACTGAGTTTTTTTTCCTTCTCTTTCTTATGTTCCTCAAAATTGTATTCGTCCTTGAAAAGTTTGTCAGTAAGAGACACTGGCTTTGTCGGTTGGGGATTCCAAAGTCATTGTGTGATTTCCCTCCATGCTGCGATGTGGGTGACAGTTTGTAGTGACTGGCAGTGCTTGCCATGCTCTTTTGTGACAGAATCACCCAAGGTCACAAAAACACACAAGCAATTTTCTAAGACTTGATGGTTGAAGTCAAACGTGCATGGCCACCAGCGAAAACAACAGCCTCATTCAGAACATTTGCAAAACCTACGAACAGTATATGCAGAAGCAACTGTCATTGTCATGTTGCTCCTTGAGCTACCCTTCGAGGCCACGCCAAAGGAAAAAAAAAAGAATAAATATGCAAACCTTCAACACCAGAATGCAAACATAGGAAAAATCTGATATACATACTATATGTGCAGTCAGTATACACTGGTTTACTACTTTTTTTTGGTTTTTTTGTTTGTTTTTTTTAATTTTTTTGCTCATGGGAGAAGAAAAAAAAAGAACTAAGGTTGTTTAAAACATCATGCTCTAAAAGGTTTGCTGCAGCAATGAGTCAAGTGTTTCTCTCATGAGGAAGAAACACGCCGGATGAGAGTGTTGTTCAACCTGAGAACCTATGAGTCATTTAAAAGGCGTGAATGATGTCCCAGCAGTGGAAGCCAACCCATACAGTCACTTCTGCAGATATTTGGATGGCATTACACCTGTTTACTTCGCCTTTCCTTTGGCTCCACACTTCTATTTTGGGAAGCAAAAGGAAAAATGAACTGCAAAGTTAACGTGTAGACTGTCAGTTGTAAATTGAGAGTATTTTCATTCACATGAAATGAACGCTTAAAAAAAGCTGCAGACTAGGGCTGCACCTGACTTAGAATTATGTCAGCCGAATCAAATTTAGTTGTTTAACACAAATATTTGACTTCTCGTTTCTCTTATTCCACATAAATTCTGAGAGTTTGAACATGGTTTGGTGGGATGTAAAGGGTTACAGTTGTTCATGTAATATCCACCTTATTTCTAGCCCCCATGATACCTTGTGTGAATCATGGGTGCGACTTCTAGCGCTAAACCAGAACTGCCATTTCCTAATGGTAACAGTAGGCTAATCCTCTTGGGAAATATGTGTAACATCCATCTGTTACACCTCAGATACCTGTGCCATCTCTCTTGTTTACCTTTTTTAACCAACTGCATTAGCAATTAGCTTATGTTTCTATGTTAACTTGTTAAATTTAACATATCCCGAGCTAGCTTACGATAAACGTCTACTCCGTCTAAAAGATGATTTATGATTTCTTCTGACTAATAAACAGCCTTAGGTCATGATCACACAAAGCGTTTTACAGGGTTTTTTTTTTAAACTGAATGCCACTAGCAAAAAACACGCTTGCTGCACCTTTTCATTGTTGCCAGGCAACCATCCCACTACTTTCTTACCCTAACCTCCCTGTGCAATCAATCTGCTGTTTTGGCTAGCTAAAACTACCGACTTATTTTCATAGTTGATTAGTAGCTGGTTACTAAAATGGACAGGCAGAGGGTACTTGCTCTCGCTCTGGCTGAGGGTGTGAGGCAGTCAGCAAAGAGTTTGTTGGGCACAGGGAAATGGAGATCTGTGTGGGTACATGAGACCCTAAAAAAGAGGGTGGATCATGGGTACCTCCAGTTTCTCCTCCATTGTTCACCAACTGTAAACTTGTTGTTGTGACCACCACAGAAGGCCTGCCTCTTAAATCATCTGCGTGAACAATGGGGAAAAAAGCAGAGATGACATGGGGTACTTTTCTGCTCAGGTTTTTTTTTTTTTTTTTTTTCCAACTTGAGGAGTTTAGAGAACTTAAGCAAAAATAAGTGCCAAGAGCATGGAAATGTGAGGTGCCTAGCAACGCAAAAACAGTACGGAATAAGCTTCATTCTTATTAAAAACAATGACAAAAACCCAGCTCAAATGCTTTCTGTGTGGGGGCGTCAGTAGCGTAGTGGATAGTGCCGGCGCCCCATGTGTAGAGGTGCAGCAGTCGCAGGTTTGACTCCGGCTTGCAACCCTTTGCTGCATGTCAACCCCCACTCTCTCTCTCTCTCTCTCTCTCTCTCTCTCTCTCACCCCATTTCACTCTGTCCTGTTCAATAAAGGCAAAAAGCCCAAAAAATAATCTTTAAAAAAAAAAAAAAAAATGCTTTCTGTATGATCTGGGCCTTAACAACGCAATTGAAGAATCTCAGTTGATTGAGGGGTCTCCACCTTTTAGGGGGCAGCCCTACTGCAGACCTTTTTGTAACTCATTTCATTGTGCCGAAATATTAAGATTACATTCAATCAAGTAGTTGTTTTTCACATACAGTCAAAAAATTTCACTGTGCAAAGCTTTTTTTTTACGCAAGTGCAACTAATCAACACTTCTTGTTCTCCACTTTTCTTTTTCAGTTTGCTCTAAGCTGCATTCAACACTGCCTTAAAATGTCCTTGCTCTCTGAGAGCATCAAACTGAAACTGTGACTGTAAAGTGGTGAAAATGTCTCAATTTAAAACTGCCAGTAATCTTTATAACCTTTTAGTTCCTGTGCCATTTCGGTCCATAAATAACAGGAGCTATAGAGTCAAAATGTGCTACTATCCAAATATTTCAAGAGCTCACTGCATGAGAACGTACAATAGTAAAATGAAACAACACAGATTCATCATTAAACTCATATTTGTCCTGTATAATCATGATCATGATGGTCATTGTGTCTGATTAGACTCCATGGTGGCTCTGCACAAGAGTCTCTGGTGAATTTGGAGAAAACCTAATATGCCCTCACATGCTCTCAAGAGTCATTTAGCATTAGAGTCATCCTAGTTGAGTTTGAATGAGGCTGTATGGAGGGGACAACCGAGGTTAAAGTTCATAGTCTTTCCCTCTGGTCGACTACTCCAGTTCCTCTCTGTGCTCCATGCGCAGCTCTCTCCTTCCTCCTCCTCCGCTAGACATTTGCCTCCCTCTGTCATTTTCCTCCTCTCCGTCCTCCTCCTCTTCTTCCTCCTCCATTCCTTCCTCCTCTTCCTCCTCCTCTTCCTCTTCATCCTCTTCTTCAGTGCCGTCCATGGAGTCGTCGGCTCCCAGCATGGCTTGCTGCATAGCCAGGGTGGCTGAGTCTGAGGACAGCGACTGGAGGCTGTCCATACTCAGCGGGTCTGAGGGGAGGCAGGGAATGAGAGAGGGGGGGTGAGGAGTTGAGTAGAAGAAACATCGATTTGCCACATGAAACTGCTTTGTTGAGTGTTTTTACCAGCTTTAACGACCTGGTCTGTTTGCTTTTGTCCTGCATCTCTCTCTGTCTCTGTCCCTCTCTCTCTTTCTGTCTCATTGTGTCATATGGATTACTGTTAATGTATTATGTTGATGTCGTATGCTGTAAAGCCCTGTGAGGCAAATTGTGATTTGTGATATTGGGCTTTATATATAAAATTGATTGATTGATTGATTGATTGATTGATTGATTGAAAAGACCTCTGTGGGTAATTCAGCTCATAGTAAAAACCTTCTGAACAATCAACACTGAAGGAATTCTAAACAGAAGTTTCAGCTGGTTGCAATCTGCAGTCCTCACCACTAGACGCCACCAAATCCCCCTAAATCTTACACATTGTTCCGTAAGGATAACAGACCCAGACTCACAGTTTACAGCTACTCTTAAATCCTTTGGAATTCAGGATCTGTCCTCAGGGATCATGTGGTCCATGGAAGCTATCAGATTTTTTTTTTTTTTTTTGTGTGTGTGTGTGTGCGCGTGAAGCAAACTTCAAACACAGTTTATACTTACCCATTTAGTCATATACCCAGATATAACTGAATGGGACAATTTTGATGACTTCAATTCCAGTGACAGTAATGATGGAGATGCATTTGATTGCACTATAAATTGATTTAAGATTTAAAATGGTAGTTATATACTAATATTATTTTATATCAGACTGTGTAAAGTTATGTATTTGGCAGAACCTACACTCAATAAACAATTTAACTATAAATTTGGTACAGAGTATTATTGCCTAGAAACAGAGCTTCATTTTCAAAAGTTCCCCCCTCTGCCTGAATGAAAACTACACTGAAGAATATCCTCATATTAGTACTACTACTCCTATTATTGTTCAGTTTAAAGGATGGCAGTGAAGTTCTCCACACTAGTCTGTTGTTACTTACCACAGCTGCAGTACAGAGATAGCAGATAACAAATTACACACAATGACTAAAATCTATAACCCAAAATGGGACTCGACATGAAAAACTAGACAGTTCTCTCTTGGATGACTGAAAACTATTTCTTTATCTAACTACTCACAAGAGAGTTGGACCCCTCCTGTGTTCAAACACATTTAGATCTAATTTAAGATTCCTGTAGGAAAAAAGCAGATTTCCCCCCCCCCCAATAATTCAATATTCTTTGTTCTTGACTCAGGCCTTCACATCCTCCCGCATAAATACAAGGAAAGAGTCAATAGTGACATCTAGTGGGGACATTTTAAACATTTGGGGACATTTTAAAACATGGGCTGTGTTTGTCTATTTCATTTCTTGAGAAATGTTAATGTTGGCATACTGTCTGAGTTGTTTCCTGATCTGTGCGTCTGCAGAACTCCTGCCACAATGGAGTCAGGCCAGAAGCGCTGTGTTGGACGGTGCTGGGACTTCATCTTCTTTGCTTTAGGAGCAGGGTCTGGGTTACTGGCGTCCAACATGGGCTGGAGGATACGCCGACGAGCGTTGATAAACCTGTGAGGATGAGAAAAGGACAGGGGTTGAGGGGTTGGGAGTGATGGAGAGGATATATTTTTCTTTTTTCAAATCAAGAGACGTTTCATCTTAGAGAAATCAACACAGTTGACAGGTTATCAAAAATCATTATATAACTTTGTGTATAAACTTTTCTGGAACAGGACACCAGGGGAAATTAGGGAAGAATGAATGCATAACAATTACTAACTTTAAGACTGCACACACAGAGAGGTCCAGATGAGCGCGAGTTTCAAACAAACTCAATCCAAAATTATTCACCAAACCTTTTCAGCTACACTGCTTACATCAGGGTGGTGTGTGAGATTGTTTCTGGTTTCCATATAGTTTACTGATCAGTCATGTGACTCATATATCACAAAAAAAATGCCAATTATATGAACAACATTGTTGTCATATATTTTTAAAATATGTTTTCTAAAAACATACTACAACCCTGATTCCAAAAAAGTTAGGATTCTGTGAAAAACACAAATTAAAACAGTAGGCAATGATCTCTGATATTCTTTGTAACCTTTATTCAATAAGACAAGATATTTTATGTTTGAACGGATACACTTTATTGTTTTTTTAAATTTACACTCATTCTGAATTTGATGCCTGCAACACGCTCCAAAAAAGAAAGAGAAAATTGTGTAATGTTTTAAAAAAAAAGCAGGTAAATAGGGTAATTGGTAACAGGTACTTGTATCATGAGTGGGTTTGAAAGGGGCGTCCTCGAAAACCTCAGCTGAGGTTAACCACTTAGTGAAAAACTGAGGTCAAACAGTCCAGTTTAAGAAAAACATTTCTCAATGCTCAATTGCAAATAATTTGTAGATTTGGCCATTTACATACATAATGTCATAAAAAAAAAATACACAGAATCCTCGGAGGAAAGGAAAATTAAAAATAAGAGGTCTTCTTTGTCTAACCCATTTCTCCTAGACATAACTGAGTGCAGTATAACATTCGACCATTTTCTCGACCATTTAGCTCCTGAGAAACAGTCTTCCTCTTGTCTCAGCCTGATCATAATTTAAGATCTGAAAATGTTCTTTTTCCTCTCTCACGGCAGTAATCTTTATTTGTCTGAAAAAATGCAGCTCTTGAGAAAAAAGTAAGATCCAAGAGAAAACTTGATTGGCTTATAAAGGAGTCTGAACATTTTCACAAATTTGTCTCAGTGATCAAACTCAAGTCTCAACACAAGATTTGATCCATTCTCAGAGATGAGAAACCCTCTGAGAAGCCTCTGACCACAGAAAAAGAACTTCTGCTGATTTATTCTTTTGTTCCCTTAATATTCTCCTAAGAAGGATGTTAGGAGAAATGAAATGATATCATCTTCAAATGATAAGACAAAGAAAAGACTACTGTGAGCTGCAAAAATGTTTCTCTGGATTTCAATCTCTGCACATGAGGGGCAAGACTGAAAATCAATATTGAATGCCAGTGACCTTTGACCCCCCAGGCTGCACTGCATTAAAAAACGACCTGATTGTATAAAGGATATTACTACATGGGCTCAGGAACACTTTCGAAAACCACTGTCAGTAAGACTCTACCATGCAAAATGAAAGCCATATATCGACAATATCCAGAGACAGCGCCAACCTCTCTGGGCCTAAGCTCATCTGAGATGGGCTGACCCAAAGTGGAAAAGTGAACTGTGGTCTGAGAAGTCCAGGCTAAAGAGGAAAAGGACCATCCAGATTGTGACCAGCTCAAAGTTCAAAGCTAGCATCTGTGATAGTATGGGGGTGTGTTAGTGCCCATGGTATCATGGGTAAGTGGCACTGAAAATGTGTGGCGCATTATGAAGCACAAAATACAACAATGGAGACCCCGGACTGTTGAGTAACTTAAGTCTTACATCAAGTTTCAACGATTACTGTCTTACAACGATTACAACGCTCACTGAGTGTTGTTAAAAGAAGAGGTGATTTCACACAGTCATTATGTTTACATGACATTAGAATAAAATGTATCATCTATGCATCAATCTGGAATTTCTTTTCCCCTCTACAATATAAACTGCAGAATCTGTCTTGAGAGATAACTCCTGCATGTATACAGTCATGCTCCACAGTTTCCACCCCGTGCTTTGACCCAGAAGTCAAATAGCATTTAATGCATAACAGAAGAAGAAACCTGTAACAACATGGCAAAATATACATCCAGAGATGTTCAATTTTGGATGGACAAAATGTACAGAACTATAAAGTTGACCGGCACGCTACCAGTTTGCCACTAGCTAACCGTAGCTAACTTGTTTGTTGACTGTTTGACATAATTGCTTAACCACAAAACAAGCTGAAAGGGGGTATATAACCACCTATTTTAATAGAATTGGCGATACTGCCCTCCTGTGATTGTAGACTGGGACAAGGAGAATAGTCAAATCAAATGGCCCAGTTGAGCTACAACCATAGCTCCACTTAACTGTGTATGATAATGTACCGAGCAGTAAACATGCCCCTGTCCCAACTATTTTGGAATGTTTTGCAGTCATCAAATTCAGAATGAGTGCATATTTATAAAAAACAATAAAGTTTATCAGTTTAAACATTAAATATATTGTCTTTGTGCTGTATTTCATTGAATATATGTTGAAAAATGCAAATAATGGTGTTCTGTTTTTATTAACAGCAACTTTTTTGGAATGGGGTTTTACATTTATTCCTAGTGAATAAGAAATTTTGCACTTTCAATCTTATTTTTAAAAGTATACTCTAATCTCTTCCATTTCCAAAAGAAAAAGAAAAGAAAAGAAATCAATAAAAGAGGAGGGAAAGTGCGTGAAAGAAGGAAGGCAATTTTGTGTACTTGATATATAAAACCAGGAGATGGCGCCACCCTGCCAGTAATGTGCTGAGGAATGATGGTATATTCAAGTTCAAGTAAAACCTCTTCTCCACACATTGTTCACATACCATCATAGAAAGCATTGTATTTCTGTCTACATGTGCACATGAGAGCTCGAGAGCAGCAGGACGACTGCCGTTCTTCTTATAGGAGAAGCATCTTACCAGTTGTTCACTTGCAAAAGGGTTAGATTTGTTTGTGCTGCAATCTGCCTTTTCTCGTCTTCTGTTGGGTACGGGTGCTGAAAGCAAGAAGAAACAACATCTCAGTTTTCAAGTAGTTTTTAATTAATAGTATTTGTGTGTCACTCTCTAATTGATCCTGACTTCTCATGTGAAAGCACACATTTTTTTACTCTCTGACCATTCAGTAAATATCCTTCTTCAACTAGTTTAAGCTTTATATATCATCATTTCCTTTTCTGCGTCTAGGTATAGTTGCCACCTAAACACTTGCCATGAAAAGGCCAACCTGTATGAACATTTCAGATGAATACACACACACACACACACACACACACACACACACACACACACACACACACACACACACACACACACTCTGCCTCACCATGAGATGCTGAAAGAGCCAGGAGCGCATGATGTTTGTGGCATGTTTGGGCAGGACCCCCCTCTTATTCTTGGACTTCTTGTCTTCGCTGTCCAACAGGGATGACAGGTCCACGTTTACCTTTGGGATAAACACCAGGAAGAGAAGAGAAAGGGAGAAAGGAAAAGAGAGGGAAAGAAAGAGCGGATGGTAGGGCTTAGTTATTGTTGCCACGGAAACAAAGGGAGACTACCAATTACCTATCTTTTTTTCAGTGGCAAGGGCAGAAACACCTCCTCAAGTGTCACCATGGAAACTGAATTTGAGTAATGATACTTAAAATATAAAAAAGCGGCACTCTCGACTGTGCGGAAACACAAGAGGGTCAGTGGTCTCTTTGGGGTTTTTGACGTCACGTTTAAGGAGCAGAGGGTCAGGCAAGCCTTCGGTCAAAAGTTTGGATTTGACAGTTTGGTGCTGAATTAGGGGAGGGCTACTACAAAGTGTGACTGTGTTTGGCTTGGTGTTTCATTATGTTGACCTAAGCCTGTCTATGTTCAGTGAGAAATCATTATTCAGATGTTATTGTTTGGAGTGTGAGTGGTGAAGGACGAGATGCTCTCAGAGTATTGACAGTGTTTGACAGACTGCCGTGTACATATGGATGTGTGTGAGTCCATGTGTTTGGTCTGGCTGAGCCATTTCTGTGAAGGCTGACTTTGTAGTCCAATATTCTTGAGGGGACATTTCGTTTTGTGATAGTCATTGAGGGTTTTGTGATTGAAGTTGATGTAAGTTAAGGTTAGTAATTGCTTTAGATGTTTGAGCCAAGAGTATGTACTAGGTACGAGTTGAGCTGCAGGGCATAACTGCAACAGAGAAATCTCTAGGAATGTAGAAAGTCATCATGGTAATATTTTTCTTATTATCAACAAATCCCATAAAACCCAAATCAACAATGAATGCATCTACTAACAAATACTGTGTATATCAAAGCCTAATATATCTTCTTCCTCTGTGCCACAGAGCCCCACTGTTGACCAAAAACTATTTAAAATGTATCAGTGGGCCACACTGTTGCACTTCATGTTCCTTCACTACCATGAACACACACACACACTTGGGTATACTGTGACTCAATCCCACCCACACCAACTTGCTGCCATAAATACTTAGGAAAGCCTGGGTCTTCAACAGGGGCTCTGTGACCCCTCACTGCAGGGGGGCTGCAAAATTATTGTTTAATAATTTAAGTTGTAATTTTTTTTCCCCCAAATTAAAATATTTTTTAAAATAATACACATCAACATGAATACAACATATTTTTTTTGGAAAAGACAAACTGAGCTATTTATAGAAAGAATGAAATTAATTAATTAATTTATAAATTAAATGTCATTTACAGTACACAACGCGGATCACAGGCTGTTAACATAAATCCTTGTGCAATCATGGGAGCTAGCTTATGCTAAATCACTATGCGGCTGTGAACTAGTTGGGTTAATTTTTCCCCCCCTAAAATTAAAATATGTCTGAAAATTAATGACATGAATACAACACATTTGCAAAGATATATTGGCCTATTTATAAAAATAAATAAATAAATACATTTTAAATACGCATATCAGTGAAGATAACTTGGCCTCTTCAAACTATTTTATTTTACAGTACACAACATGCATGAGGCTGACCGTGAACCCATGAATCCCTGTGCAATCATGTGAGCTAGCTAACGCTAAATGACGGTGTGGCATCTTGTTTGTTTGTTTTTTTCTTTGTTTGTTTGTTTTTCCACATATGGGCCATTAGCTGTATAATTGCCCATATGCCAAGTGTACAGACATTTTTATGAGCTTTCAAGCAAGAGACTCTGACAACACTGTCCACGAAAGTGCAGAGGCTGAGGCTAACACACCTAGCCGTGCTATAACTGCTGCTGACCTAAGCCTAGTTCACATTACACAATTTTCACCATGATTTTGACGTCGAAGAGAATCTTGAGAGCCGCCTTGGGTCGGATAGTCAGATAGTCTGCCACAACAAGTACTCGTGTGAACAAGCCTACGAGCAAGTCACCCCCTCGTCTGTGACTGGAACTGGGTATCTGGCATGCTAGAAAACTGGAGAAGTCTGACACGACTGACGAAGGGCATCAGCCAATGAAAGGCAGGATACGTCCCATGTCAGCACGCAGGAGGATGGAAGAAATGTAAGGAGGACAAGCAAGCCGGCAAGCAACAACAACAATGGCGGTGCCCACTGTTTTTAGCCTCACTGTAGCCTGTAGCTCTGACTGTTTCTCTGTGCTCTGCGTTCACGTGTGCGCGCCTGCACGAGACCAGCAAAAGCATGAACTTTGCTCACCCGTGTTTTAAATCACATGACACGTGCACCACAGGGAGAGACAATGGTAACCACAGTAGCCAAAAGATAATTTGCACTACGGTCTTTTAGCAAAGGACAGCCCAACATGTCTGAAGACTGTGAAATTTAGGAGGAACAGCATTTCTCTGTTGAGCCGAATTTGTTTAAGTCAGAGTATACGGATGGAACTCAGGCTACTGGACAAAGCAGCTGCCGCAGCTCATGAGCCTAACCTTCAGCCAGCCACAGAATACCGTGCATCACTGATCACCCTGAGCGTGCACACGTGACCAGAGAAGCAGTCAGAGCTACAGGCTACAGTGAGGCTAAAAACAGAGTTCATATGACGTTTTTCGAAGCACCTTTTTATGCGCGGCTTCAGGACACTTGGATCACTACGGATGAGCATGTTGGAGATAGTCTGGGGCGCCGTCAGCCATTAGGTGTGCTAGCCGCTCTCCCCACCGATCTCTTCACCAGGGCCTCCATCGGCATATGGGTGAGTAGATAATGGCTGAATTTTCATTTCTGGGTGCACTATCCCTTTAAGCATTGAGAGATGGGGTAATTCATTGTTGGTTTTTTGTTTCTTTGTGGGATTTGTTGACAATAACAAAAGTATATAATGTCCCTAGACTGATCTTTGAATGTCTGTTAATGTGATGCTTTCGTAATTTCAGCAAAACAGCCCACATTTCTTATGTGTGTAGTAAAATCAAACACACACGTATGTGGGGAATCACCACCCATCTGGAAACAAAATGCTGGTGCTCACAAACCTTTTAAGTTTTAGATTCATTTTAGGATTTTGATGTGAGGGTCTTAGTTAGACATGCATTGATTATGGTTAAAGGTAGCTCCAGAGTCCTCCTGAATGAAAAAAAGTGTATGTGTTCATGTCACTGTAGAGATAAATGTGTATTTGTGCTCTGCGGTAGATAATATGAAACACAATGAGCCCTCAAGAGCAACTATTACCAAACCCTCTTTGACACTATCTGCAAAAAGCTATAATTCATACTCTAAATAAAGATGTACACACATTGAATCACATCACACACTATCTTCTACTGCCCGCATATTCATAAACATGTGATGTATAATATGAAATAAATCTTTTTAATCCGTCACTATAATTGTGCCAAGCAGTACCAGCGACTTTGAGTTTTTTCATGATTTCCTTGAATGAGGTGCTCATTTGTGAAGGCTGCAACACTTCAGAGAGGAGCATACTGTATGAAAATTTCACATGCATAAGCATGTAGAACAAAATGCATGAATAAATAAAAAACACAGGTCTGCAAAAGAAAGAAATTGATTAATTTTATGCAGAGTGTAGTCGAGAAAAGAATAGCGGCTGTCTTGAAGATAAATAACAGACAAACCTATATGCACTCACAACCATGCAGAACCCACCCTTAACCCACACAAGGCCCATAAATACACATTCACACACACTAACATCCCCCCTCATACTCCCGCACGAAACAAGAGTCATTACAGTTGCAGCTGGGTGTCACGTGGATAACCCTCCTCTTATACCCCCTCAGCCCTGGGAGTGCGTGGGTTGCGGGGGAAAGCAAGGTTGAATTAATTGGCGGCACCAAGCTCGAGAGTGTGATTACTCGGGGCTTGTCGGCAAAGTAGCAACGGGGCTGTGTTCAATTCCCAGCCCACATGTAGCACTCTGCCTCAGCTGGGTCGCGGCTATTCACCGAGGCCTCCTCTGACTGTCAAGCACAGAATTACCTGCCTGAAACTGAGCCGCTCTTCAGGCCACTGCTGCTGCACATAGATCACATTGTGAAGTCCCCTGCTCCCAGTTTTTATTTATATCTATAGGCAAGTGCTGAGACTATCGAGGCCAGACAAAGACTGGCCTCACCAGTGAGACATTAAATCTGTCTGGCCTGGTGCTTTACTGAGTCATGCATGTGTTTGGAATGTCTATAAAAAAGGACAGTGAATATAAAATCAAATCCTAAAATTCTGGCTACATTTCCATGTTATTCTGAATTCTAATTACCCACCCACTCAGATTGTGGTTTTGTAGTTCAAAAACTAGTAGGTTCATTTTTTGCCTGGTATCACACGTAGACTCCACCTCTGAAGAGCAGCATTAAATGTAAAAGGAATATAGGTTTCAACTGTTTTTCTTTCTTCTGTTGTATATTTTAAAAGTGCATTGTCAATCAGTTGTACTCTTGTGTATACAAATGTAATCTTTACACCACAGACCCTGCTAAAGAGCAGGTACACATGCGAACATGTTAAATGGGTCATTTCTTATGCACAACTGACACTTGCTATGAATGAGTTGTACTTTATGTTTGTAGTAAAATAAGTGAAATAAGTGAATGAATGCTTATGCTAATGATACTAACTACCATGGGCGTTTCTAGAATTTGAAGACAGTGTTCTTTTGTTTGTTTCTTTTTGTGAACAAGCTCTATTTTTATGCTTTTTATGCACTATGGCATCTAATTTACCAATAAAAACTTCGTATTTATTTATTTATTTTTTTACTTTCCAGATTTATTATGAATTGCTATGTTATGTCCAGGCTTCTTTGCTGAGGATGCTGCCCCAGCGACCCGGACCCGGATAAGCGGAGGACAATGAGTACGAGTATGAGTATGAGTATGTTATTAATATTAGTAGGTAGTAATTAGTACTGAGTAGAAACAGAATACTTTACAACTACTTTCTTTAAAATTGTATTGTATTGTGGACCCCAGGAAGAGTGGTTGCTACCTAGATAGTAACTAATGGGGATCCAAATAAATAAATAAATAAGTATTGACTGCATTTGAAAAAAAAAAAAAAGTTAAATGTATGTATTTATGTTTGAAGTTAACTTGAGTTTATCATTTGTAACTATGAATGGAATGACAGATAATTAGATCTGGGGCACCTTTGTTAGTATTAGGCCTGTTGTTGTGTTTAAAAACACATACAGCCTATATATTTAGATTTGAGGATATTTATAAAACACTCAGGGCTGAAGCCTCGGACGCCCAGGCTTAACAACACCACTGCGCCAACTACATTAAAGGTATACCATGCCCAAAAAAGAATGTATAGACTCAAAAGTCATCTCTAAATCAGTAAGTGTGTGATGGTGTATTTATCTGCAGCGACTCCTCCTTCCGTCTGGATTTTCTTATTTCATTCTATTTTGCGGTGTTTGGGATGTTCCTGGGCACAGCGTACAGGTGAAATTGAGACTTAATTAAAAAAGATAGCAATCAGGGGCCAGACCATAAGCAGCGTGCATCCAAGAGGAAGCTAGGAAAACTGCAGACAGTGACGAAAAAAAAAAAAAGAAAGAAAAAAAAAACGCAAAAATAGCGAGACAAAATGCCAATCTGGGGTTGGCTGTCATTTTCACTTTTGCTGGTGATATGGTTTAAAAACAGCGACTGACAATTCCTGTGTAGTATACCTTAAATGCAGTGCTACAGTGCTACTGCCACTGACAGACCCTTTACGTGGAAATTGACTTCTTGTGTTTTTTTATGTTCATATAGATAGTTTTGTCTGCTTTACATTTGTTGGCCTATTTATTTCACTTTTTCTGAGTCTGGCATCTCACTCCTGCATTGTGTCTGTCTTCTAAAGAGTCAGCACCAATTATCCAGGTCAGATTCCTTGTGCACCCGTTGTACAAAGCAAAACAAAGACATTTGTCTTGTGAGCACACCTAACAAGGGCTCCGATGGTCTCTACTTTGAGAGGAGGGCTTCTACTCTCAGTACTCCTAGACCTTCTCCTTCTGAACAGATAAGCGTCTGTGATGGTAGATGACACAAAAAGAAAGTCAAGTCATTGATGCCAACAGTTCTCTCCTAGATTAACTTTTAACAGTTACACTATTGAAAAGCATTAGAAATATCTTTCACACACAAAGGCAACAAACACTGTATCATACCTACAGAATGTTCAATGAAGTTGCCTTTGTTGTTTTGTTTTATGATATCTATAGAAGAGAACGCCCTATTCCAAAGCTTTTAAAGATGTTATGGTTCAACTCTATATTCAGCAGTGATGACATGCTATGAGTGGAACTCAGCTAAATTAGTACGAGTAAACAAGTGTCAAATCAACTCTGACTCATCATTCAGAGATTAAACATGATGAATGAATTTCTTTTTAAAAAAGTGTGCTGTATTAACACATGAGGCTAAACAGTGTTTTTCTTACAGAAGAAAAGTAAAAGCACAACTTAAGGGACACCAGCGCAGCTCTTAGTTGTCAGTGCTTTTGGCCTTCAACCATGCTGCTCAGCTAACAGGGCAATATTCTAGATGATGTTTTGTGACTTGCCATTACTAATGTTTAAATCAATACTCTTAAAGTAAAATTGTTACAGCCTCTTTTTTTAATCATGTAGCTTTCACCTAAATGTGTAATTGATTACTAAGACTGGGCATGAGGCTCATTCATCTCTGCAACAACCAAACATTCAAAGACAAAGGATACAGTGTATGTCCCAAATATCCTGAAATAACTGCAGAAGCCTTTGAGGTGGAAAAAAGGAAATATTAAAACCACAAATGTGTCCTTGTGTCATAAAAAAATCCAATTCCAGGCATCCACCTGGGTTAGACTGCTCTAAAGCCTTTCATGGAAAGGAGATAAAACATTTGTGGTCATCATATTTCCTGTCCATAATAATTTCACAATACTTTGCTCTCTCTTCTCAATGTGTGCGGCACCTTACAAAGACCAATTTTGTCAAAAGGTTGAGTGAAAATGTTGTGTATTGACTCTGAGTGTGATTTCCTGCACCTGAGTAAATCACATCACGACAAGTATTTAATCTACAGTATACAGTATAAATGAAGTTGAGTGCATGTCCTTACATGACTTTCCTTCACAGCAGAACCTGACAGGATCATCTAAGTGCCCTAAACATCATGGGAATAAACTATTTCCATTTTGTCTGTCAGCAGGGGGGCTGTGTTCAGACAGAGACAATGAAAAGGCACCCAGGGGGGATTCTGCGAGGTGTAAAGAGGCCCCTTTTAATAATAACAAATTGAGAGCTGGTGGTGAGGGCACAGGGAGGGAAGCGAAGGTGTCAGCCAAAGCGTCGTCGGTCAGACGGCTTTACCTGTGAGTTCTGGATCTGGATGGTTCCCGGCGGCAGCGCCTGCGTTAATACTTGCCCTTGCGATGTCACCATGGCAACTGGCTGGTACAGGGTCCCACCTGAGGGGATAATTTGCCGTCATGAGTATCAAGTGGCTTCAGCAGCTACTGGCAGCCACATCTCCCACTACCACCAGAGCCTTATTAACTTCTTGTCAGCCCCGCAAACAAAAACAAGGCAAACAAGAGACAAAATGATTAAATTCAAGGTGCGTTAATGTCCTTTAACCCAGGAAAAAAATAGAAGAAGGGAGTATGTTTTGCTTCTGGCGTAATTAGTCTTGATCAAGACACTCTTATCACAGTCTGTTTGAGCTCTTCTGTGTGTAGTGATCAAAGGCAGATATTGATTTATTTTGGGTTAAAAGGGATTTCCAGAGGGCAGGATTAACATTTCACTGTACAGGCTTGACATTATAAGAAACTATCCGCAAAGCGCCCTGTGAACGATACTATCATGGCTCTCTGATACACATAGACACAAAACTCACTCACCACAGATAAATACTCAAAGACAACATTAAAATAGCAGCACTGAAAAGTTACACTTGCACAATGGTGTATACTCTTTATGCTTGTGATATGGCTGAAATAAAAAACAAGCTAACCATACAGATTATTCTGAATAATACTCTCACATGTATTTGCCAGTATGGATTATTAAATACTCAGGTGGCGCAGTGGTAAACTACTTCTAATGCTCCATGCCTTGAATGTCAGCTTATCATTTCAAATTCAATTTCATCACAACACAAGTCTTCTGAAGAATATTTATTCTGATAATAATAATAATGATGATGATGATACTGGGCGGCACGGTGGTGTGGTGGTTAGCACCGTCGCCTCACAGCAAGAGGGTTGCCGGTTCGATCCTGGGTGTGGGAGCCCTTCTGTGTGGAGTTTGCATGTTCTCCCTGTGTCAGTGTGGGTTCTCTCCGGGCACTCCGGCTTCCTCCCACAGTCCAAAGACATGCAATTTGGGGACTAGGTTAATTGATTACTCTAAATTGTCCATAGGTGTGAATGCAAGTGTGAATGGTTGTCTGTCTCTATGTGTCAGCCCTGTGATAGTCTGGCGACCTGTCCAGGGTGTATCCTGCCTCTCGTCCAATGTCAGCTGGGATAGGCTCCAGCCCCCCCGCGACCCTCTCGAGGATGAAGCGGTTAGAAGATGAAGATAATGATACTACTACTACTACTACTAATAATAATAATGGTAATAATAACATTTATTTATTTTGTAAATCACTTTCCTAAATGTGGTTACAAAGAGCCTCGTATTAAGAAAAATAAAAAGAAAGAAAATAACAAAAAAAATAACAAGGTGGAAAAGAAGAATATGAATAAAAACAAAAAACCCAAATGATAGAAAATATTGTATTGAATAAATTAGATTAAAAAAGAATGTATTTGAGCCAGGCAGTAGCACTTTGAATAAGCTGGAGCAAGCAATTATTGTCTTCTGGCTAAGACCCGAATAAAGGGAAATGCAGTAGTCTGAACTAAAATGAAGGAAAGCATAGAATACTGTCTCAAAATCTCTGAAGCTCAGGTCAGACCAAAGATTAGAGGGGAGATGAAACCATTTTAGAACGTTGCACAGAAAAGTTGCAGCAGTGTGAACTAACTAGTGTTACTTCAGCTGTCACCAAGTCTAACATACAGCTGTGTGTCTTCAGCGTAGAGTTGAATATTAATGTCAAATCTCAGCAAAATGTGGTCAAGTGGCAGCATAATAGAAGAGGCCCCTCCAATGAAAACTATTACTAGTACAGTAAGAAACCAGTTACGACCCAGAGGAGCAACTCAGTATTGTATATCAGTGAATTAAAACTTCAGCAAAGTAAGCTATATGCACACAACTAACTGGTAGTTACCATTTCCTATCTAGTACCAAATGTAACTGCATATCACTGTATAATGTCTGTAAGGAAGTGCAACAGGCTTTGAAGACAATTTCCATAGTGGCCCAACAGAGGAATAACAACATCTGAGTTTGTAACATGATGCCATTGGGCCCAAAAAGACTTCTTTCCACATCTGTAGATCAGTGGATTAATTCTTCTGTGCATCACTACCCCCACAAAATGACTTTTTTCACTATCAAGATTTGAGCCATTTGGTCTGATAACATTTGGAAAAACTAGAAGAGCTGCATGATTAAATCACTTGATCCCTATTCAAGTTAGTGGAGGGCTAAACCAGAAGTTAGCCACTCTGCTGGCCAAAGTCTCTTGTGTGCTTGCTCTATGGCCCAGTGATGTGGAGGCAATGCCAGTTATTGGGGTTATTTTGGCTTCATGCACCACTGGGCAACTTTCAGAGGAATGAACAAAGTCCTGCCCCTAATGCTGTGTACAGTTCTCTTTATACATCCATGGTCTTCACTCTGACACTTAAAGTTTCAAACATTATTTCATAAAAGATAAACATAATCTTCCTGTACTGTCTTTTTCCCCTGAAAATGACAGCATGAATCGCTATTATTTACAATACGTTTTGGATATCATAATGTCACTGTATTTACAACATGCATTCAGACAGTGCTACAGTTCAGTGCTGAAAAATGCAACTATAAAATGAAAAAAAAAAAAAAAAAATTAGACATAATGTATTTCCATTTACTGATAATAATGGAGTTATGCAAAAATAGGTGTAAAGTGTGACTTTGGAAACTTTAAAATTTATAATATGACTGTGGAAAGTATTTGGAAGCTCCACCGTCTGCCTGTCTGACCAGAACGACCTTATCCAATCCAAGTCCCATAGATACTGATAGGGGATTTTACTACAAGGAGTAAATCAAAGAAATTCAATAGTTTGAAAAATCCCTACCTACTTTTAAATGTGGTATTGCACTACTAAAATGAAAATAAGAAATGAATATTGCATGTGTATGTGTCATGGTCCCACTGTTTGAATGTTAATGTGTGATCACTTGCTTACCTGATACCACTTGAGAGTTGATGGTAGTCATGGCGACATTGCCCTGTTGCAGACCCCCGGCAGGCACCACAATCCCTGAAGGGTTAACAGAGCTGGAGACAGAGGTCATGGATGGAGAGGAGGTCTGAATTAGTTCCTGGGGGATCACAGAGAGACACTAGTGAGCAAATGTGAAGAGATAGCTCTACTATTTGTGGCTGAAAGATTCTCAATAGCAAAATGTGTATCTTGGGAAGTGCTACTCAGAGAAAGACGCCATGAAGGCACTGAGATCCACAGAGTCCGAGACTGACCTGCTGCATGTTGAGACTGGTGTGTGATGGAGAATAGGGTCCTCCAAGGTCGTTACGGAGGAGGTTGTCACTGTGCATCTTGGTTTTGAGGCAGGTGATGTAGCGGTTGCAGAAATCTTTACAGAGCTCATTGACTTTCTCTAGCTCTAATAGGTGGATTCGCAACACCTGAATGGCCTTTACCATCTGAAGGAAACAGAGACAAACCATAAACAGATCACCTTCACATCATACTACAAAATTAAATCACTTTAATCATTATTTTATTTTAAAACACTCTTGATTTATTTTTCTGCACAGTTTATGGGATTTCTAGGAGGAAATATTTGTTAAAATTTACCTAACAGCCTTAAGTGAGCCTTGTTTTTCCCCAAAACATTCAAGAATAGTTTTAATGTTTTAAGGTGTTAAAAAGGGAACAAGTCCACCAGTTTACAGCTTACAGCTGCTAACAGCTCTGTGGGGCTCTGTGAAGCATAGTGTTGCTTTGAGCTAAATGCTACCTAAATGCTCACAATCACAATCTTAATATATTGATTATTCAAGTAGCAGATGATGTTTACAACGTTAACCATCTCAGTTAGTGCTATTACACATAGAAACATGTGATTATTAGCACTTAACACAAAGAACATCTTAGGCTGATGGGAATTAGGTTTTTTTTGCAGGTATTTGGCAAGTGGTAATCCCTGCTGCTGAAAACTGAAGCCAACATGGTAGAGCCAAAAACTGCAGTTCGTTGAATGGCCACTTGAGTATGGCTCCAGAATCCCCATGTTAAAATGCCCAACTTACACCAGAAATAAACATGCTTGGGGTAACTTTTATACAACTCAGCCCATCACATTTTATTAAGACTTAAAGGTATGCATAATTAACAGGCTGTCCGACAATAATGTCCTTGGCCAAACAAACAAACATTAAACCAAACAAACATTAAAACCATTCTCTTCTGCGTCCCAAATGGCCACTTCTTTCAAACCTGACACCTCCAAATTTGTATTGAAGGTTGTTTGGTTTAAAATAGTAAGATTCAAGAATTAAAAACGAGAAAGCTCCCTTCAGAGCCACAGAAGACATTATACAACTGTGGATGTCATGTGCACAATTGGTGGATTGGTCCTGTAGGATACAAATTCAGGTATTTTTTATGTATTCAGTATTTGGTTAACACTTAACTCAATGTCGGAAACCCAAATGCACCCACATGGGCCCAGATAACTGGATAAAAGGTTGTTCTAAATATACAGATGCATAGATAATCACCTACAACCGCCCTGACTGTACTTAAACACACATTTGGTCACACCATTTGTGCCCGCAACTGAAATTTAGAATTTCCTTTGGTGGAAGTGTTCTCTTGGCTTGCCTTAGCACAAACCTAAGGAAACATTGAAAATCTAATGTTTTCGTAAAATATATGCATTTTCTGATCATCCTAAAAGTAGTCTTTGACAACATGATACTACTATTACAAATATATTTTAGAAAAACAGTAGTCCAATGTTCCCAAAGACTAAAAATAGTATGATAATAAAATGGCTGTATCTCAAACACTTCAACGAGCACAATCAAGTATTTGGTATCTATGAACTCAAAACAAATTGAATATCAAAGATATGTACACAGTATAAAAAAATATTTAAAACGGAAAACATCGAAAATACAAAATGTTAACAATTTACATTTTTTCAAAAAACCTGAATTTGACTGTGGATAGCAGTGTGATTTTTCATGTAGTCTAAAAAATTCAAAGTTGTACTGTTGGATACTTAACCAAAGTATGTCAAGACAGTACATGTAAAACAAGTGAGGTAAGATGTTTACAGTCAGTTTTTAAAGGGTGAGATGAAACAGGAGGAAGTAACATGCAGAGATTTATTTTATTAATGAACAGGGAGTGAGTGACATCCACTTTTAATATTTATCCCAGAGATATAGATAACAAGTATACAGGTAGACTGTAATCCTTTCATCCTTCACTCTTCCAAAGATGATATGTGATGCTGAGAGGCCAAGCTTGAAGCTTTTCCACTGTCTGTATGTAGGGTGGGCTTTGTAGGTATAGCATGTAAACAAATTGTTCATCATAACACGATAATGAGGTTGATTCAATGTTATTTCTAGTTTAAGATTTTGTCAGTTCAATACATGTTCTTTCATAAGCTTGGTGGGTTCACAGTGTGCTTACAATCTGGCACGTGGATGGGTCGTGAGTGGGTGTAACAATCCACCGCTAATTAAGAAAATACTGACATTAAGTAAAATGTGAACGTAGCATAGTAGAGCTGCAGAGCTACAGTCCAACTCTCCATCCAGAGAAATACTGTTAACATTTAAGGTGAAAACAGACCAGTGCCGCATATCATGTGATGCATGTAAAGTGCCACCTCTGGCACATACTGGATGCATTGCTCGCAGCTTGTCAAAAGACAAGCATTTAAAGTTATTAATAATTTTACTGAAAGATCTAAACGTCATCGCTCTGCATTAGCTTAAAATCATGTGTGGACATGTGTGGTCGGAATTCTGGATTGTTTAGCTTGGGATATTTCTTGATCTTAATGAGTCTCTCGTCATCCATTCTTTGTCATAAATGAGACAGCAATAGCTATGGAGTTCTCTTTATACATGGTGAGGAGAAGAGTCTAACTACCATAGGTAGCTGACACATACAAGAAGAGAGTGAGTAAGGAAAAAATGCATTTAATTCTGGGGGTGGCAAGGCTGGAAATAGTACAGTGGCGTGAAGTGATGCGGGGCAGTGTGTTCAGAAGCGCCAACGCGCGGACTTCATTGATTATTTTAGAAGCTAAATGTTTAATTTTGTTTCCTCTGCCAAGTTCATAAATTGAGCATAGTATTAGTTCAGGCAGGACATGATGTCAAGCTCAACTCTCATCCCAGCTACATCAGTTGATCTCAAACAGCCAATCAACTGATGGATCAGCTGACTGATGAAAAAGAGTCAGTTGATAGATCACATGATTTCTTTCTATGCAAACAATTGGTGAATCTCATTCAGGGCGCCATGGTCAAACTGCTCTGGCCTGCCTTCTGTTGCTGCTTCCTCTGCAAGCCGCTTTGCAGCCCATCTCCACCCCAGCTTTTCATGTTGTCTGACTTATCAATGTCATCTGTATTTGTCATTGATGCTGGCTCTTTTCTGTTCCCAGGGGGGTTTTGCTGCTGCACTCCATGCCTTAGGCTTCCCATGTAGGCACATGGAAGGGCAGGGAGGTTTGGTCTCTCTGCCTCAGGCTTTCCTCAGACAGGTGTGCTGTCTCTGCCTTTTGACTTTCCACACAGGCCCATGGAAAGGCGGAGAGGTGTGCTCTCTCCACCTTAGGCTTTCTACATAGGCACGCAGAGGGGCGGAGAGGTGTGCTCTCTGCGCCTTATGCTTTCCATGTAGGTGCGTGGAAGAGGCTTTTTACGTAGGCCTGAGGAAAGGCAGAGGGGCCCCAAAACAGAGCCATACCGCCTGCAAATGGAGATTAAGTTTTCTTTGACTTAAGTGTTCCTGAGTGAACTACAGTTTTAAGTTTGTCTGCCTTAATGTCCCATGATATTTGCTGCAGTGACATTATTGCCCTAACTACATTACTCTCAGCAGAAAAACGCTCGCTGCTCCAATATGCCAAATCCACCATGTAAATAGCAATGTGGTAAGTACAGGTCTACCTGGCTTTGGGGCTAAATACAAACTCTTTGCCCCTTGTGCCTTACTTTGGGCCCAGACTATGCTCCATTTAACTAGCAAAAGTGGACTTGAATACGCCATAATTGCACTTGCACCCTGCACTTTAGAAACATTTGCTATTGACCAATTAAACAGGACCCTGTAGCTATTTACTTAGCCATACTGCATGTCACTTTATTATTGTAAGGTCATAAATCCGTGTCAGTGTTGTATAAATCACATTTGACTAGACTAAAGACTAAAGACTAAAAGAAAATCAAAACAAACAAAAATCCTGGTAAGCAACTATTAGACACCCTGGTTGTTGTCGCTTTTGGGTTATAAACCTGTACAAGACTTGAAAACAAGAGGAATTAAAATACTAATGTATGGTATTTTCCTCATAGCAATGCTCCTGGCAAGCAAAGAAAGATTTTATGACAGCATTCAGGCCATAATGGTGCATTAACAATCTCCACTAAACATGGCCTACAGGAACTCTTCAGGCTGATGAGGAAAATTTCAGTGCAGGTGTACAACCTAACGTCCCTGAAGCTGTTGACAAAAAGCTCCCGAAACCAAAATGGAACTATTGCTCTGACCAGACAATTTGAAATATTTTAAATGAATGCAATAGTGAGGGTCAGAAAGAAACTTCTATCATATTAGATACTGATGGACAAATATCTCATATTCAAAAGACCATTTCATTGGAGTTGTGTTGCTAGGAAACAGCAATAGCTTTATTTCCTGAAAGCTATTCATAATGGCTAGAAACTTATTTAGAAAGTAGTGTGAAACTATAAGATTAGAATCTAAGGGTTTTGTTTGTAGTGACGGCATGATTTTAAGCAGGAATCCTTCATTCAATGTACAGAATCCATATAATTCTGTACTTTCTTTTATTCAATAGTTATCTGACCATCAATAGCCTGGCTTTTCACCACTCTGTGCATCACACTGTAGTGCACTCCCTCAAAGTCACCACACAAGGTCAACAGAATGGACAGAAAAGTGCTTGGCCAAGGAAGAGATAAATCAGCTAATTAAACTGCGCTCACTTAATCAAGGGACCAGTAACTCTTTGCCCATCGCAGCCAGTCAGGCCCAGTGTAACATTACTGTCCTGTGGAAGAGTTAGTGCCCTCTGGGAGGGATGCCCGTACCCAGTGCCTCATAAAACACACAGATGCAGAGTTAATTGACTGTTCAGCACTTGTCGGCCTGCCGTCCCAAGTACTGTAATGGCAAGAGTGCACTTTTTTTCCCCCTTGTCTCTGTCTTTGTCTCTGTCTGCCTTCAACTCCTCCCCCCTTTTTCTCAGTGAACATGATCAGCATCCTCCCTCCCTTAATTTGTAATTACTGCTAGCTGTTGTGTGAGATGAAGTGCAGGGGGAGGATGGGAAATATTACATGAAAAAGGAGGGAATGATTAGGAGTAGTAATGATGGGACGCACCGCAAACAGAAAAACATGCCTTTCTATACCTTTATAACTATTTTTTCCCTCTTATTCTTCATTTAGGTTGAGCAGGTTTCCAAATTTCAGTTGGGACAAGAGTCAATACATTCAAGTCTGAGCATGGTTCTCTGCCAGAAAACAGTAGACTGCTCCCTCTGGGTTTGGAGAGAGTTACTGCTCCAAGGGAGGGAGCTCAAGTATCTCAGGGTCTTGTTTACGAGTGAGGGTAATATGGAGTGTGAAATGAGTGGGTGGTTTGGTGCAGTAACTGCATTTAGGAAGAAGTTGCACTGGACCGTCATAGTGAGGCAAAGCTTTCGATTTTTCATTTGCATCTATGTCCCAACCCACACCTGTGGTCATGAGCTTTGAGTATTGACCAAAAGAACGAAATATTGGATACAAGCATCTGAAATAGGTTTCCTCTATAGGATGGGTGGGCTCAGCCTTAGAGATAAGATAATGAGCTTAGATATCCATAGGGAGCTTGTAGAGCCACTGTCATTTGCGTCAAAAGGGGCCAGTTGAGGTGGTTTGGGCATCTGATCAGGATGCCTCCTGGGTTTTCCAAGCATGTCCAACTGGTAGGAGACCCTGGGCAGACGCAGAACATGCTGGAGGGATTATATATCTCATCTGACCTGGGAATGCCAGGGGATCCCTTAAGAGGGGCTGGAAAGTGTTGCTGGGGAGAGGGATGTCTGGAGTACTTTGCACAGTCTGCTGCCCCTGCAACCCCCGGATAAGCGCAAGAAAATGGATGGATGGATTGATACATGCATGGATGGATGGATGGTTCCCAAAACTAACTAAATATTTAATTTTTAAAAAAGCACCACAACGCAGTGACTTCCTGAAATCAAAGTGGCTGACGCCCATGTTGTGTTCATGATTGTCATGTATGTAATAGCAGTTGGCTTACCAAGTTGTCCAGTTCTGGGTCTTCACTGAAGAAGGGTTTATGTTCTCTCTCCTGCTGGTGCACAAAGTTTTCAATGTCCACATCAAAGCTGGCTGATGTAATGCATTCAGATCCCTGTGTGGCCTGCTCACATTTTTCAAACAACAGCGCCAGCAGGGGAAACAACGGATGTCTGAGGATAAAGACAGAGAGGCACAGTGTGTGTCAGTTTGTATAGATGTGTTTGATCTTAATTAATGTCTATACAATTGACTGTACTGTATATTTCAAGTAAATAGTGCATCAAGCCATAGCTGGAGCTTGGAAAATCTTCATTTCACTACATTTCTTAAGTTCCACGACAAGGTGATTAACACATCTGTAGGAGTTCTGGGCATTTTGTGTGTTGCAATAAATTCAACTGGTGCAGCCACTACCTTGTTGCCTCTACCTTTATGTCAATTTATGGTTTCCTACATTTCCCAGAAAGCCTTTCCATAGCCCCAGAGAAGAAGAAGAGATCGGTGTGTTGATATAAACTAGCCAAATCTGCCACTGCACGTGTGAGCAAAACGTCAGGGCCCGTATTCACAAAGAATCCTAAGACAAAAAAGTAGCTCTTAGTGACATCATTCTAAGAAAAATCTTAGATTTCCTCGAATTCTAAGATTTTTCTTAGAATTTTCCCTTGGTAAGATAAAAGCTATTCACAAAGCATCTTAGGCCTTAAGAGAGCTCCTAAGGTGAAAAAGTGTTAAGAGGAGGGAGGAGGATTTTTAAGAAGCCTAAGAGTGTCTTAAACAGAGAAGATGGCGGAAAGATGGAGAGGAAGGAGAGATATTCTCTGTACATTGAACGACAGTGATTTAATAAGACGCTACCGGCTTGATTGTGCAGGGATAATGGTTGTGGTTAATCTCATCAGGGATGAGCTTACTTTTCCCACCCAGCATAGTAACGCAATAATACTTGCTTTGGATTGCAGCACGTACCAGCGCTTCTCAAACTCATCGCTTGTGCGTAAAAGGAGAGGAAACGACGCATTGATTTGTCGGGCAATACGCTCCCAAGTCTGCCTCTTTCCCTTGTGCCGGGATCCCGGGACCGAATACCCCTCTTAAAACGCCTTTGTTCTCCTCCATGAGCTGTGCCAACAGCAGGCACTGCTCATCTGTCCATTTCGGCTCTCTCGTTCTTTTTTTCTCCATTTCATTTATTGTTTTGGTCATTCTGCCAAATCAAACCATTTTTTACAAGGACGCCAGCAATCACAGTAACTGCTGACAGCTGAGTCTGCATCTAGCATTAATATCAAATAGATTAAGTAGTAAAATTACCAGCATGGCGAGTAAACATAACAATAAGCAAATCAATATAATAATCGGCATGTGAATGAGGTACTTCAAACATTTTGAAGCTGTGTAACAATTAATTTAATTTTGCTGAGTTTCATCACCATGACATAAAATTATTTTCACGATTACACATTTCTTAATAGCCTACAGTCTAGGTTCTATGATTGGTTGATTTCACTGTCCATTCATAGGAGCGCATTTTTTTTTCTTTTTGTAACAACCAATCACAGCTTTTAGAAGACTGCTTCATACCTAGCACCCCCACCTCCTCACTAAGATAAACATTTCTGTTTCCTCCTTGCTCAGAGTTGCTCTCAGAAACTTCCTGAATCACTCTTAAGCTAAGATTCCTTGCTAGGAATTTTTAGGCTAAGTTAGGAGCTCTCTGAGAGGACTCTGAGAATCTTTGTGAATACGGGCCCAGGTCTGTAAAGAAACACTTGTATCTTTATCTTTAGAGCTAACACAAAAAAACTTACATCTGCCAATGTTTTACACACAGCTAAACTGAGAAATCTTTTCTACTAAGAAACTTCATTGGATTATCTTGGCGTAAACTTGGCTGCCTGCCAATTAGTTATCTTAGAGAATAAGACAAAGAGACCTAGGTGTGCAAGATAGTAACTGGTTTTAGGATAGATTTTTCATTAAAGCAGCATTATACATTTGCAAGCCTTTCAACATCATTCTGTTTCCTTCAGTTAAAGACAAAGAAGGAATTTTCATTGACTTACAGTAGTTAAACAGGGATCACCACATGTTGCATAGACGGTGTGTGTTGCAGTTTAGTGAAACACTTACACATTGACATGTAAACCTGCGCTGCACCTGGGCTACACTTATGCCCTATATGCCACACCAGCACTGGTGTTGAGCATAGCTACAATGGTCAGATGTGGAACGTTATCGAGCAATGTGTGACACTACACCTAATAATTAGAAAATAGAACATTTCTCGTTTCATTTAGGGGCAGGTGTAGTGTATCAGTGCAGGGTTAAGTGAAGCTGATGGCGGCAGGTGCAAATCACTGTGACGCACTACCTCAAGCAACACAATGCACTTCCATTAAATCCATGGATGCACTCTCCTACAGTAGGAAGGTTGTATTCACCCACAGAGTGAGAGAGAAGCGATGACTATTCATTCTGCACCCTGTGTCGGCACTACAAGTTTATGTTGCTCTAATATGTAGGGCTAATATAATAGATAATATTTGGTCACTATTTGATATGAAAATTACAGTGCTGTTTTTTGAGGTCATTGTGGGTAAAAACTAGAATTACCACCTTGTGGTTGTATGTCTCCACACAGCAGTCAAGTTGCACTTCTAGTTTACATCCATGTCTGCGAAAACATGGATGCTTCACAAAAAGAGAAGATGAGTGTCACTTATTCAGTATCTGGCTAAATGTCTCCCCTCCTGCTCCTGAGAAATGATGTTGAATGATGGACAGAAAAGTGTTTTCAACGAACGATATGATGTCACAATGAAGAATGACCTTTGACCTTTTGGATATAACATTATGTTATCACTTCAGTTTCAGTTTTGGCTCAAAACATGTTTTGTGAGGTCACATTGACCTTGACCTTTGACCTTCGACCACAAAACCTGACCCAAAGTTTATTGTTGAGTCTACGTGGACATATGTGCCAAATCTGAAGATATTCCCTTAAGACACTCTTGAGATATAACAACAACAACAACAATAATAATAATGATAATAATAATACATTAGATTTATAAAGCGCTTTTGTGGATACTCAAAGACGCTTGACAACAACAAAAAAGAAAGAAAAAGCAATAATCCATAGGAAGGGGAACAAGTGAAAAGTGAAAAAAAAGTTTGAAGAACACAGTTTTGAATGGGACGTACAGATGGAAAAACATAATACCTCTGGCCACGGCTATTGCCGGCACGGAGGCAAAAGAAAATAACATAGAACAAGGGTAAGAGGGTAAAATGCCAAGGGAAAAAAAAACCCACAGAATTTTCTAGATTATAGTCATAAATTTACGAGAAAAATCGTGGATGTAATATTTTGACAAGGACAACCAGGAAGGACATCCAGCTTATGGCGATGTGTGCCAGCAGCCAAGAGACTGAGGGGGCTGTTAAAAATTGAGAGTGGGCAATTATTTTTCACAATATAAAAATCATTGATTTAACCATGCAATAGTCTCAGATAGGCTAAATAACAACAGCATAAGGCTACTGTTTCAAAATCAGATAATTTATTAATCGGAACACTCACATAAGAACGAAACACCAGCAGAGCGCTAAATACCTTTTGACCAACTTATGACCAATTACCTGTCAAAATCATCAAAGAGTGTTATGTATAAACAGCTTGCATCTCTCTTGGCTGTTCTCTCATTCTCTCCATACACACAACAAACAGCTCTGTCCAAGGTCCTGAAACAATACTGGCTAAAAATCATTGTACTAAAACACACCAAACACACACAAAATATTTACAATTATGTCCTACTTTAGCATGTTCTGATTTCACTTAAGATATGAAATTTGATAGCAACATGTAGATTTTAAAATGTAGCGTTTTAAATTGTTGTTTTGTCAACCACGAACCAATGTAATGCTCATCTATCAAAATAAAAGCTTTTATTCTTGCTGTATGTGCATTGGCCTTCTGTGAAGAGTTGTCATGGATCAAGTCGTCAGTGTCCACAACATCAAGTTTATATTCTGTGACCATGAGTGACAGCATGTTGATGCATCTCTGTCATTTCTTTTCAATCCTTGACATTTGACTTTAAGTACCCCTTACAGTCTTATTGGCCATGTTAGGAAATGCTTGTTTTCAGTTGCTCTGTCCATCAGATGTGAGAGATCTCAGTGTCAGTTCTGTCAGTTACAACCCTGTCTGGTGCTCCAGTGTCTGGTATCATCACTATGTAGTGTCATCTCAAGATTTATTTTTGTTTTTAAGCTTACACTTGCTAGCATGTTACAAGCATGATTTTCCCTTTTGACACTTGACATTAGCATTTCTTTATTTCAACTTGGAAAGTAATTTAATTGGCTTTGTTAAAAAGTATTATGATTATTTAGCATTCTTATTTAAATGTAAGCCTGCTGTCATACAAACCGATTCTTTTTACACCTGGATCTTCAACAAGGGCTCTCTGACCATTAATATGAATCCAACAAATTTTTAGCACAGATAAACCAGCTTATTTGTAAAAAAAAACAAAAAAAAAAACCCATTTGGTTTACACACCATTGATAACTGGTAACTGTTACCTGTAAATCCTTGTGCAATGACAGAAGCTAGCTTACGCTAAATCACCTACTCACAATGGTGACGTGAACTGGTTAGCTTGATCTTTTGAAAATACACAATATCATGAATAAAACATATTGGCGAAGATAAATGGGCCTTTTCATAAAACCTATTTAGTTTGCAAACACAAAAGGAATAAGGCCGTTACCCATGAATCCTAAAGCTAGCTAAAGCTAAATCACTATGTGATGGGCCATTTAACTGTATTATTACCAGTATGTCAAGTGCACAGACATTCTTGTGAGCCATAATGAATCGTTTTGTAACTTTTTGAACAAGACACTCTGACACACTGACACACTTAGCCATGTTACAACTGCTGCAGGCTTAGCAGCTACAGGCAAGTACAAACAGGAGAAGGCCCAAAAATATTTAGAGACTTATGTCCAGTGCAACTCAATTTTGTACAATATATGCATTTTTTTTATGTATTCATTTTTTACTCTACAACACAGGGCTGTATAACAAAAGGTCATAGTCATGCCTAACCTACATCCATAAATCTCTTTATCTTGTGCATAGAGACAATTTGCAAAGTGGCAACCTCCGGGGCTGAAAAATGAGGCCAACACGAAGTGCCGAAAACTGCAGTTCCTCTAATGGCCACATGAGGGTGCTTCAGAATCCCAAAAGACAGCCATGTGAAAATGCCCAACTTAACAGCAGAAATAAACAAGTTTACAGCCTGGTACAAAAAACGGTTTTGGTCTCTATAGCTAATTTCCCTGTTCATGACAACTGTATGGGGGTAAATTTTTATGTAACTCACTTGATTACATTATGATTACACACACACACACACACACACACACACACACACAATAGGAGTTATAATGTTAATGTCAGTTAGCTAGTCAGTCAGTTAGCTAGTCAGTAGCACTTTGGCTTTAATATTAACACATGCACATTACACAACAGCTAGCTGAGGACAGTGGTACTGACTACCTGCAATGTTTCCTAGCTAGACAAAATGTCAGCTAACTCCTACCTAACAACATAAACAGTGACCTATGATGAAATTCAGCAAAAATGAGGACTGGTTAAGAAATGTGCCACTTAAGCCAGGTACTTACACCACTACTGCATATCACCCACTCTGGAAGGCAGCACATTGCTCTGTGCAGATAGAGCGCTCAGTCAGGGAAAGGTGGGAGGGATAGGGTGGATCAAACTATTTTTAAGGGGGGGGGGGGGGTGTTAAAATATTAAGATCACTAGTACTGTATAGTTTAGACACTTTTCTAGCTTGTTAAAAAAGGACATACAGTAAAATGATAATAATAATAATAATAATAATAATAAAAAATCTCAAATTTTAGGGGTGCTGGGATTCAATTTAGGAGTGCTTCAGCACCCCCACAAATGGGCTAGAAACGCCTATGGTGTCCTCGGCTTCTCAATCAGATCCAGCCCTGGCTCTTTTGCAGCTCCAAAATAGCGGACTTGAGGCTTTGAAACAGAACTCCACTAACCAATGGGTGATGTCACAGTAGCTACATCTATCAATGTACAGACTATGGAGTTTGCCTATGACTTATGGTGCCGCACTATTACACACAATAATAGACAAAAGGCATTGCCATAGCACAAAGAATGTTTATCTTAACGTATGACATTAACAGTGCAGAAATGAATGCATTCCCTATAGGGGTAAATTTTACCCACTGGTGCTTATGGGTTAAAATGGCCTTAAAAATCTGGCTTTATCTTCACAATTTTTAACAATTAGGGATGCTACCTAACATTTTTTTTTTATTAAATCAAAGTTACATACAATCAAATAAACAGCTGCAGGTTAATTTTACCTGTTGGCTGTTCTAGTGTTAAAAACTGTCCTTATGACTAAGAAGCCCCTTGACTTCAGGGCTCTGAGTGCATGTCCATGTTGCCCATGCAGTACTTTGTCAATGGCCTTTTAATCTACATATGCAAAGACACATTAATGGACTTTCAATAGAGTGACTAAACAGGAAAAACCACAAGAATTCAAGACATTATACAACTCCACTCCAAAACCCCTCTCCCTCCCTCGCTGTACTGTTAATAGCGTGGCAGCTCCATGACATTCCCTAAAGGACATGTGGAACATACGGCAAGGTTCAGCTAGAGATCAAAAAAAGATCTTTAAGTGGATAGGATATGGTCCAGTGACAGCGCTAGGCTTCACAGTGTCACCTACATTGTTACCATCTGCCTTTTATAGGGAATGTCACTCACACAAGATCCCCTAGATACACTGTGCAATGGTCCATACTGGGCTGCTGTACAGTCGTAGTACATGTCAGATTATTTAGTATTTTCACTTGGAAGAAAGCTGCTGCCCTTAATGACCAGAGTGACAAAACACAAACTTCGACAGGAGACTGACTCAGAATAGATGAATATTTTTGCCCCGAAGACTTAAATGGTGACTTCTCTGCCCCCCATGTTCTTATTTCATCCTGACTCTTTTCCTGCACTCTGCCTCTTCCATCTTCTCATACACTGTCCTTTGTGTTACCTTTGACTTAGAGGAAACCCAGGAGAACTTTTCAAAATATCTCCTCCCTGTCAAATTAATTATGATAAGGACTCTTGGCAGTATGTTGTATAACCCCTGTAAGCCACTTACTAGTGGCATATTTTATTATTTCCATCTATTACATACAGTGGCTGTATAGGGTATACAGACAGGCTCAAGGAATGAAGCCAAGTTTACTAGTGATGTTTCTACCATTTTAATGCAAAAAAAAACAAAAAACAGTGACGAAAGAACTAATTATTCTTGTAGATAAGGAAAATTAGGATTTGAAATTCAAGACACTGTCATTCAAACACTATTCCGAGCTTCATGGCATATCCAGGACCGCGTCTTCATTTTATGTAAAGCATCACACATTTTCTGCTCAGATTCTGGACTGCATGAAAGCTCCTGTGTGCAGAATTTAAATTTAATTGTAGCATCTTTAAAATGTATCTGATTGCCACAATTTTCTATGAGTAAAAAAAAATCTAAATTATGGTGAACATTTGGTGAGCTTTTAAATGTTGCTTTCGGCCTGTTACAGTGCTGGTTAGATCTATGAGGGACCAAACTGACCCAGTGTACAGGTCTGTTTGATACTGATAAACTTTATTCAGTACCATGGGTTCTGTTGATTAACTTTATATAACCTTTGGGTTACCGGGTCAAAACAATCCCTTTTTCTTGGTGATTGTATAGCCAGGCTTGGTTACCAAGTATTGTGTCCCTGCTATACCAATCATTGTAATAATAATAATAATAACACATTTATTTCGTAAAACACCTTTCAGAAAAATAAAATGTAAAAAATGCTTCACAGAAGACAATAAAAACATGTTATCAATGAAAACAAAGGCAATGCAACAATAAAGACAAAAGCCACAAAATAAAAGGAAAATACCATAAAACAAACAAAAAACACCTAAATACAGGCTAATGAGGATCCCAAAAGGAAAACACGAAAGAAATGTCATTGTGGGACAAAGGCCATTTGAATAAATGGGTCTTCAGTTGTTTTAAAGGTTTCTATGGAGACTGCAGGCCGTGTACCTAATGAAAGAGAGTTCCATAGTGTTGGAGCCACTACTTCAAAGGCACAATCACCTTTTGTTTTCTGTCTTGAAAATCCTATGCTGGTTCAGTATACCCAGCATGGGTACATTGTGGGTACAGTGACTTTTAATGTGCACTGTGGGTGTTTTTTTAAATCTCCAGAGTAAAATTCAGGTTACTGGGGTTTAAAGCCACAGTGTGTAGGAATTTCTCCCATCTAACATTGAAATCATATATTGCATTCAAACAGATGGCGCACTCTAGCGCCTCACTGTTTCAAACACGTCTTGCAACAACTGCAGCCGCTGTGTACCAAAAAGCTATGATAACACTGATGAAACCATGTCATCCGATACTACATGGAGTATTAATTCAGGCTCCTACACCAGACACACGCAACGCGAGTTGACAAACCCCCTCCTCACCATGCTGGCTGTGTTTACAACGTAGGACTGTTGGGGCGGGTGTAAATTGAAACAGCTGTTAGTGGCCAGCGGCACTACTGCCGCATAACAAAGTCCCACTCTTTGAGCATAATGCAGGATCATGTATTATGCAGCATCACGGGAGACGGAATCCTTGTCGCCAAGAAAGTGCAAAAGGGAATCAAAAAGGCAGCGTGACCGGCGAATTAAAAAAAACAAGGGTCAGCACTGAGGTTGCCTTTCCCAGGTGGAGAGAGCTGCTGAAGGAGAAAGGTAATACAATCACAGGCCAGCACTAACAACGGCTAACAGCGGCTAACAGCAGCTAACGGCTAACAGCGGCGCAGTGATGGGAGGAGAGGGATGAAGCTGTTAGCGACTGGCCGCTAGCAGCGGCTAACAGCCAACAGCAGCGCAGTGATGCGAGGAGAGGGATGAAGCTGTTAGCGACTGGCAGCTAACAGCCAACAGCGGCTCAGTGATGTGAGGAGAGGGATGAAGCTGTTAGCGACTGGCCGCTAACAGCGGCTAACAGCCAACAGCGGCGCAGTGATGCGAGGAGAGGGATGAAGCTGTTAGCGACTGGCCGCTAACAGCGGCTAACAGCCAACAGCGGCGCAGTGATGCGAGGAGAGGGATGAAGCTGTTAGCGACTGGCCGCTAACAGCGGCTAACAGCCAACTGCGGTGCTGGCCTGTGATTGCAGCACAGCAGCTCTCTCTACCTGGGAAAGGCTACCCCGATGTGGGCCTTCGTGTTTTTTAATTCGCCGGTCACGCTGCCTTTTCTATTCTCTTTTGCGCTTTCTTGGTGACAAGGATTCCGTCTCCCATGATGCTGCATATGCCTGATCCTGCATTATGCTCAAAGAGTGGGACTTTGTTTCAAATTTGCCAGGGTAGCAGCAAAGCGCCTCTTGCTCCTGTTCTTCGGCTCCTCAGTCACGCAGTGCTGGCCTGGCTCTCAACGAAAACGCCGAAGGCGGTGCTGTATGTCCCTTGCTGGCGGGTGTATTCTCAAGATGGCGAAACGTAATGGAACCCCACAGACGACTTACCCGCACAATGTACAAACAAATCCGAAATTCTCCTTTTACGAGAATGAGTCAGATTATTGGTGGAGGTAATAGTACACCAGTGATGACATCATTATGAATGCAGACATCAATTTTTGCCAATAAACAACTGAAAATGTTACACAATGTCCCTTTAAGTTATTACAGACTTTTTTAAGAGGAATTATAATAATAAGAGTGCTTTCATGCTTCGGATCATATCAAATGAACTCTGCCTGTTTATTTTAGTTTAGGCTAGTGTGAAAACTGTCAATCAAATTCTGGTCCAGACTAAACGACCAGACTGAGGCCCAAATCACACAGAAAGCATTTTAGCAGGTTGCAAAACGCAAGGTGCACTGCACTGCCATTTTTTTTTTTAGCAACGCAAAAACAGCAAGCCAAACAAAAAAAAAAACAAAAAAAAAAAAACATTTACAAAAACCTGCCTCCAGCAGCTTGAACTATCTCTGTTTCAGGCCCTAAGACCAAGCTGACTCTAGTCCACTCTGTCTCCTAGAAATTAGGTTCACATTGGCTACAACTAATTTATAACAGCAAATATTGTATATACAAATGCTGATCCGTTACATATCAGCAAAATGTGTGCTGACGACAAATTTAATTTGTTTTCTGCCAAAACAGGCAATCTTGCTGTACAGTGTCTACTCATAGTGACTGCAGCATTCTTAATTTTAATATTGTGCTATTTATTGACATTTAACTGAAATCACAATCTTTCCCTAACCTTAACCAAAGTGCTTTTGTTGCCTTATCCTGACCACAGACAGAAGTCTGAGTGCAACCCTTCACTTTGTATGTCCACCATCCATCACAAACCCTCCTGTGAATCCAGTATGGCACATAAATGTAATGTTTCACTGACTCAGAGACACATCTCTGAGCATAATCTAGGCAGTGATTACATTGTCACCACAACACAATTATAAATGCACTTTAATAAAATACAAACTCTATTTCTAGGACACAGGGTGGCTCTAGTGCAGTTTGTTTGAAAGTAAAGCAGACTAACTACAGGACTCTGTGTTGGTGGGCCTTGACTTTAGAATGGTTAAAATGCTGCACTATTAAGTCTATTTATTGAATGTCAACTATCAAAGAAGTGATCTAAGTCAGTGGCTCTAAATTTTTATTCAAACGATTATTCATAAGCACATACAGCAAGCAGCAGCAGTGAACCACTGTTCGACAGCACCACACCGTGAGAATGAATACGGAGGGCTCAGCAGGGATGGAGCACCTGCTGTAGCCAGTGAACACCTTGTCTGTGGTACTTTGACTTGACCAGCAGACTTCACTACAAGCTGACTGGCTGTAAAAATAGGTGACCAGCTTTATGTTCTAAAACCAGCCACCAGCGAGTTGACCAGCTCAGTTGCCGGTGACACCATCAGCCAGCTTGAGTTGAGCTCAGACCGACCAGTTCACACCTCTGCAACTTTTCTCTGCAACCTTCTAAAACGGTTTTTATCTTGTCCCAAATCATCGGCCTGAACTAGGCATAAGACTTGTTTTATGCACTCAACAGATACATTTCTCTAACATTTTAGTTGCAGATTTGTTAAAATGAGCACTTCTCATTTTCCAAGATAGTCCATCTACGTGACAGGTGTGTCATATCAAGATGCCTCATAACCAACTTATGCAGTTCTGAGGATGGCTGGATGTACTGCCAAATTTGATGTTTTATGGTCATGAAATGAACATTCAGTTCACAAGCAACAGCTCTGGTGGACATTCCTGCAGTCAGCATGCCAATGGAAAGCTCCCTCTAAACTTGTGTGTCTGTGGAATTGTGTTGTGTGATCAAACAGTGAATTTTTAGTATTTTATTGTGACCATCCCAAGGCACACTAGTGTAGTAATGATGGAGATTTTAACACATTTGCAACTAAAACTTGTAGGAAATATATCTATTGAGTGCATCAAAAAAATCTTCAATCTTTCCCTAAACCTGTGAAAATAGGAGCAAAGACGAAAGTGTCATGTTTAAATTTTTGTTCGATATATTTGTGTGTATGTATGTATGTGTGTGGTGAGTGTATATTGCAGGGGACTGCACTGACATGGAGGCAGACTGGGCCCCTGCTCGGGCTCTAACCCATGGCTCTCATTTGCAGCCTTTAATAGTCGTCTATATTATACTCTAATCTGCCTGATCCCAATTTAATGCCGCTCCCTCAGCCAGACGTGGCAGGAATACTAAACAGGAGGGTCACGTGCAGAGTGGAGAGCCTCTGCCTCGTCTGTTTAATGTCTGCTTGTGGGGTGGAGAAGAATCCAGGTGGGGGTGAAGGAGAGGGGGGACTATAACTGAGAGCAAACAGGGTGAGTCTCAGCACTGCAGATGGTGTCTTAACAAGTTATTTACTCTCACATTCAGTCGCTGTGTTATTTTTATTACAGAAAGTGGTTAATTCTGCCAATGTGGTGAGATCATTTAACCTTCTCTTTGTGTTAATATCTATGAACAAAGGAGAATAAGACATGTCAGCCCACTGGTGCAAAGAAAATGACACTTTGTCTGAGTCGTGAGGTGCTTTATAAACATCACAGACATAGAACCACATAGACTAATGCATCTATTTACAGTTATCTGCTGTCAAGAAGATGTGGCACTGCAGGGCCTGAGGACCCAGGGGCATTGTGAGTAGAGCTACAGAGTACACAACACATTTATTGGCTGGTATATACAAAGACTGTGTGTACATGACATTAAATAAAATAGTCTTGTTTAAACAAAGCAAATACAGCAATTAAAGGTGACAATCCACTTGACAGTAGAATGTCTTGCATGTCAAAGAAAGTCTTCTCAAGAAGGATGCCATGACTATGTTAAATATCTGTCACAGATTAGTTAACACACAAGTGATGTTTATATGATTGCGTAACATGCTATAAAGATATGCTATCTATTGCTGCTTTTTTGTTTTTTGTTATTATAACAAGGATTTCTTATTTAAACAATATTCTGTTCATTTTACAACAAAATATTTTTCATGTTATTATGACAGTGTTCTTGCAGTTAGTTCTCACTCCCAACTCATCAAATACCTCTGCTTTGTCAGCGATTTTAGCACCAGAGAGCAATGCACAGAGGCACCTTTCGCAGTTGTAGAACATGCCCGTCAATTTTAGAGGCAGCCAGCAAAAGCCCACGTCGTCAAATACCACTGCTTTGTCAGTTGACCTTTGTGTCAGACACTCACACACAGAGGCTCCAGTTGCAGTGGTATGATACACACCAGTTGGCAGCAGTTTGTACTGCAGCTGCCGTAATATGAAAAGTGAGAAGCTGGCTGATGGTGTCACCTGCAACTCAGCTGGTCAAATCACTGGTGGCTGGTTTTTGAACGCAAAGCACATCACTTGCTTTATACAGCCAATCAGCTTGTAGTAAAGTCCGCTGGTCGAGTCAAAATGACCAAAGACAGCATGTTTGCTTGCTGCAGCAGGTACTCCCTCCCTGCATAGCACTCTGTTTGCATCCTCACAATGTACCCTATGCCCACAATGCCCCCTCCACAAACACACATTCTCATCAACTGATTAATTGGAACTGGTTATTTATATTATTGTGGCATATTTATTACAAATACAGTCTATCTGCCGCTTGTTTTGTTTCTGTTTTTCGCTGTTTGATCACTACTACAAATGCAACTGTAGCCTATCACTATCCTCATTCATATTTTAAGAAGATGCAAATTATATTCAGCCACAAAATAAGCCTAAAAAGCTGCAAATCACACTGGAAGCACAGAGAGTTGTTGCATAGAGATGATACACTGTCTCATGTAAATTAGTTGCACTGGTGTGAGCCAGCAGGTTTTCAGAATGTTGCAGAACGGCACATTGCAAGTAGTTGCCTGTTTCAACTCGTCTCATTGTGAATCTTTGGTTTGGGCTTAACAAGTTGGAATAAGAATTGTTGGTCCTTTTTAATACTATATGAACCAAATTATTCTATTTGTTATAACGTGCTTATGGAAAAGACCTTGTAGCCCACATCTACTAGAAAATTTGACACTGAAATTTTGTTAAACACATGAAATTAGATAAGGTGTCTTTTCTTACATCATCTGGCCTGGCAGGAGGGTGTATATCTATTCTTGAGTATGGACCTCTACTGCGTTGTAGCCATGCATGGACAAATTAAAACAGTAGAAAAGCTGCTCACAGACGTACTACATAAAAACACAATCCACCATATGTTTAGGTCATTATATCAATGCTTGATGAAAGGCTGCAGCGTCTCTTTTGGCACTGACAGGTTTACTATCAGCTAAGACAGTGGGCTTGTATTGTTTTTACCTTGTGAGTCTTTGTTTTAAGTAGTGGATCACTGCATCACTTGGGTGATCCCATCCTGTCTGTTGCTACCGTGTTTTTGGCCTGTGACCTATCGCTATCCGTCAGTGGTGTTGAAAAAAGAGCTAAAAATGTAGGTATGTTGTCATCAACTGCAACATCATCACAACAGCTGGTATTGTTTTCAACTTGTGAGTGAAATGTGGTCCTGCAGACATCTATTATAGCAGAAACTACCTTAGAAGAGTTCATTATCTCAGTCATTGCCACCTTGTTTTTTTGAAGCAAAAAGTGACCGTATTTGGGCGAGATGCTGGCACTGTGGAGGAGCCAGGGGTGGATCAGAGGTTGCCGTTACTGTGTCCGCTATGAACGTTGAGCCAAACCATGATGTAAACCTAACCACATGTTTTTGATGCCTAAACTTAACCATCTGCTTTTGTTGATGTCCAAGCTTTGGTTGCAGCATCCCAGAACATCAATACCAGAAACAGGAGGATACCATGCATGTAATACATAGACGTGAAAGTCCACTGACAAAGTGGCGATATGTTATGACTTGGGATGAGAACATGTTGTCTAACAAGATGCATCAGTATGTTTCTATGACAATATAAGATTCTTGTAATGAATACTTAATTAATGTATCTAAATATATGCAGAAAAAAAGTAATAACATGAAAAAAAATATATATTATATAAAAAAGTTATAATATGAAAAGCAATTGTGTTTTTTTTTTGTGGTGGAAGCTGCCATTGCAAGCCTAGAATCATTCTGTAAAATATACAAGATGACAAAATGGTACCTCTCTCTTGTTTTGCCACTGCCATTGAATCTGAATAGCCCTTTTTAGATAGGAATTGTGCGAATTTGCAGGTAAAAAATCCCCCCAAAAAAGCCAAATCAGTCCTTTTTCAGCATTGGCAGTATAAAAACAAAATCGGGGAGTGCAGCAAAATGCCGCCTGCCTACTTTTTGTTTATACAAAATGTGCCTTTTTCGGGGCAGAGGGGGGCGTGAGCAAGTAACAAAATGTGTAGGTCAGCGTGTGACGTAAACAGTGACATGGGAGGGAAGCTGCAGCTGGTCAGTCCAGCGATTCTCTCGTACTGTAAGTCGGCCCGTTCCTCACCGTTCCCGTCATCTGACGGTTAATGGCCTCTTTGTTTTCGAAGGCAAGGAGGCTGTGCAATTCCTTGTCTCCCCAGTTGCTCATCTTTACGGTGTCTGTCAGGTTTGCGTGTCCCTCTTGCTACTAGCTGCTCATTCCTGCTATCAGCTGTTTCCTGTTTATCCACCGCCAGTGGGTTGCACATGCGGCGTCATCAACAGCTCCTCCCACAAGTCTTCAACAGCCCCTCCCTAAAAGGGTTCTGACAATATGTCTACCTTATGAGGTGGAAAATTGGGTACCTTGGATCAATTCGCCAATCCGGCTCTGTGTGTCTAAACGCTCGCAGTTTGCCAGCAAAATGGCCCAACAAATCTGGCAGTGTAAAAGGGGCTAATGATTCTATTTTTTTTTTTTAAAAAGTTGAGTATGAGTAAGGCTTGTAGACCCAAACTACAGTAAGAGTCATTTGTTTGTAAAGCAAAAACTATTCTGCTCTGGTGTTTATTGTTTTTTACTGTAATTTAATGTGACCGTATATATGATCTGAGAGGAAACCCTGGTAAAACCTGAAACTGTATTTTATGATTGCAGATTGATATGTCAATGCACAGCTCTTCCCACTAAATCCAAACTGATAATTCTGAAGTCATGTTTCATATAATGCGTCTTTAATTTTGTCCAAATAGCTTTAGGAGCTTTTACTTCTCAGTTATCAGCCATGTTCTTCCTGTTGCTCCTATTCTTAAAGAGAAAGAATAAAGCATATCTTGTTTAATGACACTGAGTCTAATTAACATTCAGAAACAGCAAAGTACATTAAACTGAAACTGCATTTGTTCAACAGACTTTGTTGATGATGCTTCTGAAATCTGTAAACAACGTGTGAACGTACATGGTGAGAATTTTATCAAGACAACAGCTTTGTAAAAGCTTGATGTGGATCCATTTGCATATAATATATTATATTCACTTTTTCTTTTTTCACTGCTGCTGTTCAGTTCCTTCCTTTGCTCATTAACAGACGTGTCAACAAACATTTCTTAAGCATGTTATGTGGAGTCATTAAATTAGAAGTGTTATAATTAAACATATAAATGTTTTCAACTTGCTATATTGCCGTCTAACCATGCAAAGAATAGATTTCTTTAGACATTTCACCAATATGGAGGTACTGTACGCCATGAAAGCAAGGTGTTCTCTTCTTTCTCTGAAGCTCTTTGCTGAGGAAATTTGACATGATATGTTTAAGATCATTATGGTTTTTTAAGATCAGCTTCAGTGTTGGTGCTCTATGGGAATGATTAGCCCCACCTTGTCAATGGTGCTCTGTGGCTAGCAGTCAGATTTGGAATAAATGATGCAAAAGGCTAAAGCTATCAAGACAATCAGAGTTTGCATGAGGAAACGTCTTTCCTTGACGATGCACCATGGTGCACAGTGGGACCTCGCCAACTTGGAGCGGGGTAAAAACACTACCTTTCGGCGCTTTCCATGACCTTTACACAGGAAGTCAGGATTAAGGTAGATGGGGTGTGAAAAGGCATGCATTTTTATGAACGTTAACATAGCCGCATGTGTCTGTTGGTGTGTGTGTGTGTGTGTGCGCGTGTGCGTGTGTGCGTGTGTGTGAGTGCATGGTCACACTATGTGTGCTTTCCAGTCTCCCACTACCTCCTGCAACCATCCTGAGCCCCCCCATGTCGGCTGCCAGAAGCGGCAGGTTCTCTCTGCAGTGTGACGGAGTGGAGATTGCCGGCTGGGGGATCATTACAAGGGCCATAAAAGAGCGATTTACAGGACGGCCAGTGAGTGGAGTCAGCACGGTCCCCACCCTCCAGCACTGCATCGTGCTGGGTCACCAACAAAAAGCCCAAAACGGAGAATCAGAGGCCAGCAGGGGAACGTGATGACTTAAACATGAAGGTGAGGAACTTGGCAGCTCTAGTGGCATCTGCTTTATGGTTGGTGAGTCAGAGGCTGAAGAAGGAAATAAGCTGTCACTTGATTTTGATGTTTGATGAGAAGATAGTACACTCAAAAAACATGACATGCCTGGTAGAAAACCAGTGTAACGCTTAAAACATGCTGTTGTTAAGTGGCAGCATTTGGCAGCTGTTTTGGAGCTGTATAAAGCTTTTGGTGAGATTTCATTGTCAACACCGTGTATCTTCTCCTACATGTCACCAACATAATTTTACTTAATGTATTTAACTTTACATGAAGTACGCAATGCCATTCATGTGGTGCTAATTCGTTAGATATGATATTAACTGTTGTATGTGCATTTTTGTAAAATATCATACAAACCCTTTTGTGAGGACATAATTTGTGATGCTTGACACCTATGAATTCAGAAAGGTTTATAACATGGCTTGACTTGACACTTAATAAATGTCTCTTTTGGCTCTAGTGAATTGTGTCTGTCAGCTGTTTGGTGCTGGGCAGGTAGTGTACAGTGAGTTTTTACAGCTGCAGCTGAAAATAACTCTATGACAGTGGTGAGAATGAACCAAGACATTAAAGTTACAGACATGCTGCTTGTCTCACCGAGGGACTTTCTGAAGACTGGAGCCATCAGCGCCAAACATAACTTATTTCAGTTTGTTGCAATGATTGGTTAAATCTATGAAGAGAGTGACTGAAAAGCATTTACTTGTACTTTTGCTTTCAATAATTAAGTACTTTTAATATCAAAAAATTACATGTGATACTTAAATAGGTAAATATCTGATACTTTAAAACTTCTACTCAAGTAGCATTAAATAGGTGACTAACTTCTACACAGGCCATTTTCTGGTAAGATATCAGTACTTTTACTCAAGTATGGCTTTCAGGCACTGCATCCACCACTGTTTTCAATGCATTATGTGGTGATGGGTACAAAATGTGTTAAAATCTAAGTGCTGGCAAAACAAAAACAATGTAAGACAAAGTCTATTATGCACAGTCACAGAATGAAAAACACTTGGTTGGGCTGCACAACAAAACAAAAATACTTGGGTAGGAATAGGAAAAGATTGAGGATTTCTTTAAAAGAACTACGAACAAGATGTAGGCTAAGTGAAGTAAGCCTATCTACTTTACCTTCTTTACGTTAAGTCCACAAAGTCCCATATTTACTTTTTTTTTTTTTTTTTTTAAAATTGCACATTATTCCAGAAAATTATTACAGAATACAAAACACGAAAGGCAGGTACAGGGACACAGCCAAAAGATATAAAAATTAGAACAAGACAAATGATTGAATCAAATGGGACAAAAAAATGATAACTAAAAACAACAAAAATAATACAGCACAAGCTCAACTAATGGGTACACAGTTGACAAGAAGTAAAATAAACAATTGTCCATGTTTGTTTGTTTGCCCCATCCATCACCCCTCCCGCCCTTAGCAGATTTTCTCGCTCTTTATACTTAATTTATGTGTCCACCACAACTCATGGTTCTCATTGACTTTGCATTGCCAGCATGTAATTTTAACACATTCCATTCCCACCACCATGCTATGGTGTTGGGAAGAGGTCTTATCTATTTCGGATATTTCTATGTGAACGAGCTGGCATCCAATTTTCTAACATCTAATACTTCTTTATTTTTTAAATAGTTATGGTTACTCTGGAAAAGAAAATGTACAATACTTCAATATTCGCAATTCAGTCTCAGTTGAAAGACGTCGATTACCAGTGCTTGGTCAGTGACGTCTGGCGTCAGAAACCGATAGCTGTTATTGTTTAATGGCGCCTGCCGCTATCAGGGGGAAACCCAGTGGGACAACAGTGTAAATTAAGGGGACAAAGTCCAAGTAGGGCGGGCTGGAGGGGTGGTGGATGGGTCCAACAACCACTGACTTCCACCTAGGATGCCAGTTTTCACTTCCCCTATGATAGTAAAGCCAAAACCTATTCTTTTTTCCTAAACCCAACCACATCTGTTTGTGCTAAACATGAACATGTGCATTTGATGTTGATAGAAAAAAAAAATACAATTTGCAGTGTCGTATCAATGTAGTGTGTTTACTTTGAAAGCGACTGTATGCAAACTGTACATTTCCTGTGAAAATGAAAGTGTATTGTGAAAACACACAATGCATTTAACAGGCTGAAGTTGACACGGCGTCTCAGAACATAAACAACCAACGCACCCAGGGTCATGTTACATGTCTACGTGAAAAGTCCATGACCAAACATTGATATGTGATGAGGTTGGAGTGAGAATGTGTTGCAACTTGAAGCTACATGCAAGACTTTAAGCGGCTGATAAACAGGACAACAACGCAATGCTCAGACTCAGACAAACAGAGAGCTGAGACAAACAGTGAGCATCTACAATTCCATTACACATGCAACTCTGCTAAGGCATATTGCGCTATAGAGCCACAAGCTGCAGAACAGCTGTGAATGAACCTTGGGGTCAGATGTTTTGTCAACTGTTTCCAGGTCAAGTATGAACTTCCAGTCTCTTCTTTGGTAACCAAAATTGGAGTTATCAGGTTTTCTCTCAACAATAAAAAATGTGAAACCGGCAGATGCAGAGCTGTGCATAAAAACATGCTCCAATCAAAGCAGCGTAGACATTGATGGAATAAGTCATGTTGCCTTCTTTCGTAATAATCTGGCAGGCCACTGAGGGGGTACAGAAAGAGGTGGGGGTGGGGTTTGAAGGTATGTGTTTATGTGGATGTGTGTGTGAGTTGGGGAGAGAGAGAGAGAGAGAGATGGAGGTCTCTCGCTCTCTCTGCTCCCCACTGTTTGCCAGCCTAATCAGGCCTGCTGTACCTCCGTATATTAGAAGCCAGTTTGCGGTGGAGTCCTGCTGCGTTTGCTCCCGACAAGGCCCCTGTTTCCCCAGGCTACATGTCTGAAGCACACCCTGCGCGAGGGTGTGTGTGTGAGGCTGGGGTTCACACACACACACACACACACACACACACACACACACACACACACACACACACACAGAACTCTCAGCACTATCTGAATAAATCCTGTCTCCTTTTCTCCACTTTTCAAACTCTCCTTTTCACTCCCATGTCTGGTCCTACACTTCACTTGGGGTTTTGTTCATCTGAGGCCTCCTGTACCAAAAAGCTCTATCCACTCTTTGGTTTGTACAACAGCTCTCCCACCAACAGCCGTAACCACCAGTGCAGGCTGAGTTTGCAGTTGCCTGTGTGAAATTCTGGCTGAATCCCACAGCAGATGTATACAGACGGGACAGAAGTGTAGTTTCTCTCCTAACCCAGTGTAAACTATCCTCGCTTTACAGTAAATTACAGTCAGACATTTAATGTTCACCACCTCTTCTTTGTGTCCTTTCACATTTCTACATGTCACACACTAAGGTCACACCAGTCACAGTGGGAACATGAGGTGCTGTCCTGTTCCTGCTAGCCCTGTGCTACAAGGGGAATAAACACTCTGGATCACTGCTAGATGCCATCCAAAAATGGCTGCAGAGCAGAGTCACAGTCCATGTTTGGGAGGAGGTGACCATAGGGATAGGGATAGGAATGTACCGCTTGTAAATTTCTGAGCCAATACGGATACTGATATCAATACTTTGTGCCAGGGAAACAAAGAAACCTTCATTATAAAAAAAAAAAAAAACATAACTTAAGGGTTTTGAAGTCATTCAGGCTGTCACTACACTATGTTTCAATGAGCACAAATTCAATCAAACAAATTTATGGAACAACCTTTAAAATAACATGTACTGTAAAATATTTCTTTTAAAAGAACAGCTTCCAAAGTCTTTCCACTGCATCTAATAAATGTCTAATAAATCTAAATTGCTGTTAAGACATCAAAAAAGTCTCCTTCAAACAGCTGTATTTATTCAAGTTTCAGGCCAAAAGAAATTTGTTTTACAAGATTAGATTTGAACTCATCATGAGAATGGTATTAACCTTCTCCCAATCCTCATTTTTACTGCATAGTGCTTGAACGCATCATAATGTAACTCAGTGTAACGTTCCTTAGCTGTTCCTACCACCAGCTGCTAGCAGCTAATAGCTAACGTTAGCTCTCCTCCTGCAGATGTCAACACAGATTGTTTTTCACAATGTAGCATTATCAGCTACATCAAAACTCAGAATGTTGTCACTGTCTCCTCCACCACCTTGTGCATGATTGTGACAGTCATGTGTGTATTCAGTTAGCATTAAAACCAAAGTTAGTGGTGTCATCAGAAGAAATGTCAAAAATAAGATTTACTGTAAATAGGTTGTTAACAGATCATCAAATTCATTTTCAAAAGAAACAAATTCACCAGATTTTCATTTTAGATTTTCACAGCTAACAATTAAAAAACCTGCAGATTCCATTAGGGCCTGATTATCAGGGAAAAAATAGGGTGCATACTTTGATGACCAATAGTGTGTTTTACTGCGTCCTTTCCTCCCAATGGCATCGCTGGGAAGATCTGTGTTTGTCCACATTTGCTATTGTCCCCAGGATGACAGGACACCATTAGTCTTGAGCCCTGTTCTTTAATCTGCGCAAAATTGAACATCAGCAACTGCCATCAGTAAATGTCGTCTTTTTCGCTGATAGGCCAATGGCAGTCAAAAAGGCCAAGTAAACAAACTACTATGCAGGCCCCCAGTGACACGAGCGATGGGAGCCAATCAGAGTCTGGAGCATGTTCCAGGACACCACCACTGATGAGCCTGTCGTGGATTTAATTTGTAAAACAACAGAAGCAACTGTACTCAAAACTACAGTAAGATAATTCCACAACCAGAAACCATGGACTACCGGAATCATTTGGGATCCTATAAATGCAGCCATTGAGTTTCATTTCTTCAGGGGCTGGGTCCCTTCAAATTGACACAAAAAGAAAAAAGAAAGAAAACACATACAATGGACCACCTCCCTCCTACAGGTCTAAGGTTCTGCTCCTCTTGACGCATACCTGCACATTCTTCTAGTCACACAACACACTTTCATACATGCACAAAAAACATCTTCACGTATGTCTGTTTAATTTGTCATACATACACCTAGGCATGTTGTTTTAGACTGCATTAGTTTTAAATTGGTGTACCTAATAAATTGGAATCTGTGCGTGTCTGTGTATGTGTATGCATACAATGTATGTAAATGGACAGACACACACACACACACACACACACACACAGCCCTGCATAAACTAATCAGTGAAGGAGAAAAGTCAATCAAATATAGGTTCTGTGTCTAGCAAAAGTTCCTTTCATTGAAACAAAGAAGATAAAATTTCCGTCTGAATGACTGTTTCCAGAGGGCATTACTTGACAGCTGTGAAGTGCAAATGGTGTTCTTTTCTACTCTGTGTTTGCTGTAGGCCACTCTTGTGCCAAGAAAAGATAACACGGATTACTAAATTGCCCAAGTAAAAAACAAAAAAAGAAAATTGTGGACTTCCTTTCTCATCCAAAGTCAAGCGGAGAGGAAACTCATAAAAAATGGGTATCTGAAAGAAACAGCCAATAAAACCACTTGAGCTTTGACACAGTTTCCTGCATTCAGCAGCGGCTGAGCACCAGCACATGCTGACCTGCTAAATGGGGGAGGCACAGCCTGCTTTAAGCCCGTCAGACAGCGAGAGTCTTTGCACTGCTGGAAAAGCAGCGCAGTGGTCGAGGATGCATTGATGCATTGTGGCAGTGAGGATAAACAGACTTTATGGTGCATTACAGAGGCAGGCAAACACATAGGCGAGCGCAAATGTGGCCAACGGCATCCTTGGACGTGTCAAATTAAACGCGCTCCCTCCTGTTGTGTACGACATGAGAGGTCTTCAAATCTTCACTTCTTTTTTATGCCATTAACAACGAGTGCATATGCGAGCATAAACACACCCGAGGCTGGATAAATTCCTGTATGTCTTGGAGTTTGGCGGCTGTCAGCGTGACGGCATGTTAACCTCCCCACAAATACACACACACACAAACCCTTAAATCCAGTCTCAATGCAAAATACCCTGGCTGACCAGCATGGGAGAGGCTTTCAGCAAAGACCCACTATGGAGGGGAGTGAATTATAATATGCACCATACAGGGCTCTGCACTGCAACACTGGCAGCTTTAGAAAAGGATCCCACTGCTGTCAAAACACAGAATAAATAAAATTTCAATCCTGTTTTCTTTCACTTTCTGATGCTAATAAAATATGTTACATATTATGTTTGTTAAGTCAAGTAGACTTCAGTATGTTTGATGAACAGGTTCTTAAAAATTAAACATCTAAAGAACAGATTGTGTCTTTTATTTTAGACAAATCAGGTAATAGCCTTCTGTCTGCAATAGCATGTAGACCATAGAAATGTAGTGGCTCTTACTGTATACAGCAAGTGTAATAATGGTCTTAGTGCTTATTATTGATTCCCTAAGTTCTCTACATGTAAAGCAAGCGAAGCAGTTAACTCAAACAAACGGCAAACATAAAAGTGTGACCTTAAAACAGCGTGTTCTGGTAAACACAGTTCTTCTACCCGAGTTGTTTCTGAGCATCACAAGGACATTTCTGTTTTAAAAAAGGGACTATTATGATGTCTCTTTCAATTAAGCGCATGTTTCCATCTCCAGCCGATTCTGCTTCCATCAGCCGCAAACGCTACATTCGCAACCCAAAAAACAAAAGCCTCACCGGCTTTTTAATAAGATGCAGGGAATCCAGAAGGATCTTTATAGTAAATGCCACAACTCATTAGGCTAATTACCCTATCACACATTTACTCCGCTGCTAATAACAAAGTAGGCAGAGAGACAGAGAGAGGGAGAGAGGAAACCACACATCTCCTCATAAAGTTGGCATTCTAGCAATTAGTGAAAAGAAACATTAAAGCCCACACAGACTTCCTGAGCAAAATAATTAAAGAAAAATGGCAGAGATGCTGATTCTCCATGCTTTTCTCTTTTCAAAGTCTACAGCCCCCATATGAGCACTGCGTAGAGGCAGGAACACTGGCGGATTCAACTTCTATTAAAATAAGAGTGCTATTTGTGTTTTCCTTTTTTTTTTTTTTTGCATAATTTGACTCACTGTGGGAGACGGTGACTTGTGAAGTCAAATTTAATTGCGTTTATAACAAGGTAACAAGGTGCGTTTAGTCATTAGCTCCTTGCATGGGCAAAAATAATTTCAAAAATTCTAATCTGCTCTGCCTCCTCTGGGTACAGAACAGCAAGGCTTTCACTTAAGAGCTACAAATAATCATATTTTAACAGCACATGCTGGTGAATCCTGAGCTTGTGAGGCTCCCCGAGCTCAATGCTGCCTCTGACACTGTTGATCACAACATTTTAATTGGCCATCATACACATTTACAGACTCAGCTGGCTCTATATTCTCCATAGCACCATTAACCAGTAAGTAACTTGAGTTCCCATCTTAATTCTCATTTTGTCATGTCACATAAAGACACTGATAATATACAGCTATATGTGCCTGTAAAATGAAACAATATGGACCTATTAAAGGGAACTGCTAAGGTGCTAAAGGAGTAGGAGTTATTCATCTGATAGTGTTTTAGAGATGATGAGCCCAACACTAATCCAAATTTTGTAAACTACTACAGCTTATTTGAATTTCTCTGTCCATGCAATATGTCATATAAAGAACTCGCAGCGTGCATCCACTGCTAGCTCGCCTAGCACCACTGAATTAGCTAACATTACAGCTCAGCTGAGGAGGACACCACAAATGTTTACATCTCTTCTAAGCTTCCTTCCGCATTGTGATACAGTTGATGGGTGTAGTTCGGTTGAAAGACTGTAGTTCCCATATGAAACTTGTCACAGCAAGGTCTATGGATTATCTTGAATAACCAGGTCATGATTTGTAGAAAAGACATTGCTGTTGAGTTTTTCAACTGTATTTTTATTAAGGGTGTCAAATTATTGCGTTAATTGCAAATAATTAATTACAGCCATATTTAACGCGCTATGTTTTTTGATCGCATTAATCTCATTTTTAATCTCTAACTTTACTGTTTCTGTATGCCACAGAGTTGCCTTTTATAAAATCCATCTGTAGGCGTACGATCAGGCTTCTTTGTGCTTGAGTTGTGGGAGAATTGCAGCGCTACAGAGCAGAGCCCAGCATCAGCATTGTATGAAAAGCTATCTGCCCTAGCTATCTGCCCTTGTCCTGAATCCTGCCCTGATTGTCCCGAAAATTACACTAGAGCAGAGTCTGGAGTAGTTATTGTCCGATAAAACATTAAAAACTGATAATGGTGGTTGAGATGTCATGCAGCTCCCACTGGCTGCACATTGGCTGCAGCAGTTCCTTCATGAATTATGGGTGTTGTAGTGTGAAGAAGAGAAGACAGCGCAAATTGCAGCCGCAAGGACAGCGAAAGCGCAGGCAGCCACGAGAAGGAGTGATTTGCACGTTGCAGTGCAGCCTCTTGTTCTAACTGTTCAAAACTGTTCAACAAACTGATACAGCCATAACGAATGTACCAGACATCTTTTATTTTGTTTGCTTTTATTTTTTATTAAGTTTAAAGGACAAGTGCACTTACATTGATCACTTCCAGGAAATAAAACCATAAATTGGAAAAGAGGAAAATAATTTTGAAAACTGTTAAAATAAAATTAGGGAACTGATCACAGATGTATTGTTTCTGTGTGTTTTTATATTTATTGTTGTGTTAATCTGCAGCTATGCTTTTAATGAAGCTGACATGTCATGACAGTCAAGCACCCCCTGGTGGTTGAGACTGAAGGTTGCAGCACTCTTTATTGGGACTAATCTCAAAAACAATAGAATGTAATGGCTTGGTGTACTGCATCTGTGTTCAAGTGTGTTATTGTTGAAAACAATAATTATGACTTTATAAAACCACTTTTTGTAATATATATTAATCTTTTGATCATCTGCCTCAATAATGTAATGAATTTAAATGAAAATACCTCAAGTTGAGGGCTTTTCTCTGCAATCTTGAGATGAGATTTAAAAAAAAGATTAATTAAATCAATTAATTACCGATCATAATTAGTTAATCTCTCCATTTTTTAAATTTCTTGACAGCACTAATTTTTATGTCACTTTGCACCACAAGCCGCTATGCATTTAAAGAGAGAGGGCAGACATCTGTACAGCTGATATCTCTAACACAAATGATGCATATTTTACATTAAGTTCTAATTGTAAATATACCATGTCAAGTGTATTTTTCCAATGTGTAGTTTCACTGCTTGACTTTAAAGAGCTGTGTTAGCACAGTGGGTTATATTTACCTTAAGAATCGCTGAAAAAAAAAGTGTAGCCTATAAGGAATAGGTCAGCATTTTGGGAAATATGCTTATTTGCAAGTCAGTGGAAAAGATGAATTATCAATCTTCTTACTGTTGATGCTTCTCAAAGTCAAGGATGCTTCCTTGTAGGACAGGTCCTTCTAACAGAGGCGAGGCAAGACTCCGTCCTTGCATTTAGGTCCTGTTTATACGACAAGGATTTCAACTAAAAACGGTAAACTTTAGTTGCGTTTTGGCGGATCGTTTACACAACAGCAGGGTTTTTAGTGCCAGAAAACGCAACAATTTGAAACGGGTTCCAGAGTGCAACTTAACGGCAGCGTCTCTGTTGTCATGTAAACTTGCAATATGCAGTTCCTCTGAAAACAGAGACTTTTCGCACATGCGCATTACGGTTCCAGTCACTAGGCATGCGCGAGAAAGTCGACCGTCACAACAACAATTCCAAGCTCTGTTTGTGCTGCTCACCCTGTTGATTTGAAGTGGAGTGTAGATCTGTTACTGTAGCAACTCCACCTTGTCGTCCATTGAGACAAAGTTATCTGTGCATGCTTTCGCCAGTGTGTCTTCTTTGTTTTGGTTTGTAATCACTGCGTTGTAGGGGCATGGCATCATGCTGTGGTGTTGCTTTGCAAATTTACACTGCCACCCATTGGCCTGGCGTGCATTCTACAGTGTCTCCAGTAGATATTGCAGCTCCATGTGAATGGGGATCGTTTCAATAACGTCGTCATACAAACGCAGACGTTTTTTAAAACACAAAGGACAGACTTTTCCGTTTTTAGAGAAAAGGTTGTCGTCTAAACAGGGCCTTAGTGGAACAGACTAGTGAATGCCCAGGTGTGCGTCATCCTGGCAAATCATGCGCAAAGAACAGTGGGTACTTCACACCCGCTGAGGATACAGACACACATTCTTGACAATTCTCTGAAGAAAGGACACAGTAGAATTTAAAGGATCCTTCACACTGGAACAGTCCAGCAAGATCTGATGACATAGCCTCCTTGAAATTCAACAATTTAAGGATCCTTCCCTGACTTTCAGAGACACTGTGTGTTAAGTACAGTATACATGGTTAGCCTGGCAAAAAGATTGGAAGCAGTGGGGAATAGCTAGCCTGGCTCAGTCCAAAGTTATTCCGACAAATGTAAATGTCAGATTCTGCCTGTTTAGCTCAGCTGTTGTTCCAGCTCGTACTCTTTAGAAACCATAAATCAGGATGTGGCAACTAAGTTCAACCATGAGCCTCCTTTTTTGTAACATGGTTCAATTAGGGCTCATTGTCTGTAGTTTTACAGTTGACCTGACTATTATTTGACCATTATTTTTATTCACTGAGGAATAAGATTTAATCATTACGATATTTTAAGATTACATCTGAGTGAAGGAGTTATTGCTCACATAAACACATTAGTGCTAACAGAGTTACAGCAACATTTGGTACTTTTTACAGTTGGGAAGAATGACTTGAACATATGTTCTGTGTAGCACTACAAGATTGCAGACTTACTTAAAGGGGAGCTAACGTTTTTTTTAACCTGGACCCTATTTTACGATCTACTTTTGTCTAAATGAGTGATAGGGGATCAATATTTGTGATTTCTCGCACTATATTAAATCACTCAGACAGCGTCAAACAACGTCAAAATACGTCCACGTTCACACAGATAGGCTCGGATTGTTAGTATAATTATCCGACAACATAACAGAAAGGAGAAATAAATGTCTGTGTTTACCTTTAGCTGAATTCGGACATGTCCTCATATGGCTCTGCGTCCATGTACGTCTGTGTACTCCATGTTCAAATAAATATGGGTGGTCATCAAATTCAAATGGCTCATCCAGATCCAGTTGGTCCAATTCGGGTAAAAATTCAGCCATGACTACTCCAAACAGAGTAACTCCTGGCGTTGGTAAGGTCACTCCAGCGGTAACTTCCTGCAACAATTCAAATCTCGCGAGACGTGAGATTTCAGAGCCAGACTTTCACTCTCTGAGTGAGTGTTTTGACTTTGCCGATTTTGACCAACTGGATCTGGAGGAGCCATTTGAATTTGATGACCGCCCATATTTATTTGAACACGGAGTACACGGATGTACACAGATGCAGAACTCATTGAAACTGAGGAGCAGATGAGGAGAGAGAGGGAGCAGCAACAGGCAGAGGAACATGTCCGAATCCAGCCAAAGGTAAACACAGACATTCATTCCTCCTTTCCGTTATGTCGTCGGATAATTATACTAACTACTACGAGCCTATCTGTGTGGGAAAAAAAGCACTTTTATTGGACGTATTTTGACATTATTTGACGTTGTCTGAGTGCCCTATTATTTAATATAGCGCACGCTCATGGGCTGCAGGCAGGTCAGCCCTAGCTTCGTACTGGACCAATGTCAAATACTGAACATCCTATCACTCATTTAGACAAAAGCAGATTGGAAAATAGGGCCCAGGTTGAAAAAAAACATTAGTTCCCCTTTAATAGAGTGTCCAGCCATGACAAAGAGAAGCTTGCTTTACTTGTGCTTGAGTTACACTGCTGCTGTTATGTTGCCTTATGAAAAACAATGTAAATGCCACTCATTTCTTTTAGACTAGCACCTATCAAAGTTCCTGAGGTGCTTATCAGTGTCAGTGAAATTGGCAAATCCATGACATAAAATTCAATGGGTACATGTTAACTTTATATTAATTATGCAATGTAAACCCCAATCCATCCATGACACGATTTTTTTTGTAAAGTCCACACAAATGCCCCGGATTGTCAAAATGATATAAAATCTGGATGTTTACTTTACATAAAAATCATCCCTTGTGAGCTTGACATCATTTTTTGAGTTTTGAGTTAATTTGACGGAAATTAATAAAGCCTATTTCACCTAATTAGTTTAGGCCAATAAACAACATTTTATGCAGGTAACATATTGTAGTGTGTTGGGGCTGAATGGGTGGAGTTTTCCAGCATGCCATGAGACAGAGGGCTCTAGTTTCGCAGACCGGGCGAGGCGGGGGGCGCAGTGCACCTGCGCTTCGCCAACTGGGTGTGGTCAGGCGGATTTTGCAAGTTTGGCACACCGTGCGCCCTGGCGCAGCTTCTCGTCTGTCCCACCTCCGTCCCTCCTACCTGCGCAAGTCAGAAAGAGGGAGTAGAGAAGGCGTGGAGTGGGTTTTACACACATCACACCAATCAAATGAGCCCCTCTCCTCGCCCTTAAATGCGCGCGCAAAGGTGTAATGAGAGTTTACTCAATTTGCCATGGAAGAAGAGAGCAGCAGCGTCAGACGGCCAAAGTCCTCCGAGGAGCAAACTGATGTTTTGGTCCGGGTGGTCCAAGCTCGCAGTGTCCGAATATACGGAACTGCTTGCAGACCTCCACAGGCTGATGATGCAAAGGTAGCCTGGGAGGAGGTCACCACAATTGTAAATCAATGTTGTGTTTCTCTCGTGCGCATGCGCGCACTCTCTCTTTCTCTCTTGCACTCTCACTCTGTTTCTTTTCTTTTGGCTTTTCTAAGATGAAAGATGCTGAATATATACTCCCTATCTGATGCTGTGGCTGCTTGTGGTTGGCTGAGAGGGATGTGAACTCAATTTGCAGCTATGTTAATCAAATCAGGTTGGGTTTCCATTACGCGTGCCAAACATGCCAAACGTTGCCAGTCCCCTTTGATCTGACATCAGATGTGATGGGACAGTTGATATAGAGATACATTTATATGCTGATTGCAGATAGTTGCATTGAATAGTTTTTTTTGGGTATTTATTGCATCGTTAATATGCCTGATATTCTGGAAACCTGCCTGTGAGGTTTTGGTGATGTGTGTGCACTGTCCACCTTTTGGCACGAAACTGTCACTGTGCCAAGCTGGATCTGTCGACACCTCCCCCTGCTGCGCCGCCACACCCATCTCAGCACACCACAGTCTGCCAAACTACCAAACTGAGCACACCTCGGGTTGCACTGCTCGAAACTTGTTTTGCGCGGGGTTCGCCACCCCGTGGCATTTTGCACCATGAGTTAAGTCGTATACACAGTTAGTGACCTCCTGCCTGTGTGGGTATTAGAGTGTCTGGCAAAAAAGGTTGTGCTGAGGTGAAATAAAGAGCACTTCCTAGTTCAGAATTCATCTCTTTGCCTTATTCTGGCTATTGAGAAACGTAAGCTCACCAAAGTATATTTGTATGGTGCGATGAAATTTAAATGTTGTAAAATGTGCACTCAATGGTTTTATGTTCATATGCTCAAACAACAACAAAGACAAGTTATGTTAAACTGATATAAAATTCATATTAGAGAAGGGTCATGTGACACATTTATTTTGTGTCTGTTGTACTCAGAACTTTTATGTTAATGTATTATTTATACATTATTTATACATAATTATTTATATTAATTTGCACTAAATGACTGAAACATCCTGGCGCAGGATGAGGCGTGGTAGCCTCGGTTTGCATTCCTTAAGCTTTCGTCAAGGGGGCCAAATGTTGTTGTTGGTGGGCCGGATTTGGCTCACTGGTGGGCCACTATTTGCCTACCAATGCCATGAATCTGTTTGTGTTATCTAGTCAGCTGACGTCTGTTTTGCCTTGCTTTCAGTCTTTACGCTAAGCTAAGCTAACCTGACTCCAGCCCCATACCTAACACACAGACAGGAGGTTAATGCTATCTTCTCATCTTACTCTCAGAAATAAAGAAAATTAGTATATTCCCAATATGTTGAACTATTTCTTTAATCCATACTGTAAATGTATATGCATCTGTTTGCTGCAGCACAGTGTCATCAGTACACTTTTACAACCACACGCCACACAAACAATGCACACTGCTGCAAGTCCTCCTCTACTGTGCATGTTTAAAACTGTTTTACATTAATTAACACACCCAAGAATGGATACACAGATCCAGGCTCTTATAGAAGCACTCCAATCAAGCAGCCAATAAAGTACATTAGCATTATTAGCATTAATGTATTCTCTCCAGAAGACAACAAGAGAGCTGAGGCTAGATTTAAATAAACTTATAAATAATAAGGTCTATATCACTGCTGCAAACAATCTTGTTGCGTTTAGCTGTCACTGTGAGATTCCTTTGTTTTTTGCTTTCCTATTAATATGGTTTAGAAAAGGAAGTGGAGGAAAGTGAAGATCCAGAAAGCCTGTGTGGAAGCAGAAGAGGGGCTGGCTTGGACTGAGACACCCCCATTGCCACACAGCACCACCACCACCCGGAGCTGCTCCAAACATGGCTGCTAACATCAAAGGCTGCCTTGTATCTCAGAGGAGCTGCTAAGGACTTTACAGCAGCTCGCCTCAGGCCTGAGCACGGGGGCTCGCACCTCCTCAGACAGCAGTGATGGATACCCGCGGGTGGGACCTGAGGAGCTGGGACAGACGGCTCAACGTAGACTGCAGTGTCATCGTTACAGGATGGGCTGCACCAGACAGTGCAGGGCAGCTCGTGTCTCACTCGACTCAACAAATCTAGTAAGTTGTTGGTTTGGTGCCTACACTAGCTCGATTAAAAATGTCTGTATTTTGAATAATTTACTTCATAAATAGATAATACAAGCTCATTATAAAGGTGCATCAATATTCTAGTGATAAGCTGAGAGAGGAGTGAGGTATTTTTTTTTTTTTTTTTACGAGAGTTTTCGGTTTCACCCAGCAGTGATTTTCTTGCTTATTTTTCCACACCTAACAAGGTGGTGCCTTCGAGGGCTTCTACGTGGTAAATAAAAAAAACAATTTGGAACAAATGTCTGTAGGGTGATCTGTAAACATCCTAAAATAATGGTGACAAAAGAGGCAAAAAGGCAAAAAGCTTATCTCCACTTCAGTGTCAACAACATTTTCTCACAATGATTTTACTCAGAGCCTATTGCAAAGTATTCTTAAAGGGGAACTATGCTGATTTCCAAAATTCATAAATGTTATTCCTATCATCTAAGACAGTCCAAAAATATTAGTAAACACGACTAACTCTCACAAATACAACTAACACCAACTTTCATGCAGGAGGTCAGTGTTCACCTCTCGTATGACTGTAAAACCAAACCTTGTTCTTTATTCCTAAACCCAACCATGTGTGTTGACTAAATGTAACTGCCTGTGTTTGTTGTTGAAGGAAAAAACAATGCATGTAACAGGCTGAAGTTGACAAGCCATCTAGAACGGCAATGACTAACGCACCCAAGGTACCTTGCAAGTCATATCTCAATGTGGAATGTCTATGACCAAACGTCAATAGGTGACAAGGTTGGAGTGAGAATGTGTTAACATTTTTACCAATGTTACGCAGAACCTCTGTAATCAAGGATGTGTTATCAACGGAGGCCGTTGCACAATGCACACAGGTTAGTAGCAAAGTCGTGGATTACATTAATTAACTTCTAACTTATTGCTTTGTCAGTACAGCTATTTGTTTTCATGCACAAATCAAGCATGGACCAATTACAGACCCCTCCAGAAGCTTTCTTCAGAAGATATCTCAACATGGCACACTCACTGATATTGTCCCTTTTCGCACTTCAGGTCAAGAACAATGTGCTTTTTTTTGGTTCCAGCCCAACTTTTTGGGTTCTGAAACAACTTATGTTTGGTCAAAATATTCTGAACAGTTCAAAATTAGGTGCAGGAACCGGTTAAATGCTGGTGGAAAGGGGATACAAGAGCACCAGAGAGAATGTTCTGAGAATATGGGTACATTTGATGTTTCAGAACTGTTAACACTACAATAGAATAAAGCTCATTTGGGAAAAAAGCGAAGAAACATTTTGTGTGTCCACAAAATCAGTCTCCCATTCTTGTCTATGGAGAAGCTCCAGATTTTGAACCCTATGATATCAGAAGTTCGAGACTTACTTCTCTGGTTTCTGGCTTTGAGAGAGTAGCTCGTGTTCATAAATACTGACTGAACTTTCCAAGGCCATGGAAATATTGTATTGGAATTCTTAATTTTGGCAGTGTTCCCCTTTAAAGGGATAGTTCGGGTCTTTTGACATGAATCTGTATGGCATCCTCATCAGCAGTGTAGCACATCAACAGTGACTTACCCCCGACTGCGTCCTGTGACCGGAGTTCCGGCCTGGTTTTGGTGTTGACGAAGGTAGTCCGGCTAGTTGTCTGGGGTCACGAAAATAAAGCGTTTTGCTTCTCAAAACAATATGCGTTCGAAAGAGTGATATATTTGCATCACAAAACTGTTGTCCTCAAAAAAGTCAGACCTCAAAATCGCCTGGCGCTATTTTCTCTCCATTCATATCACTGCGCGCTGCCGCTTGTGGACAGCTGTGCAGGTTTCCGTCACCTGTTCACAATGTTTACTGCTCGGATAGTTAACGTTAACATGTCTGACTATGACACAAGTGATACCTTTATGAACCTGAATATACAGAAGCCTAACTTTGTCAGCTGGGGTTAGAACGGGCTGAGAGAGAGAGAGGAGGGACAGAGAAGTGACAAGCTGAAATTAGACCCACAGCTGTAGCTGTATGCAGCGCAGTGGGTGATATAAGATCAGACCGACAAACATGCATCTGCTGCAGCCGCAGATGTCTGTACGTTAGTCGATGTGATCTTTCATCAGTGCAGCAGCTGTGGGTCTAACTTCAGCTTGTCACTTCTCTGTCCCTCCTCTCTCTCTCTCAGCCCGTTCTAACCCCAGCTGACAAAGTTAGGCTTCTGTATATTCAGGTTCATAAAGGTATCACTTGTGTCATAGTCAGACATGTTAACGTTAACTATCCGAGCAGTAAACACTGTGAACAGGTGACGGAAACCTGCACAGCTGTCCACAAGCGGCAGCGCGCAGTGATATGAATGGAGAGAAAATAGCGCCAGGCGATTTTGAGGTCTGACTTTTTTGGGGACAACAGTTTTGTGATGCAAATATATCACTCTTTTGAATGCATATTGTTTTGAGAAGCAAAACACTTTATTTTCGTGACCCCAGCCAACTAGCCGGACTACCTTCGTCAACACCAAAACCCGGCCGGAACTCCGCTCACAGGACGCAGTCGGGGGTAAGTCACTGTTGATGCGCTACACTGCTGATGAGGATGCCATACAGATTCATGTCAAAAGACCCGAACTATCCCTTTAAAGTTCGCCTACAAAAGTTTTTTTTTTTTTAAATCACGCTGCCTTTCATAAACAGCAATGGTTTAAGTGCACTTATTTTGACACAATATGAAATCTCTTTTACAAAAGTGCAGTGTCCCCCTCAGTGCGATTTATTTGCTTATTTGCACTTTACCAAGAAGTATTAGCAAACTAGTAGTTTAATATCAAAATGAGGTCTCTACCACTTGGAGAGTGATGCTTACCTTTGAAAATGACTGTTGGCGTGAAAGAGAAATACATTATGTTTTACAATTTAAGTCCGGAACCTTACACAAAACATTTGCTGGTTTAAATGCATTTTGTTTATTTGTTTGTTTGTTTGTTTCCTTTAGCCCTCTTGAGTGGTTACAACACAACACAATGACGGGAAAGCATTAGAAAGCATTCATTCATTTATGCATTCATTCATTGTCTCACCCTAATAATCAGAGTCATAAGAGGCTTGAGATTCTGTGCAGAAGTTAGAGAAACAGCCTGACTATTGGCAGTATATCAAATGCTTATTTTAAAGTCAATTTATTAAATCCAAGGAAAAAGAAATTGAGGGTGCTTCTGCTCGCCTTTGATGAGTGAAAGCATTTATTGAAGGTGCTCTTTGGTTTATGAACGACACTAAGTGAAAATTGAAGGAGGCACCCTTCAAGTGCAATTTTCAAAAGCTTTAAAGTCATGGCTAGTTTAGGAGAACATATTAAAAACAACACTAGTGCTTGTGGCCTTCATCAGCAAGAAGCACATCAAGTCAATTAGGTACAATTTCTTATAAGCTAGTGTGGGGTTAGAGAGAATATACAAAAATGATTTCAAAGGAAAAAAGAAGTGGAGGAAAATTCAAGGGCAGGATGGTGCGCATAGCCAAAACTAGTTTGACAAGTACTCATATTTAATTTAGCAAAAGCTAAAGTGATTACCAGTTGCAAAAGAAAGTGGTGTTTCATGGTAGTGCATCATTTACTCAAGATAGACGTATACACCCTCTAATGACACATGAACCTCTTACGGAAGATTGAACCAACCTGTAAACAGCCCTCTTGTCAGACTCAAGCTGGGCCTGGGGGTCAAGGGTCACGCTGACAGAGGTATTTCCTGCTGCAGAGGCCGCTGGGATATGGACCTGTGGGGTCTTGGTGTTCTGCTGAGTGGTGCCCGTCATCTGGGGACACACAAAAAAAAGAATAACAGAACAAAATTACATCACATTTAAGCTAACGATAAAACAGCCTACAGCTAGCATGCTAGTTGCTCTGTGAAGCTGTAGTTAGGCACATCAGTGCTTTGAGCTAAATGCTAATATCAGCATGCTAACATGTTTAACTCTGTACCTTTACATGACATGAGAGAAAAAAATATTTATTATGTTATCCAGCTAAGACCGTACTAAATCCAATTTCTCAAAGTTGGGCTAACACACCCAGATAATGCAATTGGGAATCATATTACTTCTGCATGTAGAGTATACAGTTCATCGGACCCAACTGACCTAGGCGCACTGCTCATGCTCCACAGAACTGTCCACAGCTTTAACCCAAAAGTCAAATACTATTAAATGCATAGTAGAAGAAAAGAAGAAAAAGAAAAAATAAAGGGTACAGTAAAATGTTTGGAGCTTTAAAGTTGTATACCATGATACCAGTTTGCTGCTAGTGAGTCGTAGCTAACTTGTATGTTGATTGCTTGGTCTGTGACATATTGGGTCATCCACAAAAAGATCAAATACTAACAAGCTGAAAGGGGGCATGTCACTACCTATCATGGCAGAGTCTAACATTCTTTGGTCAGTAAATCGAATCCCTTCCCATGCTTGTATACTTGGACAGAAGTCCAATTAAATGGCCTAGTCAAGTTGCAGTAGCTTGACTTAACTGTGCATGTAAACGTATTGACTCTTACTGTATACCCAGCTATCTGCCAAAAAGTAAGTGAAAAATAGGCCTATAGGAAAGTGTGCCGACTTCCCCTTGATTACATACGCATCTACCTGGTGGTACAACTACCACAAACCAAAATTGTAAGAGATTGGTAAGGGCTATCTTTGCAGATCAAATTGCAGAAAACACAAGGGGAGATGGACATTTCAAATGCAGCTAGAATGGCAAAAATCCATTCAGCTACTGTGGAGATATCAATATCTAAAATCAAGTAAACTTTCTTTGCCGAAAATCTGAGATTGTAGGTTTCAAGGAGTATAACAATAGTCAGCTATAAGCTGTAGGTAGTTGATTTCTACAAACTGACCCAGGGAAACATATTGAACATTTGACCTGAGGGAAAAACATTGCATAAAACCCTTTGAAAGGTCTCCTAATGTGTCATAGTCAGATTATGATATTGAGTGCTGTGAGGGTCTAAAGGACAGAGGGATGTCATACTGTAAAGCCCTGTGAGGCAAATTGCAATTTGTGATATTGGGCTTTATAAATAAAATTGACTGATTGATAGAGTTAAGTTACATAATACCCTGGGAGACACACTCCTGCGCAGTTTAGGCTGATGGGGTGTCATCAGTTTTGCAGGTATTTTTTTCATAATTAACCCAAACTACTGGGCAGTGGGTCACCATGTATGTCTCTTTGAGTTTCATGGCAATCCATCTAATACAGTGGTTCCCAACTGTTCCAGCCACAAGGTCCAGATTTCTCTTTAGTCATTAGTTCAAAGTCCACATAGTTTTGTTTATCAAGCGTCATACTTGCGTTTGGCCATGAGGTGAAGCTAGTTTGCTTTCTCTGTCAAATAGCTGTCTGTTAGTCACTCACTCTACAGCAGCAAATGGCCTTTGCAAGTAATTCACCTCACTTACAAAATATAAAATTTGTTTTTTACAAACTTTACAAATTTGCAAGTGATTTGCAGTCCATTCAGAATGGACCCGAGACAGAACTTTTTGAGTGCGACCCACTTGTTCGGAACCACTGATCTGTTGATATTTTAGTTGTGGACCAACAGACCAACATTGCTACTAGCATGGAAACATAAATTTATAGCAGAAAATCAAAAAGACCAAAAATTAATGTCTTTTTTTTACAATGTATCCCTGTTAGTAAAAATGATCTAAACTGAATGGGAAAAAAACTGCAAACAAACCAACCCATAATTCGCTTTTAGTTAGCTTTAGCATGGGCTTGTTTTTTCTGATGTGTGTGTGGCTGCTACCCTAAAATCAAACCACTGAGTCACTTCAAGGAATAATGTGCAAGACTTAATAAGATTTACTGGTATGTAACAGTGAGGATTGCAGATTGCAAGCGACTAAAATTTCTGACCCTTAGAATCCCTTCAACTTGTCATTGTTCAGGAGGTTTTTACCACGAGAGGTCTTTTCCTCTCCAAAACAAACAGACCGATGATTTAAACCAGTAGAAACACCAAAAGCAGTTTCAAGTAAAAAAAAAAAAAAATAAAAAAAAAATCTGTGTTTTTCCATCTCTCTCATCACGGAGGTGCTTCTAATTACAGTGGCCAGCTCAATAAAAAAACAAATAGCCATATTTAGAGCCAGTGTTTGGTTTGTAGCCTACTGTAGAAACATGGTGGTGCAACATGGTGATCTCCATAAACAAGGACCCGCTCCCTATTTGGATATAAACAGCTCATTCTTTCATATCACGAAAATGTGATAATTCTTATTTTTCAGTGATTATACACTGAAGAAAACATACTATTTTTTTTCCATTAACACCAACATATATTCCCAAAATACGACACACTGGACCTTTAAACTGGCTCACTGAACTGCTGAACGTTAGGCTAAATTTGAAAATTACACAACCAAAATAAGCAGTTTTTCAATTATTTAAAAACTTCCTCTACTTCTCCAAATGAGCACACAGCTGCTTGAGAGGTGTAAGTAATTTTTTAATCACTTTTCAAAAGCAATAAGGTGCAACATGCATCTGATGCCAACAGACTACAAATGAGGATGTAGCTGGAATGAATCATTGTTGCTTGACAGGTCAGTAGCCTTGTAATGAAGCTGTTAAACACAATGACTGAGATAGGATAGATTCCATAATTGAACAAGACATGCTCAGGTCATATATAGATTCCTGTTAAATGATAAATATTCAATTAGGATTTAGCAACTTAACAATGTGTTCACAACCAGCCATACTGCTGAAGCATACTGTATTCCTTTGCTCTGAGGATCCACAGTACTGTTGGCTCAACATGGAATCATTATAGAATCTGGTCTTTGGTATTATTTGTACTGTAGGGTGGCCAGGGGAGTGACATGCTTTACGAACACAATCCGTTGTCTTCTTCATCCCTTCCCAACCCACTTTGGTCTCTCATTCGTTCTCTCTGAGGAAATGAGTTGAACAACCCCCATCCCCCGCCTTTTTTTCTTTTTTTTTTGAGTTGAGGTGGGGTGGGAGGAAGCTTCAAGTCTTAATCCCAGCACCAAATGGGAAATAAATTAGCTTCTTCACACTTAACTAGCTCTCATTTGCATTTGCCGAGCGCGCAGACTGCAGCTCGGAAGCTCTCCCATGGCACTAATCCTCTGGGCGAAAGCAGACAGAGGTGGTGTGGACGTGGAGGAGGGTTAGGCAGTCGGATGAACCTGCTCTACCTCCTCTCCATGGGATGGTCTGCAGTGTTAGACTGAGCCTCGGTCCAGCCCCATTAGGCTACATTAATTACATTGACCTGTTGGTGGCATCACGTGTTATGTTAAACACTGCAGGCTGGGGCTTGACCTATTATTCTTACACTTTGACATACGGTACATATCACTCATGTCTTCATTATAAAATGCAATTCAACCTCATGAAAAATCGTTTTAATATTCCTGCAAAGACTTTTGTTTGGGACCTCAGAGACCCCAGCTGTAGAACATGGTTACATACAGTGGATGCTCTATATCTGTGATTTGAGTTAACAGTAGTTTTTGCGCAGCACTACCCCTTCCAAATCCAAAATCATGTGAGTAGTCTGGATTTTTGTGATTGGACTTTTCTAACAGTTTGTTTATTAGAGCACTAATAGGGTGTTTAACCTCTCTAAGGTCTATTCAACCCAAAACACCAGTTACATGACTATGTAGGATGGCATATTGTATATTGTTTTATCAGCAAATAACTTTTTGAGTAGGGCAGTGCTCATACGGTCCCATGTATGAATTTATTTTCTCAGGATGGTGAAGGCAGGACCTGCCTTACTCTCCCTTTGCCTTTGATTAGCATATCCTAATATTCTTAAGGCTTATTTCTACTCCCTTTACACAGAAAAATAGATACATCCATTTCTAACATTATAAAAAGCACTGCCCTCATACTTTTTTGCGTTCTTTATGTTGGAATAGATACAGCAATAGATGGCACTAGAGGGTGGAGTCAAACGTTTCAACGTTTCGTTACGAGGTGATGGTGAAGGAGGTTGTAATATTGTACCTTTTAACAGAGGCAGAGTTGCAGACGGTGGTGGCATGTAAGGCCATTAAATACATTGTGGCATGTGGACGGAGAATTACTTTCATTTTTTAAATGTCTTTGTGGTCTCCTTCAGTCCTATCTTGCAGGCACTTCCAGCTTCCACTTCCAGCTGCCTCTCTGTCAGCTCCGCTAAATGCGTACTATATTCAGGGTCTTCTGTCTATTTTGCTGTCTAAGTGGTGCTTTTTGGAGTTGGTGTTAGATGGTGGTATTTGGCTGCAGGCCACTCACTGGGATGAGAAAATCAATTTATCAGTCTGTAAACTCTCCTTCTTACTTCTAGCTAGCTAGCTGCTAGCGAGCCGGGTGATTTTTCAAATGTAAACATCAGTAAACATCAAGGCAGATGGAGAGGCAACGGACATCATCTCAACTAGCATTCTCCTAGCCATACAAACTTTGGAGAAAAAAAACTTCTTCCATATCAGGAACTGTAATATCCTCTGATTCCTTGAAGCCTGGCTAAGTCCTGGACAAAGCCAATCAGCTAGGTGACTCTTTTTCTGTATGCCGATCTGACAGAGCAGATGACTCTGGTGAGAGGAGAGTTGATCTGTACTATATGGAGAATTAGGACTGGTGTGATGGCAGAAATGTGAGGTGTTGTCCCAGTCCTGCTGTGGATCATAGCTACCTATGGCTGCAGCGCAGTGCTGCTATTTTTCTTAAGCTTTCAGAAAACGTGCACACATATGAACTAAATGAACACAGACCAACAGATGGCTCCGTCCATCTCTGTATATGTATCCAACGTTGAGTATAAATGAGCCCTTACCATAACCCTATCCAAACTCACTCCTCTTGCCTAACCTTAACTAACACAGGTCATGCCTTTGCCATCCTAGGAAAAGAAAGTTTGCACCACTTTTATGTTGATGCCTAGCCAGGGAAGTGTGCAGTGCAGAGCAGTGGCGATTAGATACCCAGTGGGGACTCAAATAATAGTGCTTTGCTGCTAAATTATTGATCTGAGTGTCTTGTATTGCACCATCAACATTGCCAGATACGTTGTTTGGCCTTGGCGTACGTCTGTACTCTCTGTGTCTTTCAAGACACTATTGTCTACTATCATCATTATTATTATTATTATTATTAGTATTAGTATTATTATTAGTATTATTGTTATAACACGCAAAAGCATTGGTATCTGTGAGGAAGTAAAGCCAGTGTCATCAAAACCAAAGGGTTAACTGCAACTTTTATCTGTTTTGGCATCACTGTAATATTACTCTAGGACTACCACAGAGTCTTTCTGTTTACTACAATTTATTATCTCCCACAAAAACATTCCTAGACTTTACAGTGATTACTAGTTGGTGGGGGTAGAAGTCATTAACTTAATGGTTTTTTGCACACACAAAAAAATGTTTGCCTACTCTAAAAATCTCTTTAAATCACCTACAAAACTTAAGTTTTAAAATATGAAGTACTGCCTATATAGCATGAAATAATCATGGCTAAATAAGCAACACTTCACATTTTATTTAGTCCTTACTTATCAAGGCTTGAGCACAGAATGCTAACCTACTTAAACTAATTAATCGTCACAGGATAATGATCCAAACTGTTAGGTTGCTAAATTCTGATTGGTGCACAGGATTATATGAAATCACTTGTTTTCATGTGAGCCTCTTCCTAAAGATTTAATATTGTTCTAGCTTTGACAGAAAATACTGTATTTGTGTAGGACCCCATCACTCACAGTAAGGACTTAAGAAAAATAAGTCTTCAGGGTCTTTAACAGGGTCATTCTTGAGGTGCTACTATGTGTTGAGTGTTGAGTATTGTAGTTCAAACACTGAGATAAATTCTGATGAAACCTCTGACCTGTTGGCTCTCCTGGTACGATGGTGGAGGAACGCTCTGGGTGGCCATCATTGTCACTGCAGGTGCTGGGGACACATGTTGCATCATGGGATAGCTTCACATCTAGACTGGGAAAGACACAGATAAAAAAGAGAAACATGAATCCAGTGCAAGCAGTGATTGTAAATTCTATTACAGCAGCAGCCACCAGGTGCTGCTATGATTAAATAATAGGAGATGGGATTCTAACACAACATCTCACTCTTCCCTCTCACACTTCTTCTTCCCCTTCTCCATTTACTAATTTATTTCTTTGCTCTGTCTCCCCTCAGTCTCCCTCTGCATGTGTTGCATAGAGCTGACAGAAGAGCCTGGATGATGTATTAATACTGGCTGATCTAACAATGCTGCCAAGCAGAAAGAAAACAAAGCAACACAGACTCAATCATGGAGCCCTTTACAGAAATACTTTACATAGCAGCAGGTTCATAATGACACCACAAACAAACCCGACTACTTGTTTACCAATTACAGACAGCTATGCTTGTTTACTAATTACAGTACAGCTGGCTTTAAAGCATTGCGTCTTGGTGGAGTCACCTTGGTCGTCTCTATGTGTTGGCTGCTGGTGTTGTTGTTGCGCTGTTACCAAGCCAATCAAGAGGGCTAATTAGAGCTCTTGTTGGTGGGCTAATTGCTATTGGCCGGGACCCCACAGGGCTGAGGGCTGTACCCTGTGGAACACCGCTGTAACCATCACTCCCACCCCCACTGAAGGAGCTAATTGGTTCAGGGCTATGTTATACACACATACAAACACACACACACACACACACACACACACACAGACCACCCACCATTGCTCCAACTTACTATAGGCAAGCACAGCAGGTGCTCCATCCTGAAGCTACATATAACCTATGTGTATACGCTGCATGAAAATGTCCTGTAAATTAACTATTTGACCTGGGGGAGTGAGGTTTGATAAATGTGAGGGCAAACTTTATTAAACCCTTTATGTATCAAACTGTACTGTTTGTAACCATTATAAAAACAAATTTGTGTGAAAAAACATATTAGTTAACTGAAATAAAAATAAAAAACTAGCCTTTAGAAAAAAAACCTAACTGAAAAGATATTGTGTACTTACAAAACTAACTCAACTAAAATTAAATAAAATGTATTTAGTTTTACTCTTTGTCATTCTGATCAAATTTGTAAAGCCAAGGGTATGGGAAGGTGGGTGACAAGGGATGGAGCAATACAGTCTGCTAATTGTTGGCTAATTTACCATAAGTCATGGGCTATCTGAACATTTGTTTTAAATTTTAAATAGCATAAAATGATGTGCCTATCAGAAAATATATGAAAAAAAAACAAAAACCTTAAAATGTTCAAATTTAATTATTTCCTCTGATCGGACATGATGGTGTCATCACATCAGGTCAAAGTGGGGGGTTAGGGTCAGCTTATGGATCAGCTAAACTTGGGGAGAGATTTGCGGTAGAAAAAGCTAATCAATAGTGCAGAAAGGCTGAACGGGCTGAACAGGTCAAATGGAAATTTGCCAGGACCATTTTGGAGCTTCTTTAGATCCATAAAATAATTTGGATATGAGGCACTGCGGGGGCAGATGATGGAGCAGAAACACGCGGATGCAACATTATGAGTTTCCCAGGGAACATGAACAGATGAGAAGCAAACAGACAACTGGATGTCTGCCACCATTTAAAAGGAAATATTAGACATTTTGCCACTTGCAGTCCAGAGAGAAAATTTGTCAGAAGTGAGAGAGCGCAGAAACTTTGAATGAACTGAGCCACAGACATCAGTACATCCGCACTTTTCCTGTAGCTCCTCAACCCAATCGCCAGAATGAACATAAATAAATAAATGGATGTTTTTGCAAACCACGAATATGTAATATTTTTACCTTATTATGTAGCGGATATTTTGAAACATTACGTTTCAACAATGCTGTGGTTAACATGTGGTTATGTTCAGGCACAAAAAACCTTTATTTGTGATTTGAAAAAGATACATTTTTGGCTTAAAACACCCACTTTTGGTGATACAATTGCCACTGGAAATTCTGCTGATGTGTCGCTAAAAAACCCCGTCTCATTCCAAGGTCGTCGAAAACTGGTACTTGGTGGTGACTTCCGGCATTAGACACTGACGAAAAACGCAATCCTCTCACATTGTTTAACAGTGGCTTGGAGCATCAGGGGTACATGTGGCAGGAAAACAATGAAAGTTAAGGCATCAAAAGTGCAAGCAGGGTGGGGGGGTGGGCCAAACAAACACCCAATTATAAAATAAATAAATACATTTTAAAAAAACACAGTAAACACAGTGAAAATGAGTTCCCACTTGCATGCAACAAGCATGGGGAGGCACTTGTGCATGTGTTTATTGAGACATCACTGTGAGTCAATTACATACACACAGTCTTGTGTTTGTATCATAATACCTATTCTGAACTTCCTGAATCTTGCCTCTGACAAATACCTCACATATTAGAAAAAATAATAACAATATTATCAACACTAATAAAAACAAAAATTAACCATTTTAAAATAATAAAAGTTAAACTGAAGTGAGCAAACCCACACTAAAAATGGAAGTGAAAATGAAAAACAAAATAAAAATTAATGAATAACTCTTATACGAATACTACAAAGTTCACTTGGTGTTTCAAACGTGTGGGCAGTCAAATCAGGTTACCCTCAAATCCAAATGTTCAAGTCCAAAGATATGGGAGGCTTATCCCTGTCCAATACACAGCTCTGCTACAGTTCAGCTCAACTTAAAATTATGACTAACTGATTAATGAATAGTAATGACTCTTTATGATGGGGTCTTGAGTCTCTAATATGTTACCCTAGAAGGCTTAAATCCCTTTCCTTTATCAGCAAAATAGACCAGTTGAATTCTCTTAACAGTAATACACCCTCCTGGTCTGGAGGGATGTGAGAAGATATCTACACATCCCCTCTGTTATTTCTGCTTGGTCTCCCCTGGCACTGAATCCTGATCTCCCAGGTAAGATTAGGACTATCGGTCTATTGGATTGGTCTGTCTGATCCTGCAGGTTTGTTGATCACAGATTCTGTAAAATCTACTGAGCAAATTAGAACTAATTTAACATACACATACATAAGGACTTTTTTAAATTTCTCCAATTTCATTACTTTGTTAAATCTCTTTTAGGGGAGAACCAGATCTGTCTAAAACTGTCAGAGTTGGAAAATGCCACGTTCTCGGCCAAATCTCAAAGGAATCCCAAGGGAATAGTTTCAAAGATTTATACCCTACTGCTGGATCCTGATTCCTCAGCTTATGATTCCCTGAAGCTGCAGTGGCAACGCGATCTAAGGGTTACATTTAGTCCTGTACATTGGACCAAGATTTGCTGTGGAATCTCAATTTCTATACATGAACAAAAATGAATTTTTTTCCATTAATCTTATTTTACCCTAACTGAATGTTCCCAACAGATCAAGCCCCTGTTACAAATGTAAAACACACAAAGGTACAATTCTCCACTTGTTACGGTCATCAAGATATTTTGGAAAGAGGTTCATTCTGGAGGTTATTGGTAAACAGTTTACACTGTCTTCTTCATTTTATTTGTTAAGCTATACTCTAGAAAATCTTTTTGATTTCAAATTTCTGTTAATCATTCTCCTATGTCTGGCTAAAAAGTGTATCTTGCTATGGTGGTCGATATCACAGATATCAGTTCTTATCCCTCTGGAGAAACTGACTTATAATCTCCATCATAAATCAGACACACTTTGGAGACTTTGGGATCCTTTACATGCCCAGCTCAGACTAATGATTCACAATGAGATGAAACCATTTTAAATGTGAAAAGTTGCAGCAGTGTGAACTGACTTATCTGAGCTCAACTCAAGCTGGCTGATGGTGTCACCTGCAACTCTGCTGGTCAAATCGGCAGTAGCCAATCGGCTTATGGTTATTTATATTATTGTGGTGAACTGATTATGAATACAGTCCATCTGATACTCGTTTAATGATTTTTGCTGTTTCATCACTACAAATACAACTGTAGCCAGTATCTCACTATTACTATCCTCATTCATATTTTAGGAAGCTATAAATTATATTCAGCCACAAAATAAGCCTGAAAAGCTGGATATTAGAACAAATGTACAGAGGTGTTACATAGAAATGATACACAATCTCATCTAGTTGCATTGGTGTGAACCTGCAGGGTTTTAAAAACGTTGCAGAATGGCACATTGCAAGTAGCTGGACTTTACAGAGCCACTGACTAACTTTGTGAGTGTTTGATCTGTATGTGGTGTTCTACATATTTATTTCCTGTCATATTCCTGTCTTCTTCTCTTTCTTTTTTTCTTTTTGTTGTTTATGTTAAATGGCTCATTTGTGTTTGTAAAAGTCAATATTCAAAAAAAAAGTCCAAATGTTTGCTGAATACCTTGAGCCACCAGACTTTGGAAAAATGTCTCATAATGCAGCCTATGAGACAGCCTTGTGTGGTCATGAAAGGCAGGCAGCAGCAATTACAATGGACTGGTTCCCTTGGACTGAATATTGACCCCGAGGGAAACGCTTGATTATATGCTCATGAAATGCAACTGGAACATCTGAGCAAAATCTCTGCACCGGTTGCAACATCCGTTCAGATCTACTGCCTCAGGAAATAAAAATGTGCAGTAACCCATCTGACCACTAAAGCTGAGGATTTGGAGTATGTGACTGACTTGTGAGGTTATAGATGATGAAAAAAGAACTTTGATGATTCAATATTTTTACAAGAATGCCATGCAAGGATCATCATACATTGATATACAAAATCAAAGTGTACCACAATAGGTTTCCTATAAATGCATCAATGGACACTACAGACACTATACAGGATTATTACAGGGGTGTGTGTTTCATTCTGTCAAAACTGAACAATGCAGTATCACGCACCACTCAGCAGCACTATAAAATCCCTGCTGTATGCTCCTCCTATAGTTTCACACATCTGTGTGTTGAGCCTTGCGCTCCTCCGATAAAAATACTCTCTTTTGGGTAGTTTTCAGGTTCCTGCTGCCAAACAGGAAGACATGCGAACATCTCATCCCTCTTTTCAGAATCAGGACAATACACGACAGACGTTCCTTGCCACTGAGCTCATCCCCCAATGAGACTGAGACCCTGGCAATGTCTCTGACTTCTCCGTCACAAACAAGACAACTGGCTGAGACCCTTCTCCATTTGAGTGGCATCTGAATCCACCACTGCTGCCAACATTTTGATGTTAAATGCTGGTTTAGTTTCATTGACAAGTTGTAATTTGGGGTTTTAGCTGCAAATCTGCATGTTTTATCATGTCATACTGTGCTAGTGTGTGCTGGGTATGCATATGTGTGTGAGTGTGTATTCAGAGCAGCATTATATGAGCATGACTGTTTGCACTGTGTGTGTTCACACTTGTTTGTGTGCCATGTGCATGTCTCTGCGAGTCATTTTGTGTACTGATTGCGTCTCCTGGTTTCTGTTCTCATTCCAACTGGTATCAGCTGAAAGGCATCTTCTCTGTTATCAGTCCTCATTTTAATTGCAAATGCAGTGAGCGTGTTAGTGATTAAATGGAAAATTGCACATTAATTGATGAGACTGAAGATAAAGCAATTCCAATTACTGCACAGTATTTTAGGCAGCCTCTCAAGTTTCGCCATCCCTCGAAGGAACGGGCCACCAAACGCCAAATTTGAGCAGGCAATCGTGCATCCATAAATATACACACACCGAGACATAATATGTGCACAAACACATGCCATACAACGGCTGCTGAAGCGTGAATGTACATACAAGAGCAGACAAGAACACTGCAGAAACACCGACAAACAAGACATTTAATTTCAACAGTGAAATTAAACACACACACAATAAACTTGCCTCATGAAACTAAAAGTACAAATCTCTTTGAAAAAGGGAGACAATAAATGTCTGGGAAGCGCTCTCTCTGAACTCACCAAAGGTGTGTGGTTACACAATAAGTCGTAAAATTCATTTTGAGGACAAATGACATGTTTGTTCCTCAACAAAGGCCTTTGAATTATTACAGAGTTCATAATGCATATCAATTGAAAAGTGCCTGTAGTCGCAATCAAAATTCAAAAGCAAGCATAAAATGGAAAATGAGAAGTAGGCATAAAATTATTCCAACAAACATCAAAGGGTTTTGTGAATTTGGATTGGAGGCAGTCGTACTCTTTCATCGGATTCTGTGCAGTAAGAAAAGCTTCTATTCAGCATTCAATTTTCCAACAATTCGCAGGCATAGAATGGGCCTGTGCTGTATTGATGTAAGGTTAGTCAGTGGCATAGCTGCAGTTTCACCCCGTTTACCACCGGCATTGAAATGAAAATCCATATCTGGTCACATATGATGTGATCACTGCCTCTGGCCTTCACACTTCAACCATGTCCAAGGCTTTTTTTCTTTTCTGCTTTGGTTTAAAGGTGAAATTATTGAACAGTGTTGAACTTCTATCAAATGTGGAATGGCAATGCTTCCTGCTACAAACCGGGGTGATAAAAATAAAATTATCCTCCTTGTGATTTAAACACAGAAAGCGTCATGGAGAACATTTCTTGCACTCCAGACTGTGACCTGGCGGGGGTTTTGCACCACTTCATTAAAAGCAGACTTGTGGTAGACAAAGATGTGACCTTCTCTCATGTTGAATTATCAACACTTCACTCTCTGCAAAATCAGACTAATGAAGAGAGGTGCCAGGGCTGACAAAGATGCACGAGTTGTGGGGATCAGGTAGATGCAGTCCTCACATGCAAAACTGAAAATAACCACGTTGGTGAGTTGGCTGTTTGATGTAACTGTGACTGTGATGTTCTGATTTTTATAGCACTCTTGAACACAGCTCAACTCACTCTTCTACCAAACCAAGGACGGGTGATGATTGAAGTGGAGGGATGTAGCTATGATAAGTGTTTACAACCCTGCATGCAAGAACCAACATAAAGAAACAAGCTAATAGCTTTTTTTGGAGAATGAAGATCGGATGTGTATTTGTTCTGTATGTGTCCCTCCATACTTCCAAACAGTAGGTCATGTATGGGAGTATGAAGGAGCAGTACAACATATACAGGGAAGCTTAATTTAGTAGGTCTTTGGCTTTATTCAGTATTCCTGTTGATTTGGATATTTTTCACTTTAATATAATTTATGTGTGCTGTCCAAATTAATTTGTTGTGTCTTAATACTCCAAGAAATTTTATTCAGATACTTTTTCTAATTCTGTGCCATTTATCATGAGTTTCTTTTCTAAGTTGATTGATTGATTCCCAAATATTATAACATTTTGTTTTGCTTAAATTCAGTGTTAGTTTATTGTTGATCAAACCAGATTTTGATCCTGCTCAATTCCTTTTCCATAGCGTCCAGGACCTGTTCAAAGTTGTCTCCACAGTAGGAAAGAATGGTTTTAACAGTTTTTAACATTTCACATATATGTACAGAAAAAAAAAAAAAAATCAACTGTCAGTGAGGTGTGTGATGACTTTCTACTGGTTTTGACAATAATTTCTGATGTGACTGCATTCAGCTCAACATGATGGAAAACTCTGTGATCGCAGAGAGGCTGGACTGGGTATATTAATGTTTTGCTTTGAGAATAACGAGCAGAGAAGCTGAATGTAGAGCAGACTGAAGAGGACTTCACAGTGCACAAGGCTCATGGAGGGATGGTGAGTACAACAACAAACTCTTTAACTCAATTTCCAGATGAGACTGTTAATAAGTGCTGCGTTGCTGAGCAGCAGTGATGTGTGCACTATGTGGTGTATAAAAATCCTGCGGTCTCTCCTTTGCTGTGATATGTGTTTGTGGCTGCAGCCGCGGTGGAGATTATATTGCTTTATTCTGCTGTTGTTTCTGTAAGAAGTGTCAGGTTATTTAATGCACAGCATAATATTACACTTTGCACCCATTGCCAGTTTCCATACATTTATTAAATCTATATTCATTGTTTGTCATTTTTGTCTGAGTTTTCTCTCTTTTCTGGTTGATTTGGGCAACCCCTCCCCATTTTAAAAGTGTAATGCATAATATGTACTGAAAGTACATTTTGAGCATCCTGAGGTTGTTCGTGATGCCATTATTTTTGCAAGCATTTAGTCATAAACCAAACATTGAAACAGTCACTTAAAAATGGTGCTAGATAAAAAGGTGTTGAAATCACCAAAGTTATTGAAATTTTTCCTAAAGAAAATGTGAATATGAAAATTTTATTTCAATCCCATTGCTGTCAAAGCATGTCTCTTAAAACCGAATGGTTGGACTAAAAGAAGAGGAAAAAAAAGTCAGGAGGCCACCAAAGTCAAAAGGGGTTCCTTGTCTGGAGACCATCAATGTTATTGTCAAAATCTGTGTCAATGCATGAAATAGTTGTTGAGTTATTTCAATCTGGATCAAAGTGGCAGACAGAACAACAGACCAAAAACTGCCACCCGACAAAGTTGTGTATCTGAATGTCCGATGTTGACTTGGAACATATTTTTTGTGTGTTTTAGGTGTGTATCACACATCATTTAGTAGCACTCAAGACCTGTCATGGTCTCGAGACCACTTTTTAAAGGTCTCTGTCTTGTCTCCGACCCGCCTGCATTTTTCTCTTGTCTCAGTTTGGGACAAAGAAGACTCAGGATTTTAATTTCAAGAGAGTTCAAGACCACAGCTGGGGGATGTCATTTAATTTCCTTGTCTCTCGTTATGGGGACCACTTCCTTCTAATGTCAGAACATTGATCACATGGTTAGAGCTTTCCCAAATACTTATGTATGAATTACTGACTCTGATTACACATGACAAACAAAGGGTGCATTACTTTTAGTAGGAAAACATACAAAAATTGCATGATATACGTCTGTTATGGGGACACAATGACAGAGAATGAAGCATTGCTCATCTGAAACCTGCATCATCATTTCATCTGACTCTCAATAAAATACTAATCCAACAATTAAGCCTTAAAAGAAATCATGGTGATATTTATGTATACATTTATTGACTTCACCTAGTATTTATTACCACCCAAACTCTTCTTAGGGCACTCTAAATTCTCCACGCTGTTTTCAACAAACTAGTAAAAGCCTATCAAAACCACACGAGAGACAGCCCATGTGCTTTCATTACCCACAGATATGCTTGGAAAAAAGAATGAAATAATTTCACAAGGGCAGTCTGCAATTCTGAAAGAAATTAGCCCAATCCCCATGATGCCAATTTCTTAAAAACCAAAACAACAACAGTGCAAAGGCTTGTCTGACTTAACTAGTGATCAATTGGCTCCGCTTCTCAGAATCCTCAAGCTTTCCATAAATAATATCTCTCGCATATTCATGAAAACAGAGACAGCGTATCACAGTTTTACACTCAAGGCTAGATTCGCTCTCCAAATGTTGAAACCGTGACAGATTGCAGCACCCATCCTGATACCTGATCTGATATCACATGTACATGCATGAGAGGGAGAACCAGCTGAACAGCCTTTCTGTGGATATAGGGAACAGGGGAGCTGTCATTTGCACATCCTCCCATCAAAATCTCATTTAATCTGCCCTGTCTGAGTTTGTTGGTTAAGAGGTTGACCTGCAAATGCAATGAATAACATTTGGAAGTGGGTATGTCACCTTGGTCAGATATTATGCATCTTGATGCCCTGCAAGAGAGGAAGATGAATAAATAAATCAGGTGTTTTTGAATATGAGTAGGATCTAATCATCGCCTTATTGTCAGGCCTGATTTACAATGCAAACACCAAGAGGCGAGGCCTTGATGGCGTTGCGTAAAATGGTGGAGGGAAGGGCGGAATGGTAATGAGATTGGGGCAGGGGAGGAGGGGCCCTGTGTACACATTTGTGGTCGGACTCGATGCAGATATCAGAAAACACACAGATCACAGCACAAACACCCCACAAACACACGTGGGAATGGGCATGCATGCAAACATAGGCATGTATATTAATGCACAAATGCCAACATTAAACACAGAGATTGCAAAGCTTCAACCAGTGTCATCCTGAGGGCAATATCACACACACTGTCTCTCACCCCAACACACAAGCACACATACATCCCTACACACACACACACACACACACACACACACACTCAAAGGCGCAAGTGCATACACAGCCGGAGGCAAAGATAGTCTCACCAGTGGTCTTAGGGCTACAAATCCCCCCCAGGCTACAGAGAGCTCCACACATACTGCAGTCAGGACCCAGTCCACACTCCCAGACCACCTCATTAACCTGAGCCAGCAGCCCTCCCTCCACCCAGCCTCGCTACACCCTGCTCCTCACCAGCCCACACTTACAATTCATACTAGTATCATTTATTCAACTGCTCTTGTTGATTGGACTCATCCCACAAGATATATAAGACATGGATTTAAAGCTCAGTGAAGGACGTTTCAACATTGTTGTGGAGATTGTTAACTCTGGGTTCAGCGAGATCGTGGCAGAAGTAGTGAGGCGTGGTGAACTGATGTAGGCGGATGTTTGAAATGTTTTGTGTCAAGGGTTGAAGGAGAGAAGTCTGTATGTGATTTCATATCTCTGCAGTGTTTTCTTGTTGCAAATATAGAGCAAGGGTCTGTTGTTGAAATTAAACACACAAAGAAATGAGTGCATCCGTGGTCATCACTTGTCCGAGCATGTTCCGGTTTAGATGTAATCCAGTCACACAAAGCAGAAGGCAACTCACCCATAAACACTCAACACAATGTTGTGTCACTTGCTGCTTATGAATCTCGACTAACTCGTGGCTGAGTTGGCGGCAGAGCGAGGGGAAATTAATTAAATGATCACAAGCTAGTGTCAGCTATAAATGAATTGTAATGCTCAGAATTTGTTATGGTCTCACAAGGTTAAATCTACACAAGGTAATTCACCCTTCAGCAGCTCAGTGGGAGAAAATTGAATGAAAAATGTCATAAATTTGTACTATTTTTAATAAAACCAATACGCTGCATCATCGTTGTCAACATGAAGCTAAAACATGTCCTTTGGCGTTTTTCTCATCTCACTCACTGGGCTAAGCTTCACTTAAAGGCTTCCTCTGACTCGTCCTTATCAATTTCCAATGACATTTTATGCTTGAATTTAAATCTATAACCTTTCTAGATTATTCATTCACACTGAACTTCTTAATGAACGTCCTTCACATATTCAAATATGCCCCACAGCCATAATGAAGACACAAGGAATTCCCTCGGGTGTGACAGTTTGCAAGATTCATGGCTTTCTTTCTAACTGCTGACAATGGCGTCAGTGCTCCAATGTGCCTGCAATTCTTGTTTTCTTTGTATTTATGCAAATGTTTGTTTGGATATTACAGATTCCGGTTTGATTGTGTTCCTTCCTGCTTTTAAAAATTAGATTGAAGTCTCAAGTAAAATGGATGGTGGGAAAACTACAGTACAGTGGAAATTTTTTGTAATTCCCCAAGGACAAGTGGTTTGCATGCAAATAACCTTATTAGCATAGCTAAAAGCCCTTCTTATAATGAGGTGAGTTTTTTTTCTGAGGAGGCTAAACATATAAGACAAAGATGAAAAGAATATTCAGGCTGCAGGTAAATGATTGCACCATCTTTAATCATCTGTATCAAGAGGTACCTGATTTTTAACCTTTTTTAGTCATAACTAATAATAAGTACAAAAAAGAAAAAAGCAAAGCAATAGAGTTCATACTCATGTCTGTATTTCTGCTTCTTCAATTAAAATGCAAATTATGTGTCAAAATCCAAAAATGTAGGATTTTACTTTGTTTTTTACAGGTTGCTACAATACAATAATGTTTAAGTTTAATTGTTTTCGTTTTTTTAAATAAATGAAAATACTGACTTGCATACATTGAGTTAAAATTAAGACTTAAAGAAATTTTCTTTTCATGGTGCCACTGGAGATAAGAATTTTTAAAAAATGTTTAATAATGCATCCAACATAAAATACCATGACGGTCTTTTTTTTAAATTGCATTTTAATAATGGTTTTATAACAATAAAGATCAGAAACAGCTGAGTGTTTCCAGTAGAGCTGCAACAATTAGCCAAGTAATTGATTAGTTGATTGACAAAAAAATGAATGTGCAACTATTTTTATCACCAAATAATTATTTTAGTAGTGTTTTTCAAGGGGCTATATGCAAAGTTCAGAGTGTATGAGTTGTCTGTACAGGGTTCTCAACATGGAGGTGGCATGTAGGAGCAAGTAGCTAGCAGCTGGGGAAGCTAACCTCATAAACAGCAACGGTGCAGGCAGAACACTGTTGGGGGAATGGAAAGGGTGGGTGCTTTGCTTCCCTTCCAATGAGCACAGTGCAAAGCAGTGCCAATAAGCTAAGACATGATCACGCGGCTGAAGTGGCTTACCATAACAAACCACAGAGAAGCTCAGATCACAAAACACAGGGAGGGAGTGTTACTTCACTCTCTGACGCCATTACTCCACTTTACATAGCAAGTAGTGCTTTGCTGCTATATCAATGCTCTACATGTCATATACAGAACCATTTGGCAAAAACATTTGCCAAGTGCATAACTGAAACTTCTCCCATGTGCCAAGCATGTAGCAGTACTACAGTAGAGAATGCTAAAACACAAATGGCCTTATCTAGAACCACTGTTTGATTCTATGCTAACATAAACACAATGATTCTTATTTTCAGGTGATTATACCCTAAAGAAAACAGAGTAATGAAAATTGTTTTCCATTTGTGCTTACAGATAACCCTAAATTGTTAAATTGTCGACTGTTGACTGGATAAAACATAATCTGAAGATATCATTTTTGGCTCTGGTAAATTACACAGGGCATGTTTCACTATTTTCTGACATTTCATTGACAGAGCAGTTAATCGATTAATTGAAAAAATAACTGGCTGATGAATAGATAATAAAAATACTTGTTAGTTGCAGCAAGTTGACAGCAACGGTATAATACTCCATGCTGCATCCTAATAGAAATAGCACAGGCATTGGTTTGGATAATTAGAAGGTGGGTATATAAAAGCGACCAAAGACAGCAGAGCCAATAAAAACATGCATATTAAATATAGTTCTGTATATCAGACAGATATTGGAAAATTGATATCTAAGTTTCAGACCAAAACTTGAATCAGTGCATACAAGATTACCGTCACATAGTTATCACATCAATCAATAACCTCCTTAATTAGAAGAGAGATCCTCTTTAGTGTGGAGTAAAATGCTGAAACATCTGAGTGAGCACTCATTAATGTGAAGCCGGCTTCCCATTGGCTACAGCTCGAATATGCCAGCATGGAGGTTTGTTTCCTCCCAGTAGGCTGCAGCATGCTCCTCAATCCCCCGACATAGAAAATGATAACAAGAACATGGACATGCTCCGGTACATATAGGTTACGACACATGACAAACATAGTGCATGGCGACCAAATGGTTGGCGGACCTGCTTCAGTGAACTTATTTTTGTTTCAGCTCTGTCGTGGATAAATTTACACAAACTGGCGCTGCATCATTTCCTAAAACAAACACACACACTCATACAGGCTCATGAACACACACACTCCTGGGAAGCGGGTGGGTGGGGTGGGTGGAGAGTGCCAACATTGCACTCCCCTCCACCAACAAAAATAGCACTGCATCAGCGTCTGTATGGTGCAAAAGGCTCAGAGAACCACGGATGAGATGATGTTTAGAAGAACGTGGATTATATATTATATATATTTTTTTTTCTTGTTGTCAACAAATCCAATGAAGAGACCAAAACCAATATTGAATGTATCTACTAATACCTTCTGTGTGTGTACCCTGATACCTCTTCTTTCTCTGTGCCATAAAGATCCATTGTTGTCCAAAAACTATTAAAAACACACCTGTGAGCCACACTGTTGCACTGGGTGACATGTTCTCTCATTTTGATGAACATGGGCACTGTTGTTTATTTTGACTCAATCCCACACACACACCATTCTGCTGCTGTAAATACTCAGGAGCACATCAGATCAGCAGCTAAAAATAGTCCCCAGCAAAAGTACTATTTACTCCTGTTTGAGTAGTGTTTGCTAGAAACTACAGTGCCCAGCTGTTATAAGAAATTACTGGGCTTTTTATGACAAGACTAAGAGTCTATAGCCATGCTAGCTGCTCTATGAGGCTGCACTTAGGCACAGTGGTGCTCTGACTGTGACAGCCCTTTCTCCACTCAGCACTGTGTTGCCAACACGCTGTCCAGTCTTGCCCTTTTTAGCGTAGTAAACTACAAGAGGTGGTGCAGCAGTTAAGTTCTGCAACATGTGTTCTTGACCCAGTGCCTACTTAGCTGTTGGTCTTCAGCTGTTCGATAGATGATGTCCTTGAGACTATTAATGCCTCCTTACTCTGTGGAATCTAGCCACAAATCTCAAACACACTATTATAACACCATTGCTGAGGAAGAGTAAGACTGATCCACTTGTTTTTGTGAACCATCGAAACCTTTCATTCCTGGAAAATATTCTCTAAAAAGTTGTACATACAGCATACATCCATCATGCAACAATTTGTTTGATGTGTACCAGTCTGGTGTTTGAATTCACCACAGTACAGAAACTGCTCTGGTCAGAGTTGTTAATGATCTTAAAAATAGGTCAGACAACCATAAAGTTTCTATTTTGGTACATCTTGACCTCGGTGCGGCCTTCAGTATTGTTGACCATATCATTTTTCTCAAGTGACTTGAACACTGTGTAGGCCTTAACCCTTTGCTTCATTAATTTCTAATCACAAAGTAAGATTTTTTTTATGTTTGTTTGTTCTTCTAAACAAAGGCTAAGCCATGCCCAGGTTTTTTTTCACCATGTAATTTTGAAGGAGTTGCACATCTGCCCACTGCAGTAGATGCCATGTATCAATGGTATTTAAAAGTCATTCAATGGAACTCAAAATAGGTCTGAAGAACAAAAAGGAAAAAACATGTGTTTTCAAATATTTTCTAAAAGCCAATGGTATGCATATAAAAACTTCAAAATAAAAACAAAGATATTTTTTGGACCTATATCGAGTTACACTGAATCACTTTTTATTGCATTCATGCATGCTGTCCACTGCAGTGGAGAGGTGTGCTTTCAGTCCCGGAAATAAGAAATAAGACAATAAGAAAAATATAAAATATTACCAGCCTTTATTTTTAAAGTTGGAGTGAATAGTGTCCTTCATAACCTCCAGATGATAAGAGACATTTTCATCAGCACATTTAGCACAGCACAGCTTCATTTATTACATCTTGATTATTAGTATCACCAGACCCTTTTACTGAACATAAAGATTAGGAACAAAGAAGAGAAGTGAACTGATGTTTTATTTAAGGCATCCTGTTTTCTCTGCCAAAGAGATTCATGGATGTTTAAGTATGAAATGTGTAGCCTACGTATACACATGTACTCCCGCATGTACCTTGTAATCCATTCAGCTGTGTTCAGCCAACTCCAAGAATAGTAGCTCAAGCATTTTGATGTTGAAAGGTGGTGCGGGGCCGAGTGTCTGCGTCTTCCAGTTGACACACACACACACACACACACACACAGGAGGAGCATTTCCTCTGCTAAGCTGATAACCATCAGAACACTGAAGGTAGAAAAATTCAAGCTGAAATTGGAACAGCCAAGCTCATGGAGAGGAAATGTAATCTACAAGAGTTTCCCGCTGAATCCTTTCCAGACACTTTGCTCTGCTTCGCTCCCCTGCCCCTCCCACACCGTCACTTCAGCCCTCCTCTTCCTCCACTGTCATGTTTGCTGGCACATACATTGTGCAGCTTATCTACTGTTACATCTGCGAGGTTCCTTTTTTAAAAAAGATACGTCCTTATCACAGCGAGTGAGTGCCATCCGTGTCACTCTGGAACAACTTTAGCTACTGGTGGAGTGACGTGACTGACAAGTGAATGACACTGGGTGCAGGGTGGCTTATTTGTTTTAACATATAACTCAGAACAGAATTAAAATGCAGTCTTGTCTGCACCAAGCGTATTATGCAAAGACTTGACAACTAAAAGTATTTGAACTGAAAGTGATGTGAGTAACAGTTAGCCACTTTTCCCTAATTAACTGAATCAAATTTTACCTCTTATGATGTTTACTGTATGCGCCAAACATCAAGTAAGTGAAAACCAACCTGGTTATAAATCTTATTCTGATTCTGACTGATGAAGTAAGGTTTTTGTTTGGAAAAAAAAAAAAATCATCTAAAGTCAGCAGTATTCTGACTTTAAATGTATTTAAAAATGAGTACACAAAGGGGGGACAGCGCAATCGAAGGACACCATCAGCTGATGCTTCCCAAGCTAGTCACTTTAGCCAGATGCATAGATTTGACATGAGCTGATGGAATCAACAGGATTTGGAAACTAAACCATAAAGACCTACAGAATAGAATGAAATCCAATTCAGTAATCCAGCAAAGAATAAACCTGAACTATACTTGATCTTGAAGGCTTAATACATCTCGGACTAAGACTGTAAAGCTTGTCCTGAGGGTGGCGCCATATAATCAACTCATTGGGCGAGGCTCCATGGCCAACCCTGTCACCTTGAAATTATATTTTCTCATTTGTTTTGCCATGTACATTTTGATGGAAACACAATTGCTGGCTGGATTATGTTTTTGTGAGTGAAAAAAGTGCTATGTATTTGTAGTGGAGCGGGGAAGTGGTTGGGGTGAATGGGGACCGTTTAAAACACTTTGCTAAAAGAGACTGAGATTCACATCCTAAGTCCACTGTGTGGTTAGGTTTTGGCAACATAAACATTTTGCTTGAGGTCATGGAAAGATAATGATTTTGGTTAAATGTTAAAAAGCAAACATTTTGGTTATTGTGCATTATGGAATTTTCAAACTTAAGCATGACCCTTATACTTCCCCAACCTTAACCAAAGTGATGTGGGTGTCTAAACATAACCATAAAAAAAGCTAATCATGCTTTTGTTATTATGAAAAGATACAATATTGCAAAAGCAGGTATTGTAGGTAAAAAATAAACACCAGTGAACGTTTTGCTCATGTGTTCAGCCTCATTATGTTGCTATATAAAAAAATTCACATGTGTCTCTTAAGGAATTTGCTTTTGCAAATTAGTATCATAAACAGTGGCTATCCTAGTACATTTGGTGCCCTGAGTTTGACATGATAACACTACAGAGTGTTTCAGGGTTCACGTGATGACAGATAACTCCCCCATCTCCCCTAGGGAGTAGGTAAAGTGTAACCAGCTGGGAAGGGGGGCCGGGGCCAGGGGGCGACAGGAACCCAGAAAAAGAGCCCTCTCTATTATTGTTATGTTGTTGTGGTCTCATGTAATATTTCAATAGTAGTAATATTCATTCATTCATTCATTCATCTTCTAACCGCTTCATCCTCTAGAGGGTCGCGGGGGGGCTGGAGCCTATCCCAGCTGACATCAGGCGAGAGGCAGGGTACACCCTGGACAGGACACCAGACTATCGCAGGGCTGACACATTGAGACAGACAACCATTCACGCTCACATTCACACCTATGGACAATTTAGAGTCACCAATTAACCTAGTCCCCAATCTGCATGTCTTTGGACTCTGGGAGGAAGCTGAAGTGCCCAGAGAGAAACCACGCTGACACGGGGGAGAAATAGTAGCAATAGTATTAGTAAAAAATACGAGATAAACATGTAGATTTTTTTTCTTCCCCCATTTGTGGTGCCCCGCCATGGATGACGCCGCCCTTAGCATTTGCCTATGCTGCCTATGCCACAGGCTGGCACTGAGTATAAACATAATTTTCTAGGAGACAAGGTTGCTGTCAGACTGCTGCTTACTTTAAAAAAAGGTACTTAAACTAAGCTATGCTTTGAGCCACGTAAAGTTTGTGTGTCTGCTAGAGTTGAAGTTTACCATCTTCACTTATTAGCATGCTAGCAGTAGCGTGTAAGCAATCCAATCCAGTCTCCCAGAAAACCACTTTGAGTTGAGATGGTCTTTATATCGAAATCATAGGGTTATATAAATAGGATGAATGTTACCATGGGAACACAGCTAATGCACACCATGAAAAAACAGTCAATGGGTTCAGGTGTACACATGTCTCAGGGAAAGAAAGATAATATTAGAGAATGCCGAATTTAGGTTTTTATAGTCTAAACCTAACATGAGATTACTGTAAACATCGTGAATTCAGCTTCAATTCAACGCCTCAAGATTATTTGGATATTTACATCAATACCTAAAGTGTAAGAGATAACTTCCGTGGGGCGTTGACGTCTCATCTGCCAAGACTGGCTGCATTTCGGTCCCATTTACTGTACTCACGGATTCATTTGATTTAGGAAATGTGAACCTTTTTGTAACACAGTTACAAACACAGGAAAAATGACCCTTAATAATGTTTTCTATTTGTCTTGGATCTGCCTTTTAGGTAGTTAGTAGGTAGTTGAACATGTTTGCAATTATCTAAATTATCTAAGTCCATTGAGAACAGGGGAGAAAATCCGGAACAGTGTTGAAGGCAGCACTTCCAGACCTAACCCACTCCCCTCTGAGTTGCATGGCTAATATTTGAGGTGGAACTCTCCTGGACTCCTGGATAGGTGTGAATATACTGAAAATTGGAAATGTTCTACCAAACTGAAAGTGAAATATCACTTTAAATGGACTGAAGCATCTGATGAAGGCCCTGTTGCACTACCCTCCCACCACCCCAATACCACCACCAATACACACACATACACACTCCCTCACAATGAGATCAGCAGAAGGGAATATTTGAGGAGAGTGGTGGGGGATTAATGAGAAGGGGATTAGCAGGTGGGTGGCTCTCTCTCTCTCTGTATGTGTATGTGTGCTTGTGCATATCTGTGTGTGTGTGTGTGTGTCTGCAGTGTTAGCCACTTGAGTGTCAGCAGAGATCTGGTTTGGGGGTTGGGGGGGGGGGGGGGTTGTCTTGGAGGTACAACACAGGCAGGCCGGCAAAGAGTCCGGCAAACTGTCCAATATCTTGTGCATTTCACTACAAGCTTCAGTCTATTCATATGCAATACAAAAGTATAGAATACATGTCTAAAAGACTGGTTGTATTTTTAAAAAAATAAAGAATTACTGTCTCACACTTGTATGCCTCTGCAAAACAGTCAAGTTGCAGTAAGAGTTTTAAGTCCATGTACATCTACATCTGATCTATACAATCAGCCCAGTTTCAAGGTGGGCACCCAAGATTAGTGTCACCAATTCAGTGCCTGACCAAATGTCTCCCCTTCTGTTCCTCAGTTATGGCGCTGAATAATGTCGAGAAAAGTATTTTTGCTGAACATTATGATGTCACAGAGAAGTTGACTTTCAAATTTTTGGATATAAAATGTCATTTCATTTGAGTTGTGGCCAACAACATGTTTTGTGTCCTTGGCCTTTGACCCGTAATCACTAAATTCTAATCAGTTCATTTATAAATCCAAGTGGAAGTTTTTGCCACATTTGATGAAATTCCCTCAAATCCTTTATGAAATATGGAATGCCACAGACACAAGATCATAGTAACCTTGACTTTGACCAACAAAATCTAATGAATTTATTCTTAAGTCCAAATGGACATTTGTGCCAAATTGAAAGAAAATTCCTTCAAGGTGTTAAGATGTCACATTTAAAAGAATGAGACAGATGTGGTCACAGTGACCTTGACTTTTGACTACCAAAATCTAATCAGTTTATTACTGAGTCCAAGTGGACATTTGTGCCAAATTCAAAGAAATTCCATCAAGGTGTTTAGAGACATATAATTCACAAGAATGGGATAGACAGACAACCTGAAAACACAATCCCTCTGGTCAGAGCCAAAGGGATTGTGAGCAAGTACAGAGGCATAAAAACCTGCTGTTGGGCCCCAGTCACACAGAAAGCCTTTTGCGGGTTGCAAAGCATGAAGTACAGCACACAGCTTTTTTAAAAATTGAATGCCACCACCTTTTTATTGTTGCTAGGAAACAACCCAATGACCTCCTTAACCTAACCTTCATTTGTGATCAATTTACCATTTATTTTGGCCAGCTAAAACTACCTACTTATTTTCATAACAACTAGCAGCTAGTTCCTAAAATGGACAAGCAGAGGGTACTTGCTACACTGGTTGAGGATGTGAGGCTGTCAGCAAACAGTTTGGGGCACAGGGAAACGGAGATCCAACTGTGAACTTGTTGTCATGACCAGCACAGAAGGCCTGCCTCTCCAATCATACGATTGGACACTGGGGTAAAAAGTGGTGATGACGTGAGGCGTTCTTCTGATCTGAGTTAAAGTTTTTTCAACTCCAGGAGTTCAGAGCGCACCGGCAAAAATGCCAGGCGCCTGGAGCACAGAAACATGACAGCAATGCAAAAACAGTGAGCAAAAAGCTTCATTCTCATTAAAAACAATTACAAAAAGACGCCTCCAGCTGCTAAAATGCTTTCTGTGTCATACTTCTACAAGTTTCTAACACTCCACACTGTAGATGTCACAAGATGTTTAAATACCATAAAAACTGAGATTTACTGTGTATGCAACAGCAGTTTCATCCCAAGCTTCTATCTTTATCTGCTTATGACATAAAAAAAATATCTGCATTCAGCTCCATACCTGACATGGACAGGTCTACACAAAACACTAGATATCATCTACACTGCCTCATTTTCTATGTTGAATAGTATTCTTCTACCATCCACAGTTCTTTTATGTAAATGTATAACTTTAGCTACCAAGACTGCACAAGGTGTCAGCCTTCAATATCACATCATGAAGAATAGATAACATGTGCAACATTAGTCAAGCTTTATCCTGTACTGACCATCAATGAAATATTACTGAGAGTGAACCTGTTGAATTTCTGACCATCTACAGCTCCATGTTTTTAGCCTGCAGTCTATTTTCTTAATATTTAGATGGTGCAAATCTGCATCACTGAAAGTCCTACAGACAACGATCACCTCATCACTACGAAACTGAAGGAAAATTCTGGAGTCCGATGATTGTGAGACAAGACCAGAAGTTAGATTGAGCATTTTCTGACTTTTTTGAGGCCCCTGCCACCAGTACAAACGTGAGTTCTGCCGATTGTAGCAGTGTGTGCAATAATGTCTGTATTTTGATTTATCTGAGCAATTACTCTGAGAGGTGATACAATGTTTCTGGCTAATTGTGTCAATCTAGTAGAAGAGTCTGGGAAAATATATAGCACATATGCAAAAATGTGAATGTTATCTGTTCAGAGCGCATTATTTGTTCATGTCTGAATAGATAAATTCATATTTGTTAACAACGAAGCTGTTAAATGTTCCTTATAGGTAACCAAATGCTCTTTAGCTACAATCTATGAACTGTATGATACTGCAAGGATGCCATCAGATTTTTTTTTAACAGACAAGTTCACAGACGTAAAAATGCAGTAGTAATCAAAAACGAAGCTTAATAGAAAAGAAGGCAGAGGGGAACAAACAGAAAATAAAGTGGAGCTGGAGTCCTCTGAAATGCAGATAAAGGCAACGGGTCAGGGAATGGCAAGAGAGAAAAGTGTGGTTTTAGTGGATACTGAATAACTTGGAAATTAATATAATTCTGGATTAAAACATGACATTAAAATGGTTGCTGCTGTTATTTATCATTATTCTACAATGGAAGGTCAGTGGCTGATCGAATAGTTTTAAAATTATGTTTTACTATAAATGCGCTTGACTGGAGAGGCCGCTCTGTGGGGATAACCTCACACTCGCAATGTCAAGTGTGGAAAAACAACAATATGCAAACCCAAAGCCTTTGGCAATGACACTGGAAGGCACAAATCTGATACCAAGTGGGGCTGAATGCCTGTTGCCCCATGGAAATATGATTGGTTATTTGCCAAGAACTGTTGTCATCATCTGCTCAAAGTTGGCAAAAGCTTTTATTTGTTGTATTTTGCTTTGTTTTTTAAATAAGATAGGAACTGCAGTCACCATAAATAATGTAGATTACCTTCTACAGCACTAATGTGAAAGTCTGTCTTTTGAAGAAAGACTAAATTAATAGTATAAAACACCTCTGTGCCCACCAGGCACAGAATTTTATTATAAATCAAACCACTCTCAAGGGGGAAAAAGGAGCTAACTGCTGGCTTGCTAGACAAGAACATTTTTGCTTCCCATGTGTGTTATTTGGAGGGGATGGTACCTGGTAGGGCTGGGCGATATGACAAAATTTTCATTTTTTTAAAAAATATATCGGTTTCACGGTATTTGACAGTATTTTGCTTGGGTTCGGCCTACTTGATATGCTGCTGTGTTGTGCTATGGCCTATTCAAGTGCTGGAATTTGTTATCTGCATGACAACGCCTGAACGCTCCACATGCTCCGCTCCATTAGTGCTGTGCTTGGTTATAAATGTCTCATCGGCTTCAGTCAGGAAAATACGTCCCGAGCCGTGCTCTAGCGTGCCCACCTATGTGTGTGTGTGTGTGTGTGTGTGTGTGTGTGTGTGTGCGCGCACATGTCTATGTGTGCGTGTGCACATTGGGCAAAACTCTGCCGTGCGTGATACAGAGAGCAGAGGAGAAGTGTAAACGCGCGACCATGTAGAGACAGAAATGTAATATAAATAAGATAAATAACATAAGGCTATTTAGTTCGTTTAATAAAAGGACAAGGTATAGACCTGTTCTATGGGCCTGGATATGAAGTGTCCGTAGCACCAAATAATATAACGGTGGTTTCTAAAGAGCTAAGACAAAAAAATAAATAAAAAATCAGCAGCGGCGGTGCACCGGCAAACACTGCTCTTTCTGGTGTGAGTTCTTCTGGGTCATCGTTTTCTTCCTCAGCAACGGTTGCTTCGCTTTCAGAACTCTCTCTGGCAGCCATTCTCGCCTCTAAACTTTTCTCTATGCTCTCACTCTAGCCGGCTCTAGCACGCCTGAAACACTTTCCCGCTGCACATGTTTTGGACGTTGTTTGGCCTATTCATCAGTATTGCAGTATATGAAAAATTCATATCATAACGAAAATAAAGACTGTTTTTTGGTACGAACCAGTATACCGCGCAGCCCTAGTATCTGGTCACGAGCAGGCTTTCAGGATCTCAAGCATCATTTTGAGAGGATTACCAAACATGAAATCAACAACAAACACGGTACCATTGGGGTTGCACAGCAGAGCAAAGCTTCCCAATCTGGCAGTGCATAGTGACGAGGAACTGAACAGTATACCAGCATACTGAAGAGAACAGGTATGTGCCCAGTCGGATTACCACCTGGGTCAAACTGTGTTGAAAAGGTGAGATTTTGTCAAATTGCAAAATTGTGTAAAGTAAATCTGTGCAAAGTAGTTTTTTCAAGTATTTTTTCTACCTTAAAATGGCAGTAAACTCGAAGATAAAATAATGAGGCCAACACCAGTGGTGTTTGCTGCTCTTGGCTGGATGGCTTCTGTTTGTCTTAGTTTTGGGGGGCAAAGAGAGCCGGCAGCCGAATGGAATTCTTGGAAACACCAAACAAACCCATATTAAATTTCCCCTTGAAATGCCATGGGGAGAGGCATGGAGTATGCATGGCAGGGGAGGACGGACAGAAAGGTGGACAACAGAAGTAAAGAGACACAAGCAGGAGAGGGAGGGAAAGGAGAAGGCACACTGTTAAGAGCTGGGTGGGTCGGTAGAGAGCTCAAAATAAAAGGAAAAGTTGGAGAGAGGGGGCAGGACGATGAGGAGAGGCAGCGAGATGATGTTTGCAGGCTGTGTGGTGAAAATGGGGAATGTCGAGTGGGGACTGGAGAGTTCCAGGTCATGCTGGCGGTAAAGGAAAAGTTGTTTGAGGACAAAAGAAAGTAAGAGTAGCAAAAGTGGAAGGACATATCAGCCAAGGATGAGAAAATTTGTTTTATGAGTGCATCTCCCAAAGTCTGCAAGGACCCTCCCTTCTAGAAAATCAAAAACTAGAATTACAGTTTACATCCATGGCTGTGAAAATGGATGCTTCACACAGCAGCACATAAGATCTTTACAATCAGCACAGTTTCAAGGTGGACACCCAAGATTAGTGTCACCAATTTAGTATCTGACCAAATGCCCCCCTTTCTGTTTCTGGGTTATGACATTGAATGATGGCCAAAAAAGTGATTTGCACATTATGATGTCACAGAGAAGTTGACCTTTGACTTTCTGGATATATAATATCACTTTATATCATCATCATTTTATCCTATTCGTGTGTGAAATTTTGCCATAACTAGCAATTCCTGAGTTATAGCCAAAAACATGTTTTGTGAAGTCACAGTGACCTTGACCTTTGACCTTCACAAACTCACTGCATCAAATTCTAATCAGTTCATTCTTGAGTTTAAATGGACGTTTATGTCAAATTTGACGAAATTCACACAGGCCTTCTTGAGATATCAAGTTCACAAGAATTAAGTGGTTGCAAAGTGACAGTGACCTTGACCTTTGATCATCAAATTCTAATCAATCCACCTTTAAGTCCAAATGGATCTTTGTGCCAATTTAAAGAAATTCCCTCAGGCCTTCCTGAGATGTGTTCATGAGAATGAGACGATTGCAAGGTCACAGTGACCTTGACCTTTGACCATCACATTCTGATCAATTCACCCTTAACTCCAAGTGGACCTTTGTGCCAAATTTGAAGAAATTCCCTCAAAGTGTTCTTGAGATACTATGTTCATGAAAAGGAGATGGATGCAAATACAAAGTAACCTTTGACCTTTGACCATCAGAATCTTATCAGTTCTTTCTTAAGTCCAAGTGGACATTTCTGCCAAATTTGAAGAAATTCCCTCAAGGCGTACTTAAGATATCATATTAACAAGAACTAGATGGCCGCAAAGTCACAGTGACCATGACCTTTAATCACAATTTTCTAATCAGTTCATTGCTGAACCCAAGTGGATGTTTGGGCCAAATTTAAAGAAATTCCCTAAAAGCACACAACATAACGCTGCCAGCCATGGCTATCCTTGGTGCGGAGGCATAAAAATGCAACAGAGGAACAGAGGGTAACATCTGTGTGAGGCATGGCCTTGTGGCTATGTAGTGGTGACGCCACAGGGGATACAGAATAACCATCACTCGGTGTATGGATAGAGACATGCATGGCCGTGTTTCCGGTCATCAGAGCTAACCAGCCATGAACAAGTTCTGTCTGTGGCTGACTTAAATGCAGGTGGTTTATATGTAGTTAACCACTGGATAAAATACTTAGAAATATTGGCGTGTAGTGTTAAGGTATAGTCAAGAGAAAAAAAACACTGGGTCTCACATAGGCCTATATAAGGTACTGTAAGAAATAATATTTACCCTCAAAATATTTATTAGATTCAATTTGCCTTAAAATGAAAGTGGAAACTATCAAAATGGGGTGGAGGAGATAAAGTTGATTTGCATTTGTCATGTAATGCAGGGAGATATATTGCTCCAGTATACTTAAATGTGAACAGTCTGGTAATGGAATGCTTATTGTTAATTCAGTATGCAGTATGTAGTGCGCTGTACATAACTCTACATACAGACAGAGTATGTAGTTGTATGTAGATGTTAGTATGCAATTTTGAATATAGCCACTGGAAAGGTGGCTAAAGGTCTGTTAGAGCTTTGACAGCCACTAGAAGCATGTTTATGCCCCTCTGAGAGTTTCTGTGTGGGCACCTATGATGAAGCTCAGCTAGAGTCTCCTACGAGAGGCTCTCCTGGTGTTTGTGGGGGAGTGTCAGTGCATGTTGTTGCCCAGCTGCTATAGTGCTGTCATTGTGGTTAAGCTAACATTACTGTTTGTAAAGTCTAAATATCTAGTGAAGCTAAATATAGCACATTTATCAGCAAGCCCATGTGTTGTGTTTATGATCTTATTCATGTGCAAAGTTGTCCCTGAAAGCTACATTACCTAGCCAGGCTAAATTAGCTTAGAAATAGAAGTCAAAAGGTGCAAAAGTCATTCAAAACTATGGGCTGAGTGACATGGAGAAAGTAAAATATCATAATATTCTTGACCAAATACCTCAATATCGATATTGTGATGATATTGTAGACTTGAATATTAATGCTATAATCTTCACTGGTATGGATATGATGACTATGTGGGTAAAGGCAAAAAGCTAGAACTGAAAATTGCATCACTTTACTGTAATGCAGCCTTTAAAAACAGGAAAGAACAACACTTATATTGTGATATCTAAAATCTAAATTTATATCTAATCTCATATCACAATATCCATATAATTGATGTATTGCCGAGCCCTATACAAAACAGAAAAATTATAAACAGAAAATATGACTTACTGCTATAAAATTATAAACATGTAACTCAGAGATTAATTCTCCTGCTCAGAATCTGATCCTTCTCAATGTGACATATGAAAAAAAGTGCAGATCATGACCTTGAAAAATGGTTGGCCTTCACCAGTCTGCTTTTATTAACCTTATGCATTTCAGCAAGGATGAGCTCTGACTCTGTAATTTTGTCTTTTAACTTGCTGTCTACATCAGAAGTGGGGATGTGTTGTTTGCGTTGATTATACTTTAGTAGATATTTGATCATATTTATAATAAGATGTATAGCATGAAGGAAGAAAATAGACGTCCTCACCAGCAGTCTGACAAACATCCAAAGCTGTTTACTGAGCAGTGCTAATAGATGCTGATAGAGAACCTAAGTTATTAACAATAACCTCATCATCATACTGATAAGTTAAGCAGCTCTTGCTGTTTTTCACTGTAGAGACATCACACTGAAGCCTCCTTTCCACCAAATACCCCAATTGGGTTCACTTCTCTTCACTTCAGTACACATTAGCACAGGTAAGTTTCTGTTTCCATTGTTAAAAGTTGTGAATGTTAGTAATAGAACAATCCCCATTTTTGGTCACCCCTCCGTTGGGATACACTGATCTGATACTAAAAGGTGGAGATAAAAACCCTACAGTCCATTGATTGGTCAATAGGTAACCGTCACTCTTGCTCAGGGATGAGTTGTGGCTTATTTTTAAGCTTATGTAACCACTGTTAGTCTTACATACAATGGTAAACTACAACTATAAAATGAAAGGATATTTTGCTGCCTCTAGCAGCAGCTGTAGAATGAGGAAAAATAACTTAATTCACCCTGCTGTTCAAAGGCTACTGCCAGCAGCTACTGGCAACTTTTAAGGTGAGATGTTTTTTTGCATGTCTCACTGCATTAAAGCCATGGTCTACGTTTAGAAAGATTGACATTATTATTAACATCATTAGATGATGGTTATGGCCCAATAGTGCTAGCTACACAAGGTGAAGAGCAAAAGGAACCAAAAAAATCCATTCTCTCTGGCGACTGCAAGCTTGCAAAGAAATTGACAAATCAAAGCCACCCAGTTCGCATGGGAGTCACTCCTTGCACTCTCTCTCTCTCTTACCCTCCGTCCAATCACCTCACTCGATTTTGACACTCCTCTGCTCCTCGTCCCGCCTCGTCCCAGTACGGTTTGTAAGGCCCTGAGCGATTCAGCTACATGAGTTTCGATATGGAAAATAAAGAGAGCGACAGCAGCAAGCGGCCTCTGCTTGCCCCACCGACAAAGGCTGAAAGGAAGCATAATTCTGCCTCTAAAAAGTGCTAAACCCCTGCTTTTGCCTGACAAGGACTCAATGCATGAACCCACTATTTTTAAATATCATATCAAAACAGACTCTCATTCAAGCGCGTTCTTTTTTGTTCTGAAACTGTTGACGTGTCAACCACATTTAGTGAACGACAAATAGGTGCAGACTTCCCTCTGCTTCACTGGTGAGGAACAAAAACAGTGAGAGCTCAACAGAGTAAGTAAATGTGCTGCTGTAACACACCAAGGTAGCTGAGCTAATTAATGTGGTAACTTGGAGCCAAATATCCTTTTTTGACTCAGTATCTGCTGTGAATGTGGTGATGCTACATAATATGAACTCTTTATGAATGTGGATGTGTGTTCCCAAATTGGAAAAATGTATATTTAATTGTGTTAACTGATCAACACCAAGACATGTGACGTGAGTTTACTACACTGCTGAAAAATATTAATGGAACACTTAATGTTCACAGTATAACACCGAGCCAATTAAACTTTAGGGATATCAATCTGTCCATTTAGGAAGCACAAGTGATTGTGAATCAGTTTCACCTGCTTTGGTGCAAATTAAAGTGACAGCAGGTGCAGTGGGAAGGCAAAAGCCAGACCACCGCCAACAAGGGAATGGTTTTGATGTGGTGGCCATAGACAGTTGCTCTCTCCTTATCCTTCCTAGTGCCATATCATATCATTCACAATAATACTGGCTTCATTTTTAATATCATATGAAAAATTCATATTGTGGTATTTAGACTTGTTGTCAAATTGATGTCATACCATTACCCACGGCAACAACAAGCAAGGCTGAAAGTGAAATTATTACAGACTCTGTGGTGGTACCAAAGAAAGAGGAGCAGCTTCAGTAGTATGGAACAAGTTACTGCGAGTTACCCCTTGCAGAGGGAACTCATTTAGTGACTTTCACATATATCTGAATGTGCGATAGTTATTGTAGCATAACAACCTGTCACAGGTTACAGTGTGATGATTAGAGGAAAAATGGCAGAGCATTAAGGTCCAGGTGGAAAAAAACAACTCAATCATTTGGGATTTTGCTAAAAGAGAAGGAAATCAACTGTTGATTTATGTTTTTAGATTCCAGGGTACATTTTTTGTTTTTGAGAGCTGTTTAAATGCGAAGTGTAGTGTAGTGAACTACTAATATTGTATACAGAATCTGAATCTCACTGTGAGTTGTTTACAAACTAAAGAAATGAGAGATCATTTTACGTTTTACTGAGTATATATATATATATATATATATATATACACACACATTTTTTTTTTTTTACTAATTTGTGACATAGTCAAGAACACTGTTATTGCAAAAATACCCTAAAATATTGGGATATTATTTTAGGGCCATATTGCCCTCTCCTAGTCCTTCCTGACTGATTCTTCTCTAGTTTTGTGTTCTGCTAGTGTCCTTGTCACTACTGGTAGCATGAGGCGACACCTGCAGCCCAACTGGGTTGCACAGGTAGTCCAGCTCCTGCAGGATGGCACATCCATACATACAGCCCTAAGAAGGTTTGCTGGGAGACACAGCAAACCGTCTTAGGACTGCATGTATGGATGGAAGACATACCAGAAGACTGGCTATTACATGGGGAGAGCTGGACAGGGCCATAGAAGGGCATCAACCCAGCAGCAGGATCATTATCTGCTCCTTTGTGTGAGGAGGAACAGGAGGAGCACTGCCAGAATCCTGCAAAATGACCTCCAGCAGGCTACTGATGTGCATGTTTCTGACCAAACTGTCAGAAACAGACTCAATGAGGTTGACGAGAGTGCCCAACTTCCTCTAGTGACACCTGTGCTCACAGCCCAGCACCGTGCAGCTTGAATGGCATTCACCAGAGAACACTAGAACTGGCAGGTCTGTCACTGGTGCCCTGTTCTCTTAACAGATGAGAGTAGGTTCACACTGAGCACATGTGACAAGTGTAAAGAGTCTGGAGATGTTGTGGTGAATAGTATGCTGCCTGTTACATCATCCATCACGACTGGATTGGTGGTGGGTCAGTGATGGTCTGGGGTGGCATATCCTTGGAGGGTTGCCCAGACCTCCATGTCATAGCCAATGGCACCCTCACTGTTGTTAGGTACCAGGATGAAATCCTCAGAGCAATGGTCAGACCTTATGCTGGTGCAGTGGGCCCTGGGTTCTTCCTGGTGCAGGACAACGCCCGGCATCACGTGGCCAGCGTGTGTAGGCAGTTCCTGGATGATGAAGGCATTGATGCCATTGACTGGCCCTCTCGCTCTAATTAAGCACCTATGGGACGTTATTTATCAGTGCATCCGATGCAACAGACTGTCCAGGAGCTCACCGATGCCCTGATCCAGGTCTGGGAGGAGATCCCCCACGACACCATCTGCTGACTCCTCAGGATCATTCTCAAACATTGTCAGGGGTGCAGACAGGCATGCAGGGGGCAATACACACTACTGAGTCACATTAGTTGCCGTGATAAAAATTCATGCAAGTTGGATTTCAATTTTTTAACTTTGACTTTTGGTGTGATTTTGAATCTAGCCCTCAGTGGGTTGATGATTTTGGTTTCAGTTGACAGTTATTACATCATTATATTCTTAACAAACTATACAATGTACATCAGTAAAGATTTAATCTTGAATATTGGCCAGTCTACATAAGGTCAATACTGATTGTTAGGACAGGTATTTTAGACAACATTTTAGAATAAATCATTTCTACTTGTTTCATCCTTATGGTGGTGCATGAGCCATATCTTCTTAATCTACCAGCATGTCTGTTTGTTATTACAAAATGACTGGTACTGTTTGATTCTTACATTTACTGCTCAAAAAGGTTTTTTGTTACTCTTCTAAGGAGAGGAAGGACAGCAGCAAAGACAATAAAGCCCCACCAGTCTGCAGGGGAAACACAAATGTATACACACACGGTGCATCAGTATCTAACCCCTGAGGAGAATGTTTGACAAACCAGAGCTACAGTCCAAGAGCCAGCTCGACGTCTACTTTGAGAAACTACAGCCTCACATTCTCCCTCTCCATTGCCCCCTCTCTCTCGGCTGAAGGGACATCTGGAGCGCATTAAGGCACTAAGGACATTGGATCTCCCCAGAGCGCCTGACTGGATGGGTGGCCCACTGTAGCCCCCTTTCAGCAGCAAGGCCTGGCCATACCTGATTGATAGAGGAGCCCCACACGCACACTTAACACTCACACACACAGACAAATCCCACACAGTTTACATACAGCATGGACCATTGAAACATTGGTGGTGCTGCTGACATGGATTAGTATGGACACATGTACTTCCACCTTTCACTGTGTTTAGTTTGGCCTATCAATCATGCGTTGTGTGCATGACAGATTTTATGTGCTGTACATTCCAACAGTGTTACCCCACATATTACAAGTGAATTTAGAGATAGTGTGATGAAGTGCATTGCAATACAAGTTGGTAATCAATAAACACATACTGGCTTGCTTTTGATGTAAGTAACAACTCCTGACATATGGAAGTAATATGAGCATGAATACAACTCTTCACTGATGATGTGCATTTTTACAATGCCTGAAGATTTTCAAAGCATTCCCTGACACCTCATTCACACAAATAAAGATTCAAATCAAAGCCCATCTTGTTTTCAGAATTGTACTTTTTCATTAAAGCACAGGATAGACATTTCTATAGGATTTTTTTCAGCAGATGCTCCCCATGCAATGAGAAAACACAAACTTTTTCAAAGGAGAAAAGTTCAAAGAACCTCCTCATTTCCAGTAAATTGCTTTGCCTGATTTGCCATTTCAAATAAATTGCAGTGTTGGCCAAAATTTGCAATTCACAGGAAGTCGTCCCCTCAGCCACACAGAAGAAGTTAATCCATATTTCACGTTTGAATATAAGATGGAAGCGGAGAAAAAGGGAAGGAAAGGGAAGATAGGTAACTCCTTGCCAGGAGATGAGGAGCGGGAGGGGAGGGGTGGCGGGAAAAGCTGTGGGAGTGGAGAAAAGGCGAGAGAATGGGAAGAAACAGGCGCCATTTAGAGTAAATGGCATCCAAAAACCCTCTCCAATTATCTTTGCCTACCATGCCAGTGAGACTGACTTAATTAAAACGACTTGAGAGGGAGGGGAGAGAGGAAGGAACTGCCAGTGATTGAGGGGGCAGGCAGGCGACGTATCTGCACCGAAACACAAAGCTCAGGCATCGCACAGGCTGTCGACCACTCTCCCTTTTCAATTCCCGACTTCAAAAGAGAATAAAGAAATAATAATAAAAAAGAGAGGGGGCTCTCACCATTCGCAGCCATGTAATTGCACTATTTAAATCCTACATTTTTATCATTGTTAGAATATTCGTTGGGAGGAAGAGGAATGTATAAAAATGAATAATAAAACTGCTTTTTTTTTGTTCTTGTCTGACTCCCCCCCCCTCTATAATCCTTCTGCCTTTTTCTGAGGAAAACCTCTGACAGTGACCTTTTCGCATGAGGTCTGTTTCTATGGAAACCACGTCCAGCCCCTCTATGTTTGGTGTTTTCTTGTCATTGGGCGGCCAAAACTGGCCCACTTGTGACTAAGAGGAAGAATGCATCACATTTAAAGATTTGTCTGTGTCTTTTATTTAATGTTTCTACTCGTGCGCATCCCCAGTGCAGGCCTAGGAAGAAGTAGAGAGCACCTGCTGCTGTAAAGACCTGATATGCAGACCACCGGACTTTTTCCACAACATGACATTTCGTTTTTTGAGTTGAGAATCATGTTATAGAAAAAAATGTCACCTGTGATAATCAGTTTAATTATGCAGCTTTGGAAACTGACATTAAGTATCACTAATACAAGATTTGTTTTATTAAATGTTAAATAATAAGCCAATGGCTTCTAGGTCACCCAATATTATTTCAGCAACTTTTGTGATTTAGTTGTTTTTTTATTCATTCATTCATTTTGGCATCCAGGTCTGTATCTCAGCTTTGAATCCTAATTTGCGTCTGATAGTCTTCCACAAAGTTCAGTTAAATTGTTACCAAATAAATACATAAACAGAAGTACTGCATAAAGTGTTTTTCATGACTCATGCCTTACCTCAGCATTTATCATTTACCTAACACTACCAGTTCATTTTAAGTTTCAGGCAAAGCTACGTTTCCACCAAAAACTTTCAGTAAAGTAACTTTAATCTCTCCAGCGCTCACTGTATTTACTCATCATTGGTAATACTGGTGATACCTATGCAGCTGGCAGTAGCCTTTAAACAGCAGGGGAAACGAAATTATTTTTTCTCAGTCTATAGCTGATGCGAGTGGCAGCATAACATTCTTTCATATTTTTTAGGTTATCGTTTACTGCTGCTTCACCTTGATAACCTGCATAACCTGTATAACCTTAAAAACAAGCCACAACTCAGCCCTGGGCAACAAGAGTAATGGTTCTTACCATCCACAGCTTTTCACAATGGAAAAGGAAAAATAACCGTTCTTCGTGTACCAAACTGAACTTTATTTTAAGCCATACCATGATGTTTATTTCTACAACTAAGTGCGTGCTTAAATTAGGTTTTTACCTTCATTCTAAGTTTACCGTACAACTTCAATCAAAGGTCCAAGCTATTATTTGTTTAGATCACTGAAATCACCAAGCCTTAATTTGGGACAGGCCTATACTTCATTTCACATGAAACTGTTGCTCAGCAAATTGTTTATTCAAACCAATATGAATAACTTGTTCAAAAATTAGGCTTCAGATAATATATAAATTATGAATCATTCATTTGATCTAGCTCTGACAGACAGTGCATCAGAGAGAGACAGTTACGGCACTTGAGGATTACAACATCCAACACACTGACACAACTCCTCTTTCTCCTGTTGAAACAATACTTGCAACATGGATCAGACCAGGCGTCTAATTGACACAGGCTTTTATTTGTCAAAATGTGTAACTACACTAGTAAAAGGGACTGGGTGTTTAACTGGGACTAGGCTTTTAAGTTAAGTTTTACGGTATTATGAAAAAGATTGTTTGCATTTAACAAGGGGAAGTTTATTTTCAAAGGAGAAGATGCATGTAACGTTTACAAATCATCCCCGAACATCCAAAACTGATGCAGGAGGGGTTGGGTTGGGGTCCAGAATGTGTTGGATTTACATTTATTTGCCATTCATCTAAGAATATATATGTTTTTAAATAATGTTGCAGTTTGGTAAAAGTTCATGTTAGGTATGAATCTGTCTATTATGAAAAATGACAATAATCTTATAATAAAGTTTATCAGAAATATCACAGCATTACAAGCATTATCCCACAATACTATAGCACCAACAGAAGGTTAGAAAGTGTCTTTAGTGCAATAATGTTCAGGTGGTATTAATGAATGTTTGAAATATGTGCATGCATTTACATCTGAATATGAGCACAGAGCCAATTAAGATCTAAATGTGCTGCTTTCCCAATAGTTTGATTACTTGCTGTACTTTGACAAAAAAAAACAGTGAGGGGAGTAAATTGAAATTCCGTTTGCACCAAACTATGTGCTGCTGATGTAAAGTCAAGCTCTTCTCCATCAACACACACATTCACACTCACACACACACTCCTCTCACACCTTGATCAGCCAATACACAGTAGCTGCTCATGTGTCACAGCTAACACCTGTTACTGTGCTTTTGTCTTGTGAGCTTATTGTAATAGACTGTACAGTATTTCTCACTAAACACAGCACAAACTCAGGCTGTTTCATCAAATGTGTTTGCACAGAAGGTTGGTGGGCGCTATAATTTGAAGTTTAAGTGTGAGAATACACTGTAGATGATAATTGCCAGGACTGGGCAACCACTGTATCAATATACATTGGCTAGAAAAGTAGGCAAAGGCAGCTTGGATGTAAATCAAAGTTTAAAAAAAAAAATGCAATGATTAAAACTTTGAAATGACCCATTGGTACATTTGTGTAAAAGTTAATGTATTTTTAAGTCATTGCAAAGTCTGACATTTTAGTCAGCAGAGGAAGAAATGTTTTTACTTCTTAAAAACAAACTGTACATAACTCCTTTGAGACAACATTGGTTTTTAATGTTAGTAAAACCAGTTTTATTGCATTTGATTAGACACTAACTGAGAGGTTTGGAGTCTGAAGGTGAAAGAGAGAGTCTCAGTTTGTGTGTGTGAGACAGCGAAAGGGGAGGGAGGGCTGAGTTAGCATGACAACCGCTATTTTGATGGGGCCAGAGCCAAGTATCTCCACATATCCACTTTCCCTCTCCCATTCATCCCCTGTCCTCCCTGCTTTTCCATCTTCAGAGCCCACCCTCTCCTCTTCTCTCCTCTCCATCCCCCCATCTTCTTTCTCATTCCCGCCATTGCTCTCTCTTCTTTCTTCCTAAACTCACGTTCTCCTCTTTTCACTGATCCCCCCCCCCCTTTTCCTCTTCCCTTTTTCCCCTTTCTCAACGTCTTACCCTGCTCAGGGAGCTTCACATTCCCTTGTGTTGAGCTTTGAGAGCAGTTAAAGGGAAAAAAGGAGAGACAGAATATTAATATCATCTCATTGTGGTTTTAGTGTGGTTGTTTGTTGGATTTTAGGGAAAAGAGTGACCGTGTGCACCACTTTGGCCATGTCCCACATTGTCTCAGGTAAACAGTCAATGCCAGTCGTCTCTGAACTGAAAGAGATACAGATAAAGTGAGGATCGACTCCATACCCTTAACCCCGTACTCTGCCTCTCACTGGCCAGATTGTTCTCCTGTGCACGTGTACACGCACACACACACACTCTGTACACATGTTACACACATACACAAACACACACACAACCACAGTCTCAGCTCCAGTTGCCAGGGAGACCGCCATACCAGGGCTCTGACCCAGGAGGTTTGGGACTGTTTTTCAACCCCCAACCCCCCCCAAAAGCAGGAGAGATGGCAGCTGTAGGACAGCTGTTCCTACCAGGCCCGAGTCTTAAACCACAACCATCGTCCCACCATCAGTGCAGCCTGGACGGCATTTTAGGGGACAAAAACACCCTGCAGCCCAAATGATTAGACACATCTGCCTTACTTAGTAGATTCTTCGGGAAACTCAGTGGAAAAGAACAGGAGATTATGTACAGTGCAATAAAGACCCGACTGAGTTTAAAGTAAATTTCACTATGCTCTCAGCTCCCTACCAGCCAGTGGGCTAGATTTATTTCTTCTATGTACACAGTCACGTTAAGTTTGTTTCCTTTTGCTTTTGTGACTTAACATTATCATACTTAATGTAACATACTTTAAGCACTTTATGTTAAAGGAGAAAAATAAATATTTGATCAATTTTGTATTTCTTAACGGTGAGTTGAGGCTCTCAGTTATGATTGAAATGTGCTGGGACATAGTTTAAGCTTTGCTGTTCAAGTCTGGCTTGAGATCAGTACTGATGGTACTTTATCATTAGTATTATCAATACTATTATTAATGGTATTTTAACACATACAGTATTTTATTTTCTGCTTTAAAATCCTAAAAAGTAAAGAGGTTATAAATGTCGATTACACCAGCAGCTACAAGGCAGGAGATCATGAAACCTTAACATTTGAATCAATACAAATTATCGTTTATATTACTGTGTTTATTCTTCTTCTTCTTTTTCTTTGTACTGGCCCGGTGGCGTTCATTTCCTCTTACTCTACTGCTCTCCATATACACTTCTCTCCACCATCCCCTTAAAGCCTCCAGCATGTTCTGACCACGTAGATTACTCACTGCAGAACTAGATGAATAAAAGGTGGGATCCCTTCTACACACCAATTGTTAGCATCACATCTTTTTTTCCTTATGTTCACATTTTTTGAATGTCAAAAAAAAGGGGTGGGGGGGGGGCTAGGCCTCTGCCAGTGCCTACTATAACTTCAGTAAATGCACAGCATTTGCATTATATGGTAATATGATGGCATTTTGAGGGCACACAAGTGAGACAATTTCACAAAAGCCACAGTGGACTTTTTTTCTGTTTGTTTTTTAAGCTAATCGTAACATCAGACTGCATTATCTTTCCATCAAATGACAATAGTTTTACCTCTGCTCACTGCCATCAACAGATATAGTCTGTGGATAATTGGCCTAATTTCCTGTGTGTGTCCAGACAGGCTGTACGATGCTTCCTTGTTGTTTAGATTGCTGAATTTCCCTCGATGCCCACTCTGTGATTCCTATTTGCATGTTGTCCCCAAAAGAGATAATTACTTCCCATTTAGCCTCACTGTGAAGAAGTAGCCATGCAGAGCCCTAAACTTTTCTACTGACTAAGTGCTGGTTAAAGTAAAGGACAATTCTGCCATGTTTATGTGATACCCAGGCTTTTGGTTTGCAGTGGCTTATATACTGTTGAACTTACAAGAGTACATGTAGGATCCGTGAAATGCACAATAAGCAGCTATGCCGTTTTTTCCAATGGTGCAAAAAGTCAATATGTATTTCCTGGTAATCTTATAGCTTGATAACCAATAGTTGACACACATGAACCATGGATTCTCTCTCATTCTCCCATAAACAAACTATCAGATGCATAACAGCCAGGGAATGAACCTGATTCAGGGTTATGGTAGTAGTACACCCACTTTACAGTATCCATTACCCCACTGACTCTATAATGCTTGCTTCTCATAGGTGAACACGTTGGTTTATTCAGCGTGTAATAGAATTTGGCAGGCCCCTCATCTGCAGGAGCCAAAAAGGCCATTGGGCTGAAACCAACGGCAGACAAACCGTGTCAGCTTTAGGATGTCGCGGCAAATTAAAGTATAGGGCAACTGATCTTGCAACTGCAGAGCACAGAATGTAACTGTATTCCAATGGGGAACAGAGCAATTTTACCAAGATGGATGGCTGCCTTTCAGTGCCTTTCAAGGGCAGACAGATCAGTACGGGATCATTACTTCCGTAGAGGGTTAGTGGTCTGAATGGAGAACTTTGTTACTGTGACTGCAATAAGCATTTTGCGAAGGAGGAAAAATTAAAAACGCAAAGTTTTTGTATACACTGTACAAATTGTATATTAAGCACACATTGACAATGAACTGCTTGTATGAATGGGTTCAGGGTTGGTCTATTACACAAAACTAAAGGGAAATTCTAAAAAAATACTGATTACTGAAAAAGATTTTTCTTGTAGTACATTTATAGGCACTCTTGTAGAATTCTTTCTGTTGATCTTTGATCAAAAACAGCAGATATTTTCATAGTAATTAGAGCAGCATTTATCATCAGGCAACAACAATAACAGATTTAAAGGCTCTGAATTATTTCATGACCTGGTGCACTTCTGATGGCATTGAACCCATATGCAGATTTACAGTATGTATTACTGCCTTGGTCTCACAACATCCTGTTGTGTTTAAGCCATGTATTCACATCCATGTTTGCAGCCATCTAAGTCTCTTTCTGTGTCTAAATGAAGTGTGAAATATGTGGGAGGATTTGGACTGGACTGTCCACTCACTTCTAAAATATATAATTTATACATATCTGTTGCTGTTACTTTGCCAAAAAATGAAATAGTCGCCTTGAGACAGCTTCCAAGAGCATGGCACACACAAAAATAGCTGCTTTTCATGTTCAACTGGACAGCCAGACGAATTATGCACACTTATCAGTTTATCAGTTTGTCTATTTTTCCACTGTAGTATTGTCTTTCTCTATATTAGAGTGGTGGTCCTCTAGAGGAAAAGTAACCTGTTATTTTTTTTTATCAGAGTGCCAGGAAAGGAGCAGGCTAAGTTAGAGTAGTGGTGATTTGGCTCTCCCCCTCCATCTGTTTTGTTTTCCTTCCATCTCCCTCTTTTTGATGAGCTGGGTCTTCAGTCCCCCTTATAAAATCCCATTAGCTCTTAATGAAGTCGGGCTCCTAGCCTCTCGGCCTCACCTCATTTAGCACGATTGTCTGGCGGCCATTAGCATGGAGGCAATTACAGCCGCACGACAAGAGTAATTGGAAATGCCGACAGGGACCCTGAGAAATGGGAATAAATAAATATTAAAAAAATATTCAAACTAATAAGCTTCCATTCAGATGACGGGGAGGGAGCCGCATGTGTCTAAGTTAAATCAACATAATTACAATTAGGGTTGGTAGGGTAAAGAGCCCGGGTGAGGGAGAAATGGATATGGATGGATTGGACGGTGATGGTTAAGCATAGAGGTAGCAAGTGTGATGGAGGGAAATGTGGGATCACACAGTGAAGCTAATAGTGTAGAGCATAAGTGTGACCTCAAATTCATGTAAGGAAGAGGTCAGAGAGAGTATGTCGTTGCGTGCCAGTTTGCCTTCCTATCTTCTTCGATTAAAGTCAGATTTTCCATTCTGTGGCCAAAATAGAGCCGAGAATCATTTCATTACCTCAGAAAATCCCCCTAACCCAAGGCCAGATTGCAGGCCTAAGAATCTGACAAATTCTTTGCTAAAGATGGTGTAATATTAACCTAGAAGAGGCTAAAGGAGTTCTACAGTGGGTTCAGCTGCTACTCTGTATGGAATTTAAAATTAGCAGCCACAATTTTCTATCTGCTAAGAAGCTAAAATGCAATATGTTTAGTAGACACAGTATTTTTCAACATTATATTTTTTTCAGCAACAACTACATTCTGCTCAATTCCCAAAGTTATAAAGTAGTTATGATTAAAATGCACTCCCAGACGTCTAGATTTAACTAAAATCTCACAGAATGAGCACATAAACCTGGCAGGGCTAAAATCACAACTGAGGAATCCTGCTCCTCTAAGTCAGGAGGAAAGGCAAATGAATTTCTCTCCATGAGCAGGGCTAAATGAGGCCCTAAACACTTTACTGCCAGCATTCCACGAGCATCCAATTTGTAATAACATGCTGTGTTTGTGAGATGAATTCCTGTGATGAATTACAGCAGGTTATATTATTTTGTTACCCCCACCAGGGAGGTTATGTTTTTGGTCCAGTTTGTTTGTCGGTTTGTATGTTAGTTAGTAGTATATCAGGATAAAATTTAATAGGCAGGATGTTACATAGTTCTTGTAAAATAACAGATTAGACAGATTCTTTAAAGGAGAAAGTTAGGCCGTGTCTAGGAAGCATTGGTTGTTTTTGGTGTGGATAGCATGCACCTAAATGTATATTCCTGGCGTTTCACAAAGTTTTTGATCTTAACTCCTGAACTGCAGGCATATAAGCAACATATATGTATTTTGTTTGCTTATTTTCCAACATGCGTCTATCTAAATTGACCACACTCACTCCAGCTCAACTTGATTCCCCGTCATTTTGAATGTTGTTGCAAAAAAAAGAAAAACAACTTTCCACTGTCTAATGTGCAACAGCATTTTCTTTTAAGTGGTAACTTAACTCTTGTGGGCATGGACTATTTGACATAAACTGCTGGTAATGCAACATTTAATGTTCAGTGGTGCTACAGCAAAATTAAAACTAAACAATATTCTCATACCTAAACAACAGAATTGGTCGATTTTCATTGACTTCCAAAATAACATACATGACTGTCCCCAAAACGAGATTCATTACCTTCCTACACAGACTTTATTGCTTTTTATATGACATCACCTCACTTTCACGCAAATCTGGGTCATAGTAAGCTGCTTGCACAGTTGACCTATATGGCCACTTTTTTTGGTGAGAGTGAGCTTAACTGAATGGTCAAAGTCGGTGCACATTAGTTGAATTGCTTGAAATTCTCACCAGTTACTGTAAAAACATCACATGATATAGGCACTGCCCAAAAATGTTTATGATTGGCCATCACTATGTTTATGTTTATCGACCGGGGTATGATTAAAGTTTTAATTACAACTGTGCAGCTTTCTAAAGTGGATATCTGACAGGTAAATAAAGTAGTAACACAATCTACACAGATTAAATGTGTCTCAAAGAGATATGATCAGATGTCATATGACTCAACAAAAATTAAGTTTAAGGAAACGTGAGACCTTGACCTTTATTTCTACTAAAAACAATGTAACACATGTAAATGTAGGCAATGTCCTTCAGTAAGGGTTTAACCTTGCTGACCATTCAGTACATAGGATGCCATGTGAAATATATTCCATAATGTTAAGTAAAATTAGGAAAAAACAATATCATAATTATGAGATCAAACAGGGAAGTCACCACTGCCTGAACTGGAAGGACTACTTGAGAAATCTGGGAGGCTATACTGAAACAACAGCAGGCTACAGGCTTGGTGCCAGATTGCCATGGCTTCTCTCCTATCAACCGCCCAACTCCACCCCGCCCCCTCACTCCCACCGCCCACAACCACTGTTGCCCCCTTTCCTGCCTCCTAAGCTGAATGACAGGTGGCAGAAACCCGATCAGCACGGGCCTTCATCAAGGAAGCACTCCCATCTGAAACAGGCACGCTGCCCACTCGCCCACCCGAGGGCCACAGCACAGGGGCTTCTAAGGCTGGTAATGGTGTGTGTATGTGTATGTGTGCATAAATGAGGCAAGGGACGGGGGAGCTGGGCTACAATGGCCACAGAGGCATGGGAGGGAGAGAGGGGTGAGGGGGTATAATGGACTTTTTGGCTGAAGAACCGAGTGGTGGAGCTGGCACCGGGTGTCCAGGGCTCAAACGGGAAACGGGAGGCTGGCTCCCACAATAGTCAGTGCGAGAGTCCCAGAGGGTCGTCCACAATAGCAGGGCAAACGGCTGCTGTCAACAATGACCTCCAAGGCCTCACTGCTTGAACTGAGATTCTCCCACCCTTCAGCATTTCCCTTTGAGCACTGTCATACAGCTAATGCAGGGATTATTATTAGGGACACGTATCTGGAACATGTGTGCATTTTGTCAGTGAAGTCCTGTCACTTGGATTTGCTTTTGAGCTTTTGCTACTGTGCTACAATATATGACTAGTTAACAGCAAGAGTCAAGAAGGATATATATATATATATATATATACATATATGTATATATATATATATATATCCTACATATATATATATATATATATATATATATATATATATATATATATATATATATATATACACATGTAAAGGGCCAAGAATTATTTCACAAATATCAACAAAAACTGATGTTATAATGATTTTTACCAGCACTCTATAGTAGTGGCTACTGACAAACTCATCAGCACTTCATATTTATGATGCAAAGACATCTCTATGTACTAGACAACTATTTCCTGCCCTTACACACTAAATCAGATTTGAGAACCTATTGGCTATCACAAGTGCAGCGGACCATCTTGGCGCGAAATTGGAAATCCACAGAGTAACACAGGTCTGTCCTTGTGCAACCCACTGTCCCTGTTCTTCATGAAAAAGTTTATTTGTCTAAAATAGCTCTACAAGCAATCACCCCATGGGCTGGAGTGATTGTAAGTGGAGGAGGGGGTGGGGGTAGGGCATGGTTGGGGTGGGTGGGTGGGGGGTGTCTCCAACCAGGAGGAGATTTAATTAGTGAAATCTCATTAAGTCTAACAAAATTAAGCGTAAAACAATCCTTGGTGGGGAATCGTGCTGGAGGTTTTGGGTGGGAAGAGGGAGGGCAAGAGTGGGGAACACTTAGGGGCTGAGAGGACATGGAGACTGGCTGTGCGATTAGTCTGGCCTATGTGTAGGAAGAGACAAATGGCTCTGTATAACCAGACCTCCTCGGGCATTCAGCTAGAGACAGCCATGTGTGTACAGATTCCCCATTGTCCTAGCTCTAACTTTGTCTACAACACCTTCCCAATATAAGGGCATGTACAGTATTTGACTACAAAGACTAAATTGGATTAAGAAGAATTTGACAAAAACAACACTTTCCATGAAGGGGTTGGTGTTACAAGAGTAGGGTAATGACAGAATATGACGAGTATGAATCCTAAAGCCAGCAGGGAAATTGGAACAAGCTCACATTTTATTTATCGACTGTCTGAATATGTCTTTTATTGTGTGTTTGTGTTGTTTTGTAGGCTACTGTCTGTTCTACTGTATTTAGTGAGCTATAAGATACCCTGAATTTCCCTGAGGGGATGAATAAAGTATCTATCTATCTATCTATCTATCTATCTATATCTATCTATCTATCTACTCTGTGAATGTTTTTTTGTTTGTTTGTTTCTCTTCCTTTTAACGAGATGTGTGCATGGCCGCTATGGCTTAGATTAGGAAAAGATTGTGGTTATGCCATATAAACTATGCCTAAGGGTAAGTTAAGCTAAGACTACAGGAGTTTTGGGCCAATTGAGGTAAATAAAAATAAATAAATAAGGAGTTTTGGGCCAAATTAGCACTGATTCAACCCTCCCGAGAATCAGAGGAGAAATCTGGTCTGGGACCTTGGCTGGTACCAATGTTCAGGCTGTTCTCATGCACTCTTTGTACATTTTTCTACGAAAAGTAATGCATCCAAAATTTGTACATATCTCACAAATTTGCAAGCCAGTAATTTGTGCATAACTCACATATTTTGAAAGGCTGCAATCACATAACAGGAACAAACAAGATCGTGATCCTGAGTAGGGATGCACGATATTGAATTTTTTGTAGATATCCAATATGCTGATATGTAACAACTCATTTAGCCAATAACCAATATCGATATATCCACTTTTTTCCCCACCTAATTTTAGTTATCATCAAGTCTCTTCTGTGGTGCATTTAACATCATATTACAGTATGTATGCATACTCTTATCACTACCAGCAGATGGAGACCTAGAAATGCAATACTTAATCAATCAATCAATCAATTTTATTTATAAAGCCCAATATCACAAATCACAATTTGCCTCAGAGGGCTCTACAGCATATGACATCACTCTGCCTTTGGACCCTCACAGTAGATCAGGAAAAACACCCCAAAACAAACTTACTTGACAATGTATGTAATATTCATTCACTGTGCAAATTAAGGCAGAGCATGTCGGCTTATTCTCATAGTTCATTCTAAAGCCAATATTGGCTGAAATCAATGACATACCGATACAATTGGCATGTTGGCCGATTCTGATATTTCATTTTAAAACCAATGATGTGCCAATATTACACTACATACTACTACTCCCTCATCCTGAGCAGTCCAGTAAAGAGGCAGGTTGGGGTGATGGATAGGTCACAAAATGGGACTTTCCCCACAAGACCGGTGTTCAGAACTGTGTAAACTTTGAGTGAACTTGAACCTCACCATGTTTCTTTTCACTTAACCTAACTACATTATTTTTACTTACCTGAACCTAACAATTAACTTTACATTAATTACGCAATTTTAACTTAAGGACATAACAATATAGGTGGGGCAGTAATTCGTAGGATATCATACGAACAGTTGTGTGTACATTTTCGTAAGATATCGTATGAACAGTTGTATGAGAATATGTTGTAATGTTCAGCCCAGATTATCTGGTAGTTCTCTGGTAATAATTTCAAACATGTTTGATATTTAGGATTTTAAATTTGGATTACAATCATGATTACATAAGTAGTTGATGGGTTTGCCAAGCAATGGTAAACATTGGAGCCCTTGAGGCTATTGCTAGTTAGCATACTACTGTTGACAGATATTAAAACTGACTGTTAAAATCTCTCTCAGTTTTGTCATCCACACTCATTTTGCCTTCTACTTTTTTCTTAATGAAAAGCATTGTTAACATTGCAGCAAGTTGTTGCACCACATTAGCCTTTGTTACATTTACATCTGCTTCCCTATGAAATCACGTGAAAGAGTTCACTTCAGTGGCTTCTTCTGGCATAATAATCTTAATACTATCCTGTTAGTGTGTTATTATTTCCAAATCTTGTATTGTGTGCATGTTTGAGATTAGAGAGAAAAACATCTGTGTAGTTTGTCCTTGCAACCCGATTTTAAAATCTGTGAGGATTTTAAAACTCCTGTAGTCTGAGTCCAGTTTTGGGCAACTAAAACACTTGGTGATGCTCAGGGAAAGATCATAGTTCTTCTTGATAAGCACTAATGTTAATTGCAGGTTTGCTACGAGATGCAAACTCAAGTCTGTGTGAAAGTCAAGGCGTACCACACAACCACCTACCACCCCGACCTCCAAATTGGTACTTTCCGCCTTGCTGCATAAGGGACACAGTACTTCAAATGTTGCTACAGAGTGTTGCACTGGATGAAAACTGTGGGGTGCAGAATCATCCATCATGGATCCTATGTTCCAATTCCTAAATCTTAAGAATACAGAGCTGTGTCAAGAGTGTAACATCCATTCCTCAACACTGTGTATGTCAAGATTCCCTTGAGCAATAAGTATTTAATCCACAGTTGATCCTGTGAAGCTAACCAGCACTATGAGACTGTTTTTACTGGGTAGCTGCAGATACTGATGAATATAGAAGCACCGTTTGGTAAAGGTTTTTATATATCCAAAGTTTTAGACACATTCCAACATGGAACTGTGAAAAAATCCTACCCACACCTGAAGAGCATCATATATGTTATTCTTAACACAAAGAGACCCAACTCGAAAAGACCAAAACAGCGAGAGAATGAGAAACACTGATGACAGTATGATGCTACAAGAGAAAACACATTTTTCTCCTGCAGTGACTATGATTCACACGTGGATAATCCAAATCATCCATTTATCAGACAAACTGACACACAGACTCAAGACACACCTGATGAAATTGGATATAATATGGGCCAAGCCTGACTTGGGTTCCAGGTTTAATTACTAGGAACCCAGTAGACTCCTTCAGACCTCTGTGCCGCAAAAATGGTGGTGTCTCACTGTGTGAATGAAAACCAGGACAACTAGGTGTAGTTGCAAAGTGGTCACTACATTAAGGCACAAACATCTTACGAAAGAACCATGACTCAAGCTCATAGATTAATTAAAAGAAGAAAAAACAGAGAAAGGGTTTAAGATAATCCTAAATATTCATAAGGCTTTAAGATTAAAACAAAAATCTGAATAATTTTTCATTCAGCGGGAATGTCCACAACATTTTTAGCTCTTCAAATCAATTTGGAATTAGTTGCAAACATGGGAGAGCAAAGGACATTAAAGTCCTTTGGCTTATTTCAGTCTGAACCATAGGGACACTCAGTAATATCAAAATGCTCCAAGACAGCAATTTCCACCTAATTTCTAATATCATTGTCTCTGGAAGGACTCAGGTGGAGGCTGATATGGGCAGCAACAACAAACAACAAGACAATTCTAGCAAACAATTCCTCATGCATGATGTAACCCTTAATCACCATATTGGGTGTGTACCCCAATAAGAATTGGTTGTGATCTCTAAAATAGCTCTCTGTCTCATGATCTGTTTTTGGGCATTTCTAAATAGAGCAAGTATTCTGACAGCATTGGTAGCTGATGCATTAATTAAACTCATCACAGCATGCTACACACTAGTAGTTATCACTGCTACAGCAACAGGAACACCTAATTATCTTGTTTGAGAAATACTGTAAAACTTCAATTAGTAGCCCTTATTATTAGCTATTGACCATTAACTATTATTTGCTTACATCACTCAACTCAACAGGCTTACATTAGGGACACACATCTGAGCTAAGCACAAGAAGTAAGGAAATTTGTGTTTGGTAGATTATTGCCTCTGCCAAGGAGGTTATGTTTGTCTGCAAAGTTCTAAACGGATTTTGATGAAAAGTGGATAAAAAAATAAAATGGCGGGAAATCCAAGCGGCTTGGCGGAGGTCTGCGCTCTCCGAGTGATCTAGTTTCTTTGTTGTAACAATGCTTCTGGCAATAAATCTTATACCGTTGGAAAGCCTGTTCATTTCCATTTTAAATGGTGCCACATTTGTAAGGAACATGCATTTGTGGGATGAGCAGCAGAGCTAAGTATGTACGTAGCGCCCATGAAAAATTTGCCAAATCTTCTCTGCCAATGCCAAACAGTTGTTTTGTTTTTGCTATTGACTCTTGTTTGGTGGATTGGGTGATTGAAGTCTGAAAAAACAAGACATACTGGCAATTTAACAATTTATTCATCTACCAAATAGAAGCCTCAGTAGCGTGTGGAAGAACCATACACAGCCACAACAGCCTGGCACCTCCTCTTTATGCTGGTCACCAGCCTGGTCACACACTGCTGTGGGTTGGCATCCCATTCTTCAACCAGCATTTGTCCCAAGTCAGCCAACGTGGTTGTGTTGGGCATTCTGGCACGAACAGCACGCCCAGGCTGATCACAAAAGTGTTCAGTGGGGTTGAGGTCAGGACTGCAGGCAGGCCAGTCTATCCTCTCCACTCCCAAATTATGGAGGTAGTCTCTGATAAACCCTGCTCTGTAGGGGTGAGTGTTGTCATCTTGGAGGATATTGCAACCCACATACTCAGCTCTGCTGCTCATCCCACAAATGCATGTTCCATACAAATGAGGGTACTCAATAATCTGGTTTTATACATCCAAAGAACTATAAAATTAGCTGCTTGGCAACCAGACCAAGCGTCTCATTGAGACAGGCGTTTATTTGTCAAAATGTGTAGCCATACCAGGATAGTAAAAGAGACTGGGCGTTAAATCAGGACTGGGCTTTAAGTGAAGTTTTACTGTAATTTAGTGCAGAGACAACTTTTCTATAGCAGCAATTAGTTCCCTAAAGTGGTAACATTTCATGGAGTAACCAACTTGTCTGACACATCAAGCTGATATGTTTGTAATTTGCTTATTTACCTGTCTTCATATGTTCTTCCAACGTGGACACAACATTACCGTGAAACGTCCACTTGTCAAGCCAGATAAACCAAACCTGCACTGATATCACTGCATCAGTGCCTATAATATACTTTAAAGCAAAACACTACACGGTTACCTCATTGCCTCATGGACTCAACAGCAAACTCCACCTCACTGAGTGGTTTTGTGGTAACAACTCAAGTTCCAGTCATGGGCATCTGCAAACCATTTGGGCATTTGAACATTAAGGGATCATTCTGTCATGGCAGTACAATACAGATCCATTCCAAGGCAACATTGAAGACAGACAATTGCTTGTTAGAATCCAGTTTGCTGCTTTACTCATCTCTGGAAGCACCAGGTATTGGAAATTAAAGGTTGCCAGCATTCATTTGGGCGTATTTACATTTGCTTTTTGGTGCCATTGCATCACCATTTCTTGTCAAGACCACAGACAAGCAGACATGTTCAGTGTTTGGGGTCCCTTTTTCTGGTCTTACAAGCTTGTTTAGGAATTTGTGGAAAACACAATGAAGGTTGATCAGTTAAAGCATTAACTCTACAGTATAAGTCATGGGTCATCCTTATAGAACACAGCACTAACATCCCAGATTCCCATCAGGTCACATTCATTTTCATCCTGGCCTAAGATCCAGATAGTGCGTTTGTTTGGAAAGTGAATCATCAGTCATTAAAAAAACAAAGGTATAGACAAAAGTTGCAGCAAGAATGAAGCACAGAAATCGAAATTCTCATTTAGCAGTTGAAGAAATGTTGAGAGAATATGCTCAAGTGATTGAAATGATTGTTTAGTTTCAACTGGCTTAAGTGAACTGCAGCAGGGTAATCGTTATCCGTGTACTCTGGCATGGCAACGTGTTTATAGCATGAATTACGTTTGATTGCGTGCTCTTAAATTAAATCAGACTGGTGCTGGCCTCTGAAAAAAACAGATTAGCTCTGCCAGATATGTTGTTACTGAAAGTCAGAATGAACATTCTGTTCATGAAACACATACTTGAAAATTACCCACAGTTTTTGTTAACGACACTAAACAAGCACATGATATTACAACCTGGCTATATTATAAGGCTTAAAGGAAGGCGACTGACAACTTACAGTTGGCTTGCCCACAGCAACGCAGCAGCTTTCAATGTTGTTCTCTGCTCTGTGGCCCGATATCCAACTCTCCACACAAAGCCTGTTGACAGATGACATTCAGGCTATGCAACTTAATGAGGTCATCATTAGTACTGAAAAGGACATCAAAATGGTGACATGCAGAAAATCAGTGAAAAAAATATAAAAGATATCCATGAAAGCAGAGATGCAGCATATCGTCTATTTTTTACTGCTAGGATAGAAAGTCACTATATTCACCTGATATAACATCTTACAATCACAAGTACACTGATAGTCTCTGAGGCATCAGTATCAGTGGAGAAGCAGAGGCTGTGTTCAATGAATCAGTCTGCTTCACATGCCACAAGTGATATGTTTAAAGGAGCTACTCTATATTTTTCCTAAAGACAACAAATCACAAGAAAAGACCAAAAACAACAATGTGTTAGTGCACCTGTCAATACTTTCTGATTCTTCTAATCTGTCTGTAGCTCTCAGCTCCAAGACAACTGGTTCTTACTGAAGACACAAGTGTTTCAAACGTCACACAAATATTTAGCAGAATATTCTGTTTTTTAAAAGGCTTGCCAATTTCCTAAAACAGCTTGGCACAGTAGTTTTTAATCAAATGTTACTCAAACAGTAGGAAAGAGTGCTTTCCTGGGGACTATTTTCAGCAGCGCATTAATCCACATTTGGTTCTCTAGTGACTATTTGGGGCAGCAGGTCGGTGTATGTGGGATTGAGTCAAAATAAACCACAGTGTGTGTGTCCAGGGTAATAAAGGAGCATGAAAGCCAGTGCAACAGTGTTGCTCATTGATGTGTTCTAATAGTTAGAATAGTTTTTTAGACAACAATTGAGCTCTGTGGCACAGAGGAATAAAATCATACTTTCACACACACACACACACACACACACACACACACACACACACACACACACAGGCTACTTGTGAGTATTTGATAAAAACAGAATTTAGAGAATAACACCAGCCTTATTCTTTAATAAAACGTACTTGTGGGACAGTAAACATCCTGTGTAGTGGAGACTGAATGCCAATCATGAAGCAGAAACTGACTTGAATTCAATGCCATTTAAAGATTTTCCCAGATTTTAGGAATATAGATGCTGTTTGCAATACTCACAATGTTGTCACTGTCCTCCACCTCCGTGTGCATGTGTTTGACAACCGTGTGTTGTATTCAGCTCACATTAAAATGAAAGTTAGTGAAAGATCAAAAATAATATTTAGTGTTGACAGGTTGTTAATAGATTGGTAATTTAAGTTTTGTCCTCTCTGCTCCATACTGAACCTTCCATTGCAATGGCCATGTGTCCCACACTTTGTTGACTGACTTCTCTAACAGATGTTTAAATTTTTTCTTGAAATATTAATGATTAAATAAAATTTCTGATTGAGAGTTTCTACTAAAATCTACCAAATAGTTCTTTTTGGCCTGCTTGAGGTAATGTTAGGTTTTAACGTACTGGGTGAGGTTACTTTAATTCAAAAACACTTGTTATCATAAATGCACTACATCATTCCAACCCACTATGATAACATGTCACTTCCCAGTTTGATCGCTGATATCTAGGGACATACCAAAAGCAAAAGGCTAGGCAAAACAAAAGGTCAGATAACCGCACAGGTTTTGAACATTTAAGCCAAGAAACTCTATTCCTCAGAAGACTGTATAGAAGAGGCTCTGGAAAAAAGCTAGTGAGCAGATTGTAACATTTTAAAGACATTTAAGAAGCTGCTGTTTTCAAGGTCAAGAATTAACTTTCATACCTCCACCCATCCATCCATTATTCAAAATGTAATTCAGAAAGTGTCCATTGTATTGTCAAACTTCGGTTGAAGGTTGAATTTTAAAAAATAGCTCTGAAAAATCAACGTCAATAAATTAATCTGAACTCAGATTGGTTGAGTACTTACAGGTTTGTGGTACATTTTAATATCAGAGCTTGTATATAAATGGCCAGCAACTGAATTTTACTTCAACTAATGTCATTAATGTCTATCATTTTCATGCCATGCCACTCCCCATCACTGCAAACAAAGTGCTCCTGATTTTATTTTTCAATGACATAGGTGAAAACAAGGAGGTCAAAGAGCCACTGTGACTCAAATTCCTTCGAGCAATTGACTGGCTGGCCGTGTCTGAGCCACACGGGGCATAGCGCAGAAGAGAGTTATGGCGCACATGCAAAAGATTTAAGTTCAATCAAGCATTCAGGGCTGGACACCTGATCTTTCGCTTAAAGCTCCTCCAGAACAGTGGGAGTGTGGTCGGGCCTCACAGCAGGCCGCTACCTCCAGCAATCTGCTAACACAGAGCCTCTGAAGGGTTGGTATTTATCCAGTCCTGCACAGCTCAGTGGGGACTATTGTGTGTGTGGTAGGTACTACCAGAGGCCCCAAGTGGATGGGAGGGGGTTGGAATGAAAGCTGTGGAGATTTAGGAAGGAGAGACGAAACATTTCTTCTTTTTCAGAGTTTTATCAGTCTCCCTTGAGGTGGAGCAAGTGAGAAAACAATAAAAAGTTAATACTCTATCCCACTGACATGCACATTTTGAGGAAACTCAATTAGGAGTGTTTACATCATCTGAGATGTCGCAAATAAAGTGGTTCATTGAACATGGAATAGAAAATATCAGAAGACTGTGAGAAAATTGCAGAACCATTGTTTGAAGATTTCTGAAGAATTAGTGTTATACAAGTCGCTGTTGCTTGTTGGTTTCGGCTATTTTTCACACTCTCAACTGAAAACTAGAAGAAGGAATGTGCCTGATGATTTTAATACACTTATTAACAGGAGCTATGGTACATGTGGAATGTATCTGATGTCAGGGGGGTTTAGAAAACCAACTTTGGTTGAAATTGTCATTTATTAAACAGATGATCCAATCTAATATACCTCACATTTTTTCATTACCACATTCTCAGTTTAACTCCTCCTATCATACTATAAATGAACATTCTTAATTTAGAGGGAAATCCAACTATACTATTGGTTGAACCTGGCTTTATTTCCACTAGGCTCTTTCATTACAATAAAAGATTTGGAACTCAACCTCTGAAACAAAATAGGGAATGTTAATGACAGTAAAGACAAACCCAAAGCCCAAGAAAAGGAGAAAGTGTTTAGGATGTAGCTTGAGATTCCCTGCCAAACAGCCCCCTCAGACCATGGGAGATTTGGGTGAGAGCATTTCTTAGGTTTCTTTCAGCCACAAAGAAAACATTTTAGCCTCTCAGTAATCCTTCCCGAAGCCCTCCCTAAGCTCAGAGGGCCCTTCCTCCCTCGGTCATCCCTCCAGCCCCGTCTGGGATCCTAGAGGAGCGTCTCCGTATACTGAAGCACCACCATCTCCCCATGACCCCTCTGGGACCCGGCTGACCTTCCTGTTGACGTCAAAGTAAACCAGAGTGGGAGCCGGTGCAGCGAGGGGCTCCACCCAGGGGGCTGGAGGTCTAATCACTGTTTTCCTCACAAAAGCCACAGAGGAAACATTAGCATTCCTGAATCTGCCCAACATTACTCACACTGCAGCCTCCACATGTGCATACAGGTACACATATACAGCCAGTGGTAAGTAAAGCAGTCAATTTACTTACTATTTCCATCCTCTGCTATTGCAATACTTCCACTCCACTAAGAAGCAAATAATGTACTTTTTACTCCCTTACACTAATCTGACTGCTATAGTTACTATGCAGATTAAGATTTTACATGCAACATTTAACCACCCTCTAAACATGAAGTATTGTTACAGATCAGTTCAGTTCCATGTCGGCTTTATTGTCCCAACAGAGGACATTCTTTTTGCTGCAAGACAGCAAAAAGCAAACAAACCAAAAAAAAACATACATACACAATATCACAACAGACATAATTAAAAGTGCTGGTATCATAAATCCAATAAAGTGTGCAATAAGAAGTTCATGTGGGCCCCTGCTTTTGGCCACAGACAGAGCTCCCAGCTGATAGACGTACCCAACAGTATATTATCATTTATAGAGCTTAAATTAGGGGTATCAAACTTATGACCCACAGGCCAGAACTGGCCCGCCAAAGGGTCCAATCAGGTCCACTGAATGACTTTGCACACCTAATAACAATGCACTTATGAAAGCTGAGACATGCCAGATTTCAGGAAGTTAAACAGTGAGTAGCCTACTTCATGTAAAATGCTACTTCACAGGCTTTTCATCCTGACCACAGGACAGTTCTCTAAAACAGTAAATACTTATCTTTTGCAAAATACTGTTAGTCAGCAACTTCAGCACTAAAGAATCTGTATCAGACCTCCTCCAGTAACCATAGCAACGTGCAGCAGTTTTAGTACGTGCACTGCGTGACGGGTTAAGGCCCGATCATACTCGGGCGGAACGTATGCGAAGCGGACTCCGCGGAGGTCCGTGCGGACTCAAAGCGGATGTCCGTAAGCCCTGTGCTCGCAAAGCTCAGATTTTACGTTCACACACCAGTGACTGCTCGGCATGTATTTTTCACATCGCGGGGATTTTTCACAGACATTTTTACAGGAAACTACAACGCGTAAGTGCGCTTGACTATGGAAGCCTGAATGACTGCGGACATTCCTCACAGAGTCCGCTCCGCTTATAGTGCGCGAGTATGTTCGGGCCTTTAGACAGAGAGGAGTCATAGAGCCGGTGTCAAGTAGAAGGTGCTGGGTCGTTTGACCATAAAGTGACACTATGAAACGAAATACAGATTCGTTTTTTCACAAGAAAAAATTATCCAGAAACTCCTGTCAGTCCTGTGCCAGTTTCCCAAACTTCTAACAATGATAGTTCAGAGGATGAGTCAGCAGGTGATGTTGCAGCACCGAAAAAGCCAAAGCCCTGTCATTTCAAGAATGGCTCACTGAATTTATGTGGCTGAGATATTGTAAAGAAAAGAAAGTGATGTCCTGCATGTACTGCTCTCAGTGCGGTCCGAAATTTGCGGGGAAAACTAAATTCGCTGACTCCGCCACACAAAACATGAAACGCTGGTTAAGCACAGCAACAGCATCAGGCATAAATTATGAAGGGACAGATGCAATGATGGAGCAAAAGCGCCACTGCACACATCATTTAAGAAGCAGGGTTGTCTGTGTTTATTGCTAAATTATCAGTAATGCAATTAATATAGACAAAATTATGAATATGTTGTGTCGTATAGATAGTGCTCCTAAATTTTGCGCTGGTGCTCCTAAAATTTTCAGTACGGAGCACTGGTGCTCCCAGTGGAAAAAGTTAGTCTGGAGCCCTGCCTGTGTCTGAAACATTCTCTTATAGCCTCTTTGGCGTTTGAGCAGCTTTATAAACCCCATGAACATGTAATGGCTCCTTAATTAGCAAGTTGACTTTACATAGACGGCATATCTTTTCAATTTCTCCTGACATTGTGTTGTTTGGTTTGTTCACCGCGACATGCGCGTTAGTGTAGAGCGGGCAGAGGCGTTGATCTCCCCCCTCCCCCCACCCTCCACTCTCTCACTAAGCAGCTTCCCTCTGTCTCCCCCCCATCTCGCGATAGCATCATCGTTTAAAAAGACATTTTGAAACAACCCTTCTATCGCTGATGGCTGATCGGATCGCCCATCTGCAACAGATTCAAAACACACCTAAAACACACATTAAATATGGCTTAATAGCTACAATTTCAAACACAAGTGCACAAATCAGCTTCATCATAACTCGGAAAATTCACAGACAAATCACTTGTCTTTTGCTGAACAAATTTTCTTCACAAATATAACATGCTAACGTTATTAGCACATGCCTATGGCAGCTTATATTGTATATATTAGCCTAGCTGCTAGCGGATTTTTCCTCTACTCATAGCCAGGAACAGCAGTAGCATTTAACAAAGGTAAGATTACAAAATCTGATGCCATTACAACTCAAAAGGTATTAAACACGTTTTCCCCGCAAATACAACATGCTAACATTATTAGCACAAGCCTATGACATTTCACATTGTATAGAGTTTTCCTCTATTCATATCAAGCCAGGATTAATCACAAACAGGACTTAAAATGCCATTTGCCAGGGCATTATTGTCTTTGCAATTTAATATATTTGTGACATAAATGTAAATAAAAGCTTTGTTTCCACAGAGGGAAATGGTTTTCAGCTTACAAAAGAGACAGGAGGTCTGCAGTTACATTTCTGGGGTGGTGCACATCAGGCTATGGTGGCTACGTGTCTACACAAAGCCTACGCTAAGGTGCAGTGCTGATTCGACACAGAAGTCTAAATTCAGCTTAATGCAGGGGATAACTTCCTGCTTCCTCAACAGCTTCCACTTTAGTTTGATGTGGTGATGCCAGCATTACTACAAAGGAGTGAAAATGTATGCACATGTGAGGAGCAGACTGACTGAATGTGGAAAAATTGCACATATTTATCTTAAGACATCTTGGGCTGTTCATTATCTGTTTCAAAAAAGCATACACATTTTCAGAATGTATCTCTTTACACTAAAAGAAAGGGTGAAATTTGAAGGTTTTGTTGCTTATAGGTTATTCTGCAATGATTTTACTGTTCCAGCCCACTTGAGATCAAGCTGGGCTGAACTAAAATGAGTTTAACACCCCTGGCTTAAATAATTAGCCATTTAGTCAATTAGCTCGTCAAGACAATATTTATCAGTAGCTATTTGGATAACTGATTAATAGATCTGAGAAACAGTGATGGGCATTTTTAACAAATCTTTTTCTCTCTATTGTGTTTTTGGCATTTTATCTAGCCTATTTGTTTGCAGATAGGATTAGGCTGAGCTGTATGCACTGAAACCACTGAACCTATTAGCATTTCCATTTTCAACTATTCTCTGAGTCTGCGTGTATGTCATCATCAAAATGTGGTGCTGGTGGCACATATCGTAGCAGGAACTACTACAGAAGTAGTTTTGAATATTTTGCCAGGTGTTGAAACTTAATAGTTGAGGCAGAGTTTGAAGATGGGTGAGGTCCAAGAAAGAGGGTAAGAAGTAGGGGGTAGGGAGTAGGGAAAGGGCCGTGTTGTGGATGTATTGCAGCTGGAGTGATCCAATCACAAGATCGTCTTCAGTTGCTACAAAATAATCATTATTTGCAGCCCTAAAAATGATTTCCATACCAACTATCTGAAACATGTAAATGCTGCTTACATATACCAGCATATATCAATATGAAAGTGTCATCTTGCTTTATGAAAACCTTTGGTTCTGGTACATTTAGCTGATACTGTGCTTTCACTTAAATTTTGAATGTAAGGCCTTTAATACAGTATATTTTACATGACAGTATTTCTGCTTTTACTTAAATCATGTATCTGAGGACTTCTATCACAGCTTCTGAGTCCCAAAAAGGCAATGTCCACAATACTGATAATCCTGATACACACATCCACGGACAGTGAAATCGGGGAAAAACTGAATACCCATTATCCACCCAAATTAGCATGTATATGCAGGTTTATTAAATATAGGGAAACCCATTAAAATAGTCAATAGAGTGCTTCTCCATTGCCAGTGGACTAGAGCTGTGCAAAGTGCTCTGCAGCAGACAAGTATGCCTTTCTGTGTGTGATTTAGATTTTCTAGTGTTCCACGTTCAATGTCAGGGATGGGCTGGAAAAAAGGTTGGTAAACAGTAAAAAGCAGCATGGAGGCCAGTGAAAACTGTATGGTAGTTATTGTTCTTACTTATTCAGTATCTCTTTTGGTGGAGACAAAATATGGATTAATGTTTGAGCACTGCTTGGATGAAGACAGATATATTTTGTGACAGTCTGTCATTGCATCGCGCTGACAAAGGAGCTAAAATAAGAACATCCACCCCGGTGTTGTATTTTTGTAACTGCCGATCGAGCTGATCAATACCTTTCACTATTGCAGAGTCATCTGCCCAAGAGTGAATGCCAATTGTAAAGACAAAAGCCAGACGTTAGTTGTGTTATTTTTGGGGGGGGGTTTGTCCAGTGGGAAAGGGCTTAACAGTGGGAGGATGAGACCTTGCTCCTGGGTTCCATTTCATCATTATTATGGCTGAAGGAATTGGACAGAGAGTGCTACTCCCCGGACGAGTTGTGCTTCTTGTGAAATGATTGTTTTATTGTTGCACTGTGTACAACATTTGCTCATATCAATAATGGGATACGCTCCGATGCATCAGGGAAACCCTGCGAGAGAATCTAGCCTCATTTGACTCATTTGATTTCACTGCTCGCATTTGTGGCAAAGCAGATTTGGAGAAGACACAGGCATGATTAAATATTCACAACTTCCTGCCTAAACTTTCTCTCTGATCATATGGAGGCTGTGTACAGCGGAGGGAAAACTCCAGATGGACATCTTTAAGATTCCCAAATCCTCTTCTTTTCGCTAGCACGAGTTTTGGGGTCAAGGTGTGAAGGGAGGACCAAAAGACCCGTTTCCCACAATCCCTCCGCAGCTATAGCCCCCCAGCTGTTCAAGGGCTTCCATAACAACAGCTGCGCAGAGGTTTAGTGGTTCATGTTGCTATGACAACAGCAGGATCAATTGGCATGCACAGACTCTGGGCTAATAGCAAAAGTGACATTATACCATAATTTCGTTTCAATAAAACACAGGCAGGTTTTTTACTGCACTGAGATTCAGGGGGACATAAAAAAGAGGCAAATAATTAATTTTGCATGATAATGCCCGTGGCTCGTGTGCCAAGAACTCGCAGGAATCTCCCACGCATAGTGACAACCAACCCAGCAACCTCACACTTCAAAATCATTCTCTGTCATTGAAGATTAAGTCAGTAGAGAGTGTGATTGTTTCCGAGCTCATACAATAGAAGCTAAATAAGTCCTCATGCCCGGCAGCTGTATGTGCCACAGATCACTGACCGACAGGATGTGCAACAATCAGAAATATTTCTGTTCTCCTGACAAACAGGATATCGGGTCACTTGGCCACCTTAACAGTGAGGAGTCAGACACTATGGGGGCTGGGGTTTACACTATTGTACAGGGCCACGATGAACCAGTCTCAGCTGAGATTTACATGTAGGACAATAGAATCTCAAGCTCAGGTGACACATCACATGCAGGAAATGAATTACAATCCTCTTATTATCAAAAACTTGCATTTAACAGTTAGTCAGAGCTAAGTTGTCTTAGGTCTCATCTGACCAGCCAAACTTCAACCATTTGAGGCTAATTCCAGGGAATTATAAGGGGCTCACAATGACAATGGCAGGTATTCCCACAGGAGTAACCAGAGCCGGGGCGGCGTCAGCACGGGTTTAAGCCCAACATTTAACGAGCATGCAGCTAATACAGGCAGCTGTGCCAGACAAAACACAGCACAAACACACACATTTAGTGTGTACACACACACACACACACCCACACACACACACTTTATCCAGCTGCAAGACACACTATATGAAACATCCAGCATGTCACAATGGCACAATGTTCTCTAACTTTGTGTCTCTGCCACTAATCAACTCTTGGCTGATATTTGACATTGATTATTCCTCCCTGTCTCAGAGAATATGATAGCCCCTTGTGAACAGTGGGGGGAAAGCCAAACAGGAATCCACTGCTAAAAATACCCACGTCGTGATGAGTCAGGATGGATTGAGCAAACAAAAAGAGACCAGTCTAATTTCCTCCAGTCTGGGCTTTCGATAAAGACTTTAAGAAAAGAAGTTCCAATCCTCAGTGCCACCAGTGGATTCCTCTATTTAATGAATCCAGCTGCATCAAGAAGGGAGAAAAAAATGTGCAGACTAGTGGGATAAAAAGAGATTATCTAAATGGAGGCTAATGATGTGAAAAATGATCACAGACTTAAAGAGAATAAAGGTACGGGAACATAAAAGTGTTTTGTACTGATGTTTGGGGGTATTCAATGACAGTGAATCACTACAAGCTGATTGACCAAATCTACCTCCTCTTTGTCTAATGGGCAATATCATGGGTGTAGGCTATACACTTCTCACAACATACTTCACACAATCATGTGTATGGAGGCCCAAAACTAACATAAGTTAGTAAAACGTTAACAGATAAGTCAAAAATATTCATTATATTGTATGTCTACTATTGTTAGGTAAATCATTTAAATGGTGAATAAAAATAAATGTAAAGGTACTTTTTCTGTTTATCTCTTAACACTAAATAAAATATCAATTAAAGCTTTTTTATTTATTTGCCTCATCTCCAATCAGTTGATAAAATCAATTAAAATATATTCTTTTGTCATTTATAAAAAGATAAATCACTTTTCCATAACACATCAATGATATTTCAATGGAATAAATTACTTATTGACTTATTCATACTTCAAAAACAGCATCAATAAGTGATTAACATAGAGGGGATCAAAAAAAATAAAAATCAACCAGCCACCCTCCTCCCCTGACAGTCCCTTCATAAGTAAAGAACAGTCCCTAAAGTGCGGTGAGGTTTGTGGGCTGTTACCTGCCACAATGACAGAAATGTGAACGGCTCGTTTTTCCTCTGATACGCCACATACTGTGTGCTGCCATGGCTCGGCTGTTCAGATACTTTTGGGCAGTCATGACAGCAAGTTATTTACCTGGAGGTGAACTTCTCCGTTGCCGGTAAGCCGTTATCATGCACCGCCGTATTTGGCAGGAATACATATTCCTGTCAATGTCTGTGACCCCTGTTCAACCCACATAAGGCTGGATTCACCGTTTTGTTTCTGCTGCTGGTTGAAATCTGTACTCACACAGTGTGCTGAATGATTTATTTTGCCTGTACAAAACTATTTTTTGTTGCAAATGTGAGTGCGGTGACGGATGGAGTAAAATATCGGCACACTGCCAACATTTTACTCCATCCGTCACTGCACGCTGTTTGATTGTGTTATCAAAACGTTGCTATTATTCGGCTTTGCTTTTCACTTATTCCAACGAATACCGAATGTGTGTTTTTTTGCAATATTCGGCCGAATACAAAATAAATGTTTTGAAGGAGCAGCAGCAGCGGCAATAATTTAGCAGCGGTGTGCTACCACTGCTGAATGAATTTAGTGGAAACACTGACAGTTATATGTCGAAAGGCAACATGGTGTCTGATGTGTGTGTGTTCAGGTAAGCTAGCTAGCAAAAAAAGAGCTCCACACAGTCTTTTCATTGCTTACAGGCTGATGTTAAAAATCAAGTGAGCAAGTGAAAAATAAAGAGAAGAATAAAAAAATCTCCTACATGATGGTTAAGGGGCTCAGCACATGAAGTTCATCATTGATACGTCAAGTTAAGCCATTATTTATTTCTCGTAAGTGGAAATCAAGCCCCCAGGAACAGTACTGGGCTTTGAGGCATAGTGGCCAGAAGTGCAATTACACCGTCAGGGTCCAACACATGATGCCATTCAGCTGGTGGAACTTAGCCACTCAGCCACACTTGGCTGCACCTGGCTGCACTAGGCCACTGTACGTCTCTAGTGCACCTTCTCTCTGGGCCCCGTACTGCAGAAAATACAGATAATGTCAAATAGCGGAAATAGATCCTATTTGGCTTCATGCTCCACTGAGCAACTTCCATAGTACTGAACAGGGAACTGTCGTAAAAGCTGTATCCAAGTCTCTTAATACATCCAAAGCAGAATGCTCTGGGAATGAAAAAGTAGGCCAATGCAGAAGTGCCAAAAACTGCAGTTCCTTTGATGGCCACTTGAAGCTGGCTCCAGATGCCAGTCAATCCCCATTGACCTCCATTTTAAAATGTCTGACTTTACAGCAGAAATACACATTTACTATATGACATCTGTATAACATAATAATAATTGTCTATGAGTCAGATCCATCCCTCGCCCCTCCACAGCTCCACCCTCTCATCAAAATATGGACACCTTGGGTCACCTCTGGCTCCAAGAATTTAAAATAGCTATGGCCAAAATGGCAATCTTGAGGCTTCAAAACGGGAGCCATATATGTATAATAATAATAACTAGATAGCGAACCCCAAGATGGTGCTTGTTCATTACAATGGAATTGCTCACCGGGCACATAAGCCACATACTTCCAGGTTTACTTTCTCTGTGTGCGACCCACTGAATATGCACAGTAGTGTTTCTCTTACTGGCCCCAGCCCCTAGTTTCCACTCAGCTCATAGACTTTACATTTTGATGACATCATGGATTTTTAAATCACTTTTCTTGGCTTGAGTGAAGTTTTACAAATAAAAGACTTCCATGGATAAAAATACACAGTAGAAAGAGTCATAATTAAACTCCTTTGCAGTTCAAGGTGTCCTGTCAACAGTTTTACAGATGTTACTTTTATGACAGTGGCCTATAGAGAAAATGCTTTTTGGGCCACAGGGTTTTTTGTTTTGCCTCAATATTGCAAGTGATCACTGGAAAAAATTGGAGGTAAGGCTGAGCTGCGTTCCTGGGGTCCTGACAGGAGACCACAAACCAATGGGTGATGTCACGATGGCTACGTCCGTTATGTTTAAACAGTCTTTCATTTCTTTATCTATATACCATTCAACTGTGCTACTGTCTGCATTATATTCAATATTGTATACCATATTTCTCACTGTGCAATGTGCTTATTATATATCAGCCCAACTTCCCAAATGCAATACAAGTAAGGTACTATAAGTAGTAAGCTACTGCACATAATGTCTATCATCTGAAGTATGCTTCTTTAACCTCTTTACGCTGTGGTGAGATTCATATGCTCTTTCACTTATACAAAGGCATATACAAGGATCTGGTTTTTAAGTGGATGTCAGCAAGCTCTCTGTCCAAAGACTGTAAGTAAGTGTGTTCAGTTTTGAACCATGCAACACTTTTTTGTGTAACACTATGTTACATGCTCAATCGTAGGCTACTGCAGTCATTCTTGTGCCCTCTTATGTGATAACATACTTTTGTTATTGAAAAGTTTTCTCTCATCAGCTGTTTTTCTTCCATGTCTGAAACACAGCAGTACTGATCATGAAAGTCATGCATGCAAGTCATTTAACTGAGAGCTGTATCTTGTTTTGTCTTGAGAGACTTAACTACAGTAAGAAAAAATACCTCAAATTACATGGGATCAATTAATAGATAGATCATTGTATAATTTGGAATATTGCCAACGGGAAACCAGGAAACGGGATAAATTCTATCACTCCAGTGGCAGATATTTTTACTTGTTATATGAAAACAATAGCCTCCTCAATAACAGACTAAATGACTTGTTTAGACAGGATATTTTTGCAGTGCAGACATCAGCAAGCGGATCTGGACAGAAGTTGATTAAACTGAATCTGTTAGAGAGAGTAAACACTGTGCTGGTCCAGAAGGGCGGCTGGCTGTCATGCTAGTGGACACAAGACCTGCTGGATTTTAGACTTAAGAGCAGAAGCTCTGGTTCTTACTGCGGTGACTGACATAACAGGCAGGATCCAGCTGAGGCTGCTGTTGTGATATGTGGAGTGCATTTGGAGAGAGAGAGTAACAGCTATGCAGAAGTCAGTCTTTTTCGAATCAAGAGTGTTATAAATAGGCCCACACACACACACACACACACACACACACACACACACACACACGAATAGGTGTGACAATATAGCAATACACATACTGGCACTGAACCGTTCGGTACGAGGCATTACGAACCGAATGATACACTGAACTATCCTATTACATTTGGAAAATAAAATGCACAGCTTAAACAATGCTTATTATAATTAAGTTACACGATGCTCAACAAGTCCCAGTGACACAGACACACTGGCGAGCTAAGCTAACTTGTTGGTTGGTAAGATGGCAGTGGCTGATGTTTTTCTGTTGTGTCAAATTGCTTTTGCACAGGCTAAAAGCAGGGCTCGAGACCAGCTGTCCCAAATATATACTAATGAGCAGTTACGAGAGATATTCAGTGACTGCAAACGGGCGGTGTGTTCTCACTGTTGTGTGGCTAGCAGTCCCGGTAAAATGTGCTTGGGATGTACAAATATCGAAACTGCAAACCTGTTGTTTCCCTGATAATGAAACACTGTGAACAACAAATCCGTGTTAGAAGCAGCAGGAGGAGAGCTTGGTAACGTTAGCGATTAGCTGTTAGCAGCCGGTGGCCGCTGCTGATGGTGGTTGAATTGAATTACATTATGATGCTTTCAAGCTCAATTGAGTAAAAAAAATGAGAATTACGCAAATGTAAATTATAAGGTTCTCATGATGTGTTCAAGGTAATCTTGTGAAATGTAGATTTTTAGTGAGAAACTTAAAATACAGTTAACTGAAGGAGGATTTGTTTGATTTGATTTGATGTTTAATATAAAATATATGTTAAAGAGAGAATTATAACAATGTTAAGAATGTAAAATTTGAATTACTCAAAAATACTGGTGGCATTTTTAAGGTTTTTTAAAAGAAAACAAGCACTTAATTCATTAGCATGATGCTAATAAATAATGAGCAGTACCATTATTGCGCTAACGTATATTAGCATTGTGATCTCTAAAATGCTGTCTGAAGAAATTATCCATTTTTCTTCTCCCCACACTCAAAACTATGTGTGCTCCATACTCACAGGCATATATTTCCTATGCTCTGTGGAAACAAACTAATAGCTACTGACTTCCCTAATTCAGTTTACTACTCAGCTGCCTCAACACACCACTGGCCAGCTTCAGCAACCTTAAAGGAGCTATAAGAAATCTAAAGCAAATAGTCATAAATTCATATGTCATAGAGACTAAGGAATAATGTTCACATAACATACTGATCTCACCGACAACAATAGTACAGCCAGAATATTCGCATTTAAAAAACATTTTTGCAGGCCTGCAAATCTTGTTAATGTTTTGAATTTGTGTTTTGGCCTGTTGCGCCACCCACCGCCATCTACCAGTCACACAGTCAGTAGAGTCTCTGCATCATTTACAGTTAAGACTGAGCTGCAGCAGCACGGCAAGCAGCGTTAGCAGTGTCCCGGTACATAGCATTAGCAGCCGGCTCCTCCTCAGCTGTATCCCGGCAGCAGCGTTAGCAGCAGAGAAGCCGGACTTGCTTTAACGGTCTGCTAGAATACCGAAGATCAAGGACACGGCGACACAGCCCTGCCACGACAGCCACACATGGGCAAACAAATCAGTCTCCAGCGTGCCGCTGTCCAGTGGGAACTTCCCATTGGTCGGACAGCCCATTGGTCCGACCCTATTAAACCCATTGTTCTGAAGCCTGTTCCAAAATCATCATGATGCCCTGTGGTTAAGGTCTGGTTAGGTTTAGGCACAAAAACCACTTTAGGGTTAGGAAAAGATCATGGTGTGGGTTAAAATGAAAAGAAAGTGACAAACACATAAGTCGTGAGCCTGCTCCGCCTCAAGCCTTTCTCAGCTGACCCAGAGCCGGTCGCAGAGCACCATATGCCCGCCGTGAGCCGTTCAGCACCGCGGACAGTCTGACTAAGTAGAACTAATGGGCTGGGGGGGGGGGGGACATGAGTGCAGTAACCATTTTGGCCACATTCTTACATACAGTGCCTTTAAAGTGCAATTTGCAGGTTAAATTTTTTTTAAAATATCTACATAACCTTGTCTGAAAATTATGAGAAGTTAATTCAGAATTTATTATGGTTTACACGACATAAGGGCACAAATTCAGAGGAAAAAGTGGCTCTTTTTAGCTCCTCTTCTAAAGACGCTTTTTTTTTCAACATCGCCTGATACTACATCACGAGAGGGACTCTGCATCCTTGACCCTGCCTCTGTCCAATGTGCAGTAGTAGGTGATAGTGAGTCTGAGCAGTAGTAAACTTGTGAGTTAGTAATTTTTTGGTTGTTAACAACATTTCACCATTTGTGATTATGCTGAATTATTGTGTTTGTGCAGGTTGCACAAACTCGAGTCTGTCAGGACATCGAGTCCACCGTTTTCCGGACAGAAAAAGGAGCGGAGTTAGTTTTCGTGCCTGGGTGCGTTTTGTGCAGGTGAAGAGGTGCTCTTTCACGGCTTCATCTGTGACCAAAAACACGGTCGTGTGCAGCGCTCATTTTGGACAGGAGGATTGTGTTCCTGGCGGAGCCTGCACGCCCTCGCGCATACCCCTGAGGCTCAAGAGACCTGAGCCCGAGCCGCGAGTGCAGTTACCACACAAGCATACAAAACATTATCAGGAAATCTTCGTATCTCTCTCTCTCTCCCCTGCAGACATCAATACACCGTAATGCAGAGTTATAACACACATAGCAAGATACGTCTGATACAAGCTGATATTTGCGCATTAGTTTCTGTTATGGGTAAGTAGCATTAGTTATCTAATACTGGCAGAACTATTGGTAGCTTTGTCATAAGCTAATATGTGATGGCAAACTTAATCTTGTGATGTGAACACAGCGTTAGACATCGTTAGCTGTCGTTAGCTAACGCTGGTCGCTCACCAAGACACCTGCCCAGTTCTCCACTGGTTCTCCTCACACCACACCTCTATTTCTCTCCTGTGACTTGTATTTGTGACCATCATATACGACCCCTCACATCCACTCCACAGTTCATTTCAACTCCTCCCATTTGGCTGCCGTTACATGGTACCATTAGCAAGAACAAACACAGTAAAGAATTCATTCATTCCTACCGCCGTTAACATTATCAATAAATCTTAAGGATTTGACTCAGGGTTCTTGGCTTTACGTGTGTTGCTCTATACTGTATTGGTATGTATTTTATGTCTTTTATGTATTTTCAACTTGTGTTTTATTGTGAGCCACGTCAAAGACGAAGTTCCACTGCTCTGCAATGGACAATAAAGTTCTTTCTGATTCTGATTCTGACAGGACACCTTGAACTGCAAACAAGGAAAAGTATGATATTTCTATTCAAAATTTTTGAGCCATGGAGGTTTTTTATTTATTTATAAAAGCAATTTAGTCTATGAGTTGTGCGGGAATTTGCTGGTGAGGCCTGAGGGAAATACTCTAGAAAACAAGCTAGAAAACTTTTTTGGCAGGTAACTCCATTGGATTGAATAAGTGCCATCTTGGCATCCAGGATCTAATCATTATGAAAATCTGAGGCCAAAGCAGAAGCTAGCCTCCCCGTCAGGGGAAAAACATTAGGCTTGGTATCTTGTCGGTGAAGGCTTGGTACCACAACAAGGCAGTAAAGCTGTGTTCAGCATGACTGCGTTCTGTAGTCTCATTTAGCCACTTGTTATTTACTGCCTTTTTTAAGACACATAAAAGCCTCAGAATTCACAGGTGGGGTATTTACTGATGTATGTCATAGAACTAAAAAATACAGGGTTTAAAAATACAGCCAATTGTGTGCCAAGAGTGGGCAGCATATAGGCTTATGAATGTATTTTCGATTTTGGAAAACAAAATCACAATGAATCACAATATCTAATCACAATAAATGTAGAATGGCAATACATATAAAATTGGCAACCAAAAATCATGACAGTATCAAATCAGCAGATAAGCATATTTTCTCAGCCCTAATTTTAAGACATGTTCGACCGAAAGTGTAAACTCTGGGATTTAGTTATGCCTAATCCAACACACAACCCTACTGTACATTAAAACAAGCTCATACATGCGCACAAATGCATACGTGTTACGTGCATGAATACTTTATGTAAAATGTGTGTATGTCCACAGTGCTGTACAGTATGAGGTAAACAGCAGGTAAAAAGACACAACAGTCACATCATATGGACAAAAAACTGAAGCATGTCTTTACACCAGCTGTTTTGGCTGTCCGATCTAACAAACTGAGGAGACACTGCAGAAATGTTCTTGGTTGAATCTTTACTTGTTTCTCTAAAAATCAGGAGGGAAGTTATATGAAGTCAACCTAAGGTAGTAGTTCAGCAGCGTGGCATTCAAATCTTCCTTTAATCAAATTAACAACCTGTCAGTGAGGACATTTTTACAGTGCAAATGCACCTCTAGTGACCTCAGATATGTTAGAAAATACCCCTCTATTATCAAGAAAATGACACATGAATCTTCCTAGTATAAACTGATGTGCACTGAAAGTGAGTGACACTAATTATCCCCTTTTGGCATAGTTATGGCCTCCATAATGTAATAGTGAAATTATAGAGCATGGTGAGAGGGACAAAAAAACATGTGTTTATTTTGTACTTTTATTCAGCACTGATTGGATTCAGTATTGCACTGATCATCCTACAGTGGATGACTATAATTAAGAGGTCAGTGAGACATTTTAACAACTATAAATCACTGCTTGTGGGAGAGTGTATGATCCTCAATCCATCAGCAAACTCTAGATTCATTTTCACATCGTGCAACCAGATCAGATATAGCATGAAAACGTGCCAGATTACTTCACCGTATTTTTTTTATTTTTTTTAAGGAGGTGATTGCTTTATGGCACCAAACACGAAGCTGTTCTTCAAATGTTGACAAGGGTTTTGCTGAAGTCTCTCCCTATTTATTGCACTATATAACCCTCCACCATTTCTTTTTTTTTTTGTTTTTCATTTCAAGTGTAAGCATGACATGTACTTACTAGAACAAAAAATAAAAATGTGTCCATGGTGCGCACACTACTTTCCGCTAACAATTCCACCATGCAATACATTGCATTTTAGAGATGCAGAAAAAGCGACTCAACACCTCGGTAATGACGCAAAATAATCCTGATTCATATCAGGGGTGCCATAGCGGGGAAAAGTGGGACTAATTACTCAGGGCTCCAAAGGGAGGGGGGCCCTCAAAAAAACTGAATTGACAAGTTTTGTTTTGTTTAACATTTTTTGTTTCTAAGGAATAAGTGCCATAACTAAGGTAAATTGGCTGAAAGACTGAGCTTTGTATAAAAAAATAGTGGAGGCTCTTCGAGGCCCGTCACATCCCTTAAACGTTCAAAATGGTGTAGTCCACCCATGCACTGTGATTTGTCTCGAAAGTCAGTCAGAGCTGAGTGAGTGACTGCTTATGCTGCTGGAGCACCAGTATACACTGTCATGGCTTTAAAGGGTTCCAAAATAGAAAAAAAATGAAGAAAATTGTCTTTATATAAGTGTCCAAAATCATATTTTGCTGCCTTTTATGATTAATGACTTATGTGTATATTTTGGTTTTAACTTGATTTGATATAATTTATTAATTCCCAAAGAGATTTTCTTCTTTTTTTTCTCCACTCTGTCATATACACACATGCCCAAAATACACAGTAATGCGCAAACAGGACCTATATATGCATTAAATGGAGAGATGTAAGAGTTAGCAGCTGGGATTCAGTACCTTGCTCAAGGGCACCTCAGCAGTGCCCAGGAGGCAAACTGGCACCTCTCCAGCAACCAGTCCACGCTACTTGGTCTGTATGGGGACTTGAACTATTGACCCTCTGGTTCACAAGTCAAGTTCTTATGGACTGAGCTAAGCCCCATAATTTTTTTTTTTAAAAATCAGGGGACAGCGTTGACGCAGTCCCCCACTACCAGAAATTATGCAGTTGAAATTCCGTCAGCAGAGAATACAGGTAACCAAAAAAGGTAGCCACCCAAAGTTGAAATATGAAATATGTTGAATATGTAGGAGAGTCAGTTGGTGAAATGGTCAATTACTGAACATTACTAGATAAGTACATAAAATAATGGACATAAATTGGCTTATTTAATGTATTTTATTGCATTTTTTGTAAAAAGAAATAGGACAACACCATTGCAACACATCATCATGCTAGTTTTGTTTTACTGTCCTGCTATTCCATCAGACTGTTTATTTATTTTTCCCAAGCTGTCCAAAAGCTGTTTTCCGACTACTGTTGACTGTCTGCCTGATTCCATGTGAATGCAGCATTATATACAGGTAACACTTATGGGATGTAAAAATCTAATTATATTTTTGTGGTAAATTTAAACACTCTTTCATTGTCTGGCCGTGAAACAGACAGGACAGGCAGGGAAGACAGAAACACAATGGACTTGGCAGAGACAGCTGAGGCAGAACTCGGAATTCCCCATCAGTGTCTGAAGTGAGCTAACCTTGCTTTTCTTTTTTCCTTCTGACTCTTCCCTCCTGGTGAGAATCCAAGTGAACAAAGTTAACCATTTCACTGACATGCTGGATGTCTGCTTCAGTTGTTTGTTCAATGTGCACAGTTCCTCATAATAGAGCATTACATCCCTATAGACCGAGCCTACAGAATTTACTGACGGTCAGGTATTCTCTGTAGTCTCTGTGCATTTCCACACATTAGAAATGCACCACTTGTTTCACAGCCCCCCTCAGCTCCATATCCAGGTAGTTAAATACAAAGTACTCTCTGTCCATTTCCCAGCACAGAAAATAGTGTCTTTAAATTTAAGGTGCTCTGCCATCTGTATTAAATGTCTATGGCGGTTTATAAATACCACTGACCACGGGGGAAAGAGGGACAGCAGTGTGTCGCTTCACTGAGACGGAGAAAGATTCTCACACACGGCGACAAAAACTCAGACACCACATCTCAATCAATTTCTCCCTCCTCTTTCTCTGTCCCTCCTCGTACACATACGCTCACTCTCTCCCTCTCTCTCTCACACACATACACACATATAAATAGGCCTGTTTTGAAGTGGGCGTCAAGTCATCCCTCATCTCTTGCCATGGCACGTCTCACCTTCATAGTCCGACTGACAGCGCTCTCCAAGCCACTACTCTCACAGAAGCATCTCCCCGCCTCCGTGTTGACCTTTAGCTGTTAAAGAAGTACACCAAGTTTTTGGGAGATTCTGCTTTCTGTTAAGTTAAGCCCAAAAAGATGAAAACGTAAAAAGGATGATTTTTCTTCAATGTTCAACCCTCAGCATGAGCTATATGTTACGTGATAGAAACCGACTGGTTTAGGGCCTAATTTAAATAATTTGAAAATTCTGTTCACTAAAGCAAAATTCACATAGAAAGTAAGTCACCTGTCTAAGAGAATAGATATGCTTCCATTTTATCTTACCATTACAGTTCACACGGTCTCAAACAGGAATCACCTCAGACCCTGCATGTCTATTTTTTACGTTCTCAGTCAATTTTTTCTTTAGTGCGCGAATGAAGCATAATCTCCACAGGCAGCTCTTCAAATCACAGATATCTCCCACTGCGTGTATGTTTTGAACGTTATTAACTGTATGTAAAATGGTTTTGGTATGTAAAATTCCCTGTGGACATACAGTATTTCTCAGTGCTTTTCAGTGTCAGCATGGAGGGTTTGAGCAGTCTGCTGAGGACACACGGATGACTTCACACAGACGATCAGTTGACCGACTAGTGTACCCCCCCAAAAAAACTTTCCCTTTGAAGCTAAATAAACAAATCTGACCTGCAATCAGCACTATCGCATTACAAACTCCCATTTACACCACACTGACACTGTAGCAATGCCAAAGCGATGCCAGCAGGGAGACGGGCACAGACATACCACAGAGGTAGTGAGACCTTGACCGGAGTGAAGCGGCTGCAGGGAGGGACAGTTGGAGAGCTTTTTCTCTCCTCACCCGATGAGAGCCCTGTCATATAGCAGCAGACATGACACTGTGCTGCCTCCAAGCTGCCTTATTTACCAGCACACTGCCTCGGCAGCTGTTTCCAACTCACTTTTAGCACACAACCCTGATCACTCTTTGGAGATGAACCTTTATGAAGTTACACAGAGAGTGGGAGGTGTGTGTCGGTGCGTGACTGTGTGTCATTTTTTAATCTCTTATTCAATTTTTTTTTAGTCTGTGATAATTAAAGTTCTCTGTTAGTATTCCTTGGAGATGTTTTGTCACTTCAAACTTTTGGATTGGAGGAACCTCAATGGGGTTTTGATCATTTTCAGATCCTATTGTTATTTTTATTTAGAGATTGTGTGGGTTATGCGAATAACGGGGGTATCTATGGAGACTCAGTGGGAAGAATAATGTGGCCTTGCACTGTCATGCTGTGTCTGCTAGGCACAGTGATGTTGCCTAAAGGAAATCTTTGCAGTTAAAGCTGTTTACCTTACAATCAACGCAAAAAAAACCCCAAAAAACAAAAAGAAACTTTGTACCAAAAATTCTGTGAAACATCTCTGTCGTATCCTGGTAATTATGCGTTACCACCATTTATTGATAATAGCAGGAATCATGTTGAATTTAATTAAATAAACTCTGACAGCCATCTTTCCTTAAAATAATGGCTGTCATCACATTCTGAATATGAATTTCTTTCTCTTTTTTTCCCTGAACTCTTGCTGAATGAAAAAAAAAGCCATCTCTGCTGAAAATAGCTCATTATGTTTGTGTTTTACAGGCTTTTGGCACAGGTTAGTGAAAGGTGTCACTGCCAAAAATGCTGCAGGGCCAAAAAACTGCAACTGAAACATTTGGCGTCAAAGAAGTTGTTCTTGTTATTTAGCAGTGGAAAAAAACAAGAATCTGAGATGCTGCTTTTCAGTGTGACCAAACTTTTTTTTGCACAACTATAATTTGAGAGGCTGATTTGTGGAGAAATGTTTAAGGCATTAAAATTAGTTTGGTTTACAGATCATTTTGAATCTGGGTGGCTGCAAGTTTCCTCAAGTTAAATATACAACTTTTTAAAGGCCTTTTAAATGAAACTGTGTACATGGAGATCATAAATTCTACATCACTGCTGGTTCACATTTCCCTCATATTTCCCTTATATACACGACTTTTCACTGGTGTTTAATACACTGTGAAAATTGGACTTTAATTGGGTGGTAAAGTTTGAAGTTATTGCATTTTCAGAAATCCCCATGTCTTTATAGGCAGTTCAGATTAACTCCAGGCACAGCATCACAACTGGACTTGGTCCTGATTGGCTCCCCTCATTAAATAACTACTGAAATGTTTCCAAGCAGGGCAGCATGAAACTGGAAAAGCATCCAGCAGCAGGTTTACCTCATTTGAATAGGAGGAGCTGCTGTTGTCGGCCAATAAGAGCCATATTGGGACTGATCTGCCTTCACCGCAGTTTGAGTTGTTCAAATCAACCTTTGACTGAACTTTATGTATTGGAAAAACACAGTAAAAGAAATGTTATTGTACATTTACATAATAGTATGGAACATTTAATAATATTTGAGGAGAACCTCTAAATACCATTATCCGTTCAGAACCTCTGTCCATTCCAATGGACGTAACTTTTCTAGGATGTCTAGATCTTTGGCTGAATCCAAATGTCCAGACTTGAAAGTCCACTTGGAGTGCAGACTTTAACAGACTTTACTGATTTATTTTTTATTTCCAATAGCTGACTAAACAAAAACAAAACTTATGTGTAGTAAAACAGTTACTATAAACTATTAAAGAAATACCTGATTCGTGGTCAGGCCAGAAATAATATCATGATACAGACATATGTAAAAAAAAAAAAAAAAAAAAAAGGTAACTCACAGAACAACTCTATACGTGGGATTTTTATCTTATCTGAGCGGACAGAATAAGACAGCAGCTAAAACAATTGTAATCATTGCTCGAACATTTCCATGACAATAAGTAAAACAGCTTTGGTTGTCTGTCAGCGGCTTGCAGTCTCTGCCCTTGCAGACTTGATGACGGTAAACTTGTCACAGTACAAGTCAGCAAGGGCTCAGTCTGCAAGTCCAGAGGGTGGACATTTGGATTCAGCCTTATTTGACAGAATGTCTATAAGCCAATCACAGTGTTCCACATCATCTTAAGTGGACTGCAATAGAGCCATGCCCCTTTTTTTCAGCAAGAGTAGCCAAGGAGGTAGCACAATGCACATTTCACTCTATTAATCACTATGTTAAAGTACATAATTTGTGTTTAAACTTTGTTTAAACTAAACTTGATATGTTATAGTTGTTATAGTTATACATGTCAAAAAATCTCAGCTTTTTCTCAGGTTTTTTTTTTTTTTTACAAAATATCTGTCCATTGGAATGGTTGGGATGGATGGTTAAATTGAATGTCATCAGAAAATGAACAGAGAAATGATTATTATGATTTTATTTTCTATTGAAACAATCCATTTTCAATGCATTTTACTGATTATGTATATAGAATATTAATCTCTGGACATTTTCAACACACTGTTTTCTGGAGATACTTCAGATTTTGAGTTGTGATGACAAATACAATGCAAAATCTATATGCAATGTGATTTAAAGCATCCGGCTATTCATTGATGTGAGGTTGCTATTCGTGAAAAATAAATAAACTCTTTCTGCATTAAGATTATATAATAAAGTATCCTGATCAAAAAGTTTATATTTTCTGATTTTTTTATGAGTGCATTTAGAGTAGAAATCCATCATATTTTTTTTGATCATTATTTTTTTTTGTGTGTTTGGAAAATAATTGGGTTCTTAAGGGGTGTAAAAAAAATCCTGGAACACTTAACCTATTGCATCAACACCATTGAAAGCTGCTTACTTATGACTGAAATCACCACTGAATTGATGCACATCTGTCATATGGATTGTACAAGATCTATGCAGCAGACAGCTTCCAAAGTCAAATAGCATATTGGTCTGTCTTTCACAATCGTCTCTGTCTTGTTATGTCTTCTGCATATAAACGACTGTCTGCTCAAGACCTCGACTCCAAAGTAAAATTCCTCACAATTAACATCACTTAACATGAGAAGTAAACATACGTGCAAATCCACACGTTACAAATCGTATGTAAGAATAATGTTTTCTCACACACTAGTCACTATATTTCTTAAGATGTTCCATTTCTTCCCGCGTTTCTCACTTTTCAGGAATGACTTGAACAATACAATCTTTGAGAGAGCAAACCTCTTATCGTGGCACATATCCTAACATGCTAATTACCCCACACACAGTTTGAGTTCATTTATTATGCATGAAATAATCTAATATGATGACTGTGATAATTATGCGCACATAGATAAGATAAAAGAGTAGTAACCAATTATGGCGCGGGAGTTGGGAAAAGTAATTATTCTTTGTAGTGGAAAGAAGTCTCGGTTCGAAAAAAAAAAAGTGGGTTCAGTCTGCTTTTTTCATTCAGTTCACAGCACTGCAATTAACATGTGGAATCATGTCTGCACTCCGTGATAATGTTTAAGGAATATTTTCTTGATTAAGCATGCAGAAACACAGATATGTCTTATTGTTGTGAGCATTTGAGGATGTATATGCTTGTCACTACAGGACATTATTGTGAAAATAAATAAATAAAGGCTGCTAAGGTAAACTGCTTCCTGCATAGTTTCATTTACAGTGATGTGTCTGTTATGATAATTGTGCACACTCGCTCCCTGAGACTCTTCACACACTCCAGAAATCTGACATGTTTACATTATGACTTGAAAGGCAACATGACTCGATGCCTTGGGTCTCGTCAACAGCAGCAAATCAGAAAGGACACTAAAACAAACGAGTGGTACTCAGAGTCTAGCGCTCACAAATCAGACGCGTGTTGTAGAGTCATTAAATATTACCACTTCTAAAATCAGAGCTGGCGTGCGGTTAGCCCGCACCACTGTACAAACATACTTAACACAGCACAGCTTTCTTTGACAAATTGTGTGCCTGCCACCGCAAATCACAGGAAACAGAGACTCCACAGTAATTTAATTTTTCTGGGACTGTTTTGGCTTGCTGATGTTATAAATCAAACGTTTACGTGATGGAATGTGGCAGCATGGAAACAGAGTTTAACAGGGCTTAATATGTCGACATGCACTTTGCTCGTAGTGGAGGAAAGAAATGTTTCACGGCTGCTCTTGGATACTTTGGATATGACGCAAACTTGAGTCATTGCTGCAGTACATGCAAGAAAGAACACATAAAACATAATTAATAAATAGAGCAAATGGGGGTTACATAACCCCGTTTAAAAAACATGTACTAATGCATAATTTTTATAATATAAACAGACATTATCAGCAGGAGGATTGTCTTACTGACCTCTAACTAAAAGCACATTTATGTGACTCAGGAGTACACACGTCATCTTCACACTCCTCCGGAAACCTCTGTCACCCATTATCCAGTCCAAGTCTCTCTTGGACCGCTGTAGTTGACTCATGATTGCTTGCAGAGTCTAAGCTTCAGGCCAAACATGATACTCTGACACCAGACAACAAAGCTCAGAGTTGTCCAGAGGATGGCTCTCACAAACAATACCAGCTTACTTTTAACAGGATTGCCAGATTTTCAAATTCACACCAAACAGCAGCAGAATCAGGAACATGTTCTTGGAAGAGACGTCTTCATGTAGGTGTTTATCCTGCACTCATTTCAGAGCAGAGAATAAAAGATAATGAATGTGTGAATTTGAACAAAGACACTAAACTAACCATCAGCCCTTAGTGTGCTCTGCAGCTTTAAACTGGAGGTTAATGTCAGTGGCACTCATGTTTCCTTACACTCACAGCAAGTCATAATGTTCTGAATGTAATGAAGTGAGGAGAAGGCAAGGACGATGAATACGGCCAGGACGACAATTGCTGTTTCATGCGGACAGCTGATGTTCAGAATAACCAGTCTACTGTATGATTCTGCAGAGATGAGTTTTCCACAGACATGATAATCACATTGGAATTCTATAGATAACACTTACTGACATGAGTTAGAGTGTAGTGTGTGTGTCTCCTATGTGTTGATATAATACTTATTTGTTTGGCCAGTTATGTTTTTAGGAAAACATTATGTCTGCCAGAATTATGTTCGGGATGGGTTTTTTTTCTAGGGAACAAAGTGCTAAATTCTTTTACCACATGGCAGATGTACGTGGTTAGGGTGGATGGTGGGTGTACAAAGTGCAGGACTTTGACATCCTAGACCAGAGCTCATGTCCTGCATGTGGTATTTAGGCAACACTTTGGTTAAGGTAAGTGAAAGATTGTGGTTTTGGTTAAATGTTAATAAAGTAAATGTCTTGGCTTCAAGCTGCTTTTTACCAGCCGCAACAACGACGTGATGGCTGGTAGTGTGAGTTTATGTGTCGAAGATTATGGCAAAGTGTGGTCCTGCAGACATCAGCTGTAGCAGCAACTAACACAGACAGGGTTTTGAGTACTTTGACAGGGGGTTCATTTGTCTGTATGTCTGGGGACAGATCTTGTCACCCTGACAGCATTACAACTGTGCAAAATGCGGCCGCAAAACCTTTACAGGTTTATAAACGATATCACAATGAAGTTCAAAGAAAGGCGGGCAGGGAGTAGGGAAAGGACCATTCCCCTCCCCCAACACCCCCATTTAGTGCCCCTGGCTCACATTATTTTTAAGTCACGGATCACTGTATCACAGCTGGCATGATCCCAAGATTGTCTCTAGTTCAAAATGCAACAAACACCATGGTCCTAACCTAACGTAATAAGAGCTCATCAGTAATCATGCTTTTATTGCTATGATTGGACAGTGAACTGTAAGGGTATGTTGTAGATAAAACTAATTGAAGTCGTTGTCAACATTTTGCAGATGCATGCAGTTACAACATTTTCAGACTTGGCAAAAAAACATTTCCTCATTATGTTGTTTGGATTGAGTAATTGAGGTGGCATTACATTTCTCTCAAAACATATTTGCTGTTGCAAATAAGTTGTTCACCAACAAATCCTCAAACCCACAGGACCACATACGTCATATGTTCCTTCCCTCTGAATACGACCCACAGGAGCATTTCCTAAATTAGCCCACCTACTAGTGGACGACAAAATAGCTTGTGTATGACCGTGGCAGTTGTAAACACGTGGTTAATGTTGTGAAACAGTCACAGTGGCACCTAAACTATGTAGTTAGTAGTGTTGTGGGTAACGTGTTACAAAAGTAATGCATTAAAGTAATATTTGACGTTACAAAGTAATATAACACGTTACCAACAGGATTTCAGGTAATATTATTACATTTCCAGTGTCACATAACATGTTACCACCTGAAACAAACTGTTTATTGTTTTCATATTACATTCATCCACACTGATCCACACCACTCCACTACTGGCAGTACGGCACCAGAAAATATCCCCATGAGGTTGTTGCGTGTTGTCATGGCATTGTCAGCCGTTTAATATGAATATTCAAAAAAAAAATCTCTATATAAAATTTGAAAGTTTGAACAGGGCTCATCAGGATGTTCAGTGTGATAATGGCATTCACATAATAAAGTAAACAAGCTTACAGCGCTAACGGCACATCGGAAATGTGCAACATTTTTTGGTCGACACTCGATATCAAACAAAAGCTAGAGATTATGTTGTATGAAGTTGCAGTGAGCTGTAAATTCACCACTTCTAAGCAGAGGGTAGAGGATAATGTTATCTTGGGACCTTACGTGGACCTTACTCGACTGTGCCATTGCATCAAGTCTGCAGCTGTCTGTACAAAAGAGTAGTATGAAAGTCCAGAGCCCTCACTGTAGTAAAATCCAGGGACCAAGACATCTCCAGAAGAACACTGCACAGCACACTGTCAAGCAAAACTTTTGAGGGGCAGCCCTTCTCAGCAAACAGGGTTGCTGTGTCTGGTTACCATACAAAGTATCCCAAAGTGTGCATTTTGTTATTTTGGACTATGCCATATTTATAAAATGTGACTTATTATGTCGCATTAGCAGCACTCAAAGTTAAAAGCTGCTGGCTAAACTCCAGTGTAACATGGGACTCTGTATTACAGTGTAAGAAGCATTTAGATCCTTTGGGCACTGATATGAAGTGATATAAAGCCAGCAGCACTGAGGCATCCAGGATGCCAAAAGCCTTAATGAAAGATAATACAGGAATAAAACAGTGTAGTCCTCCTTTAATTATTTTAAGAGTGAAAAGTCTTCTGAAACACCATAAAAGATAGCCTTCCCATGGAAAATGAAATGCACTTTGGTTGAAGCCTGTGCTCTCATAAAATCATGGCGCTTTTATAGCAGAGCACAGAACTACATAAAGCAAGTCATTTGCAGCTAATAAGAGTGATCACTAAAATGCATTAGTGCAAATTATTCTGTCCTTGCCACTGTACAGTGCTTTTACTAAAGTCTGTTGTTAAGCTGCTGTTTCACCCAAGAGCCTGTGCACTAACAAGTGTTTCATCAGGCATCTGCAAAGAACACTTGGAGATTAACAGCAAGGTATACAAATGGATTTGAAGAGAAAGCCATTTTTGTTAAAGCCTAATGTCAAAATAAAGGAGCAGCTATAGACTGAGTGAAAATATTGTCCTTCAGATCAATTGTGTCCTGGAGTGCGATAGGCTGAAACATTCAGATGAGATGTGAGTGGCAGAAAGAGCAATACACTTGAATAATATCTTTGGAGAGGATTCTGAAAAATGGAACCGTGCTCCAGTAAATAGCCATCTGGAGGTCACAACTTCAGCGTTGTTGCATTTCTATTCAAAGTGCAGCAGACTTCAATGGGCTGCTCTGCCAATAATCAAAGTAGGGTGATTTCAAAAGGCCACCACCATTTCAAAGAGGCAAAATTTTCATCTCTACTGCACACTTTTCACGTGTTGCCCTATGTCTTAGCCACCCAAACTGTCTCTCGCAGCAGTCCATCTGTGTATTAATAAAGCTGAAAATGTACCCAAGAGTGGGAAAAAAAACAACTTCAGGAGGTGGTCAGAGATGCAGTACCACTTCACAGCAGTAATGAGTTAGCTCAGTGTTCACAGAAGTAACATCTGTTGATGTGTACTTTACAGTGCTGTCACAATACTGGAATTTCTAAATTTGATACAATACCCTGAAACATATTGATAGTCAACACCACTTCATTATGGGGAAAATTGATACTGTGATATGAGACTAGATATCGTCTTAGATTTTGGATATTGTAACTGTAAGTTTTGTGTTTTCCTACAGTACAGTGATGTCATTACCAACTTGGTCAATACATGCACATTATTAAAGATTATTTATCAAAAATCTCATTGTGTAAATATTTTGTGAAAGCACCAATAGTCAACTTTACAATATCATAGCAATATCGATAGGTATTTATAACATCGATATCAAGGTATTTGGTCAAAAATATTGTGATGTTGTGTTATGATGATTTTCCTTGTATTGCCCAGCACTAGAGCATATAATTATTATTTTCTAATAAAAGATAAAAATAAGAGGGCTATAAAATTACAACTGCGACATTTCTTTTCTTGGTTCATAGCAGAGAAAAGCATAATGGCTGTAGTAAACACTGAAAATAAGAGAGAACAGGAAAGCGCGAGTGGAAAACAGTAAACAGTAGAAAGCAGCATGGAGATCAGTGAAAATGTCACAGTGGTTATGTCTTTTATATACTGTTACTCTCAGTTATTCAGCCTCTCTCTCAAACTCAGTTGATGTCTAAGTGGTGCTTGGGCAGAAACAGACGGCATTTTGTGGTGGCACATCACTGTATCTCACTGATTAAGGGGCTAAAATAAGCACATTTACCCAGGTGTTATGTTTCTATCAATGCTGATCAGAGCCAGAGCCGATAAATACTTGTGACTACTGCAGAGTCATTTGACCTGAGTGTGAATGGCGATCGTAACCTTTCCTATAACTTAAATAAACCAGATTTTACCAGATTTTGTTGTGCAGTTGTGCTGCAATAAAAATGACTGAAGTAAGTTGAACAGACTAAAAACTTTATCTTGTCTTATCTGATAAAGTTTCCCTTTGGGGACATAATTTGCAGTTGAAAAAAAAATGCAATATATGATATTGCAATACTTAGCATATCACAAAACATTTAAAGCAGTGATATATTGTATTGTGACTTAAGCATTGTGATAATATTGAATCCTGGGGCCTTGGTGATTCCCATTCGTAGCTGGTCCTGGTGTATCAATACTATGGAAAATTAGTTTTGAAACTGATTAAAATATGCATCACTAAATCAATATTTTTGTCTGTCTTCAACTTCATAAAGGTTACTCTGAATCACAGAGGAGGGACAACAGCTTAATATTTCACTACAGTGCTGGAAAACAGCTGGAACTGAACCTGCAGTTTAAGTTTAAAAAAACCCCATACTATTAGAACAATAGAAATTTCGCTAAAGACGTCAAGCTGCAATCTGCAAACTTACATTTGCATTTGGCAAGGGAAAGTGAATGCCACTATAGCCATCTTTATTGTATGAATACATTATTGCGTGCTGTTAAGTCGATGCTGCTAGCATGGAAAACCAGCATTCATGACATTTCACTCAGAACTAAGTTTTAAAGAGTATTACACTGGGGGAGATTTTCAACAGTAGTGACACCATTTTGGCCCATGCATTTATTCATTTTCAAGGGAAGCACAAATATGCAGCCACACAGTGCTTGGTGGGATTTTCTCTGCTATGATCTGCTGTTGAATTCAAATCAAATATTTTGAACCTCACCCAGCTCAGCTGTTACCAGGACTCTCAAATATAATAAATTCAGGATTTACTGGCAGGCTTCATATTTCTCCGTGTGAAGCTCTACTCATTTATTAGGATTATCTACATTCCACCAGAGATAAGAACCAAAGGCACAATGAGGTTCAGAGTCTTGTTAAAGGTCTTTAAATGCAGAATATATAATAAGCTGTTGCTAATTTGATTTTGTGCTTGATCCTTGAATAATAACCACTGATGTCTAAAAATAATATATTTTAATTGTTTTTACTGCAAAAATAATGACATCAAAAGCTATTCATACTAACATTATGAATACTGGAGACATTACAGAGTGGAAATAGCCTACTTCTTACAAATCTTTGAAATTTCACCCACAGTAAACACTCTACAGTATGTGTGCATCCTGCTGGTGACAGACCTAAGCTGTGTTGGAGTCCTCCATTCTATGCCATGACTTTGACTTAGTTTATGGAATGTGTCCCCGCTGGGTTTTCATTTCCTCTGTCTGAAAAAAGGAATGCAATCAGAGTACTGATGCTAAAATCATTACCTAATGACTAAAGCCTTTGTGTGACTTCTTCCATGCTGTGGCGTTCACTGTTCAAGCACACATCACATATTATTGTGTGGAGAAGAGCATTTTTAAAAGTTTATTTGGCTGTCTGCAGGCCCAATTGATTCAAATGTGCTCAGCCCAATCAATCACTGAACCACATACTGAAGGCTAATATGGACTTTTCTTACATGTAGCCTAGCTAAGTAATGCCTACATTTTAGCAGAATATGTTGATGACATGTAGAGAGAAAAGCCATATCCAGACAATGTGTTGTTGTGTTGTAGAGATACACAACACGTGATTTGTCCCAACTTTGAAAATAATATAACCCCATTAAGAAAGCACTGAAATGACTTCTTGTTTACACATCAGTAATGTCACCTGAACTTAATATTTCTGCACATCCTGCACAACTGTACAGCTTATTCTGAAACAGCTATACTGTACACATTTGTTATGTTACAGGAGTTTTTAAAGTATCTTTGTCATATTTTTCATTGCAATTTTTCTATCTATACATATTGTCTTGAGTGTTGCATTACTTTGCCTTATGTTTATTTCCTCTTAATATGTTTTTGTATGTTTAATCTACACACCAAAGAAATGAAGTAAATTCCTTGTATGTGAAAACCTACTTGGGGGGAAAAACCCTATTTTGATTCTGATTCTAATCATTTATTTCCTGTGCAAAATGTGTTTTGTTAGGGTAGAGCTTTGGGAAAAAAGAATGGAACCACAATAGATAATGACAAATAATCTGAAATTAGTCATTGCAAACCAATTTGTTTTGATCATTTTTGGCTCCTTTTAAGGTGTGAGGTGTTGAAGATCTGTCTGAAACTGGGGAAATGTATTTTAAAATGTTCTACTGGTGTTCAGCATTAATGCCAAAGTATAACACAATAACATGACTGCAGTTTCCAAACTCGATAACAATTTCACAGTCCTGCACTGCATGTATTTTCATGACATCTCTATGTCCTTCCCGAAACAACGCTTCGTGATGTTGACAGTATGGAGGATCATTAAATTTGCCTGCTGCTCCTCTTGGAGCATAAATCAAGCCAATCCATCTCTCTCCGACCCTGCTCCCTGGTGGCTTACTTAGAGCCATGCCAACGCAGCACTGGCTGTGGAATGAGCAAGGGTAAGCATGCAAGGGCTGTCCTTAAGCTGAGCGTCTGACGGTATAAACAGGCCTCTGTCTCCTCTTGAGAGCAATAGGGATCAAGCGGGCTTAGTGGGCATGACCTGTGAGGGCCCAGACATGGCCAAAACATGCAGCACAACACAATTGTCTTAAGGATTGCCGCTCTATTGAACATGAGAAAACTAGCCTACATCACATTGCCCACAGGCCCGGAACAGGACCTAGATGCACTCCGCTGAGGATACCCAGTAGACTGAAGCTTTATGAATAATTCTGAACATCCTCTCTCTTTTTCCTGCCTGATTTAAGAAAGCGGGGCCCTCAAAAACAAATTAGACAACTCACAATCTGATTGCTAAGAAAAGGAATCTTGCAACGTAAGGCCTATTAGCCTTTCAAGACATTACCAAAAAAAAAAAAAAAAAAAAAATCTGTTCTTCTCAGAAGTGATGTATTGGTTTCTTTGGCATCATGCAGGGTGGAATCAGAGGCAAAGGCGAAGGAAATGACAAGACATTTGCTCGTGGTTTAATTTCCTCAATTGCTTTATGGCCATACATAAATGCTTAAATTGGTTTGTAACATATGCTCTCCTCGCTCTGTTTACTTCCTTCATTTAGTGTGACTGAATCACTTTATTAGTGATTATCCCCCCAAAAGCTGCAGGAATGCACAGCATCACACCTCATCATGTAATTTACCCATATAGTAGGAATGGGAATATGCAAATACTGTCAGAGTATTTTGCAGCACCAAATATGCCCCTGGGCTGCTTGTCCAATGACACAAATCATCAATTAAGATCTCAGCAGGGTTTAGGGATAAACTAAATTGGCATTATCCCTATCTGACAATATGTAGAGCCGTGTGGGGTACATCATAACAAAGAACAAACATCACTGAGGGTGATTAGTAGTGATGCGTTTCGACTCGTGCTTGAGTGTGTGTGTGTGTGTGTGTGTGCACTGTCAAAATTCACTCCCAGCTGAATCATCCACTTTGAGACACAGACAAAGGTACACATTCATTTGAATAATGTAAAAGGTAACAGACCTTCTTTTGGTCTTTCAACAGCGATTCACAGCAACAACAACAGTGTCTTTCAAAGCATTTACTTTCACAGGGGGTGCGAGTTTAGCTCCTCATGGGATTTTATGCTCAGCACTCTGCACCTGCCGAATGTGTTTGACGGAGGAAGCTAAAGTGGTCTAAATCGCCATTGTGATTTCTCAGGGAAGCAGATGATTAGTAAACAAATGGTTCAGGCATATTTAATTAAGCTAATGTACTCCCAGGGGCTCAGACTATAGTCTTTGCTGTGAGGGGCCTTTACTTTGCAATATACAGATGTAACGTTTTTACCATTGACAGATGACAACAAAGAAACTGTCGAGTAACCCAGTTATATTTCCTGAACTTAACATTTAGAAACATGTAATTTTTTAAAATTTTATATAGATGTGTTTGCCAAATCTGTGTACATTATTTGATATCTGAGGGACAGAGATCGAAGCTGAAAGCGGCTTGAACAGATGACTTGGTTTGACTCACACAACTACCAAAACACAGCCATCGATCTGCGAATCTGTGCCTTTTTAATTGCATGTTCATTCAAATCAAATCCAACAGGGCCCCAGGATTCAAGACAAGCTGTCTGAGCGACACCGTCTCCATCAAATCGGACTGACTGCATTTCATGCCAGTCAAACGTCTCCTGTGAGTGAAACAGTCATTCCAGCAATTGTGGAATAAACTAGTCATCTGAAGTAGAAAGTGGTGAGTGGCACACAAAGAAGGCCAGTGTTCAGTCTGGAGAGGTTTTTGCAGGGCAGGGAAGGCTGGGAGTAAACATTAGACCTGACTGAGATGCAGATAGTTTGAGCTTTAAAAACACTTCAATCAAAGATGGATTCAGCGAGAAGTGCAAAGAGGGTTTGACCTTTTAAAATACAGATAAGTCATAAAAATAGCTGTTTGGTGCTTCACATTTTCCTGGAATAAATGGAAGACATTAGTTTTGAATTAATATATGTATACACACACACACACACACACACACATATATATATATATATATATATATATATATATATGTATCTTACTTTGAAAAACTGCTGTGCACGAACTGCAATTAGCCATAAAGACAGACGCCTCTCAAAAGTTATACTTATAAATAAGCATAAATTCACAAAATCTACGCTATTTAAATCATCTATTAAAAAAGCTACATTTCTAACTAAAGGTGATGAGCAATATATATTCTTCAGTTTGTCATATCCTGCGGTTATTTGTTTGTTTTTGTCATAAACAAACACAGCTACTCACACAGTGAACACATACAGTGTGCGCACACACACACACACACACACACACACACACACAACTGTCTATAATAAAAATTTATTATTTAAAAAAACTGCTATATTAACTTCAAATCTGAGAGTAAGTTATTGTACACTGGAAATTCTTTACCGTTTTCCCTACAAACACACCAGTCAAAATAAAACCATTTTTACTCCAATTAAAAAAACACCGCGTAACTTTAACATCAAGAAAATTGCAGTGGCAGTCAAAATACAAAACAACACGGTCTCTGCACGGGAGATTCACACCATCACACATTCAGTGTAAATGTACAAATGATCAGAACGCGATGTAGTGCCCCGGTGCTAATTGACAAAGCCGTGGAAATGAAACGGCAGCTTCCTGCAGCTCTGCGCTCATTCTGTCCTCCGCTCACTATTATTATCATTATTCTCTAAATTACAAGCTTTTGCACAAACGCACCGTCCGCTAAATACAACAGTACATCCTACATACTTGCATCACAAACATTACCGACACATTTAAAAAAAAATCCAAACGCCGCATCAAGCAAAAGAAAAAAAATCCACTGGTCTTTCAGTCCAGCACAAAAATGCATCTCCTCTCCTTTCCCTCTCTCTTTTTTCTCCCCCTCCTCTACTCCCCCCTCCCTCTCTCCCTCCCTCACTCCCTCTCTCTCTCTCTCTCTCTTTCTCTCTCTCTCTCTTTCTTTCCCTCCCTCTCTCTCTCCCCCTCTGTCTCTCTCTCCCTCTCTCTGTGGCCTGGCTGCCTGTCTGACTGTATGAATAATGTCCTGCCTTTTGTAATGAAGGGGGGGGAAAGGGGAAAAAAAGGACGCTGAAGTGGTAAAGCCCTGCTCCCATGCACTGACATTGAAAATGAATGACAGCTTACCTGCATGCCAATCTTCATCAGACTGACACTGGGCTGACAGCACAGCCTATACTCCTCCACACAGCCGGTGACGTCAGCCATGCCAGGCCCCTCCCACCTCCATCTCCGCTCCCCGTTTTTCCCAACACCGGGCTGCTGATGCCTTCCAGTGTCCATGGGAAATACGGCAATCACGTGTGGGAGCTTCGCGAGAACGGTAACCCCTGCAACCACATTGAGAATGAGTGCTGAGGTTGTTTGGGAATACTGCTTCAAAGCAACGAGTTAGAGGTGATGAAGCACCAAAAACACGTTTTATCCTTCCTGTAGCATTTATTCTTTTCCTGCTCGGCTTGGATGATAAAAGATTTTCACTCAGTAACCAGGATTTTCAATATCACTCACAAATGTATACGAGAAATGTTTTCTGTGTTCTGTTCTGGCATAAACTAAAAGTCAGTCAAACTGAAAAGTGTACAGCCTCATCTTATTCGATCATTACATTTGTTTTCAAATGTATTGTGCATCTTAGATAGCAAAAAGTAGATTGTGACACAGGCTGTGAGAGTGAGGGACATTGGTCTACAACCATCAACTACATTATCCTGCAAGACAGGTTAAACATGTCACATTGTTTGTCTTAACTGTTACAAGAAACCCAGTTAATCCGTTATTAATTTCTGCAGTTTTCTAATAATAGCCTGTGCTAATGCACTCATTCTGGCCTGTGTGTAGCATCTGAATTATAGTAACCAGACCAGAACTGAAATTCAAAAATGGGCATCACTCCATTTGGACATTTGTGAATTTTATTTAGTCACTGCAGCTCTCTTAATTCAGTTATTTTCTTACCTATTCTGGTTTACCAGTGACTAAGCCTTAATAGCTCTAACAGAAACAAGACCCTGGACATGAGGTTACAAGTCAGGGTCTTAAAGAATCAGCATAGTGTTTGCTTGCTCTCTCCACTCTGGAAAAGTCTTTAATCCGCCTGTTATTGTTGAGATTGCAGAGGAAATCAAATCATCTGAAGGAATTCCAGGCAAACACTGTGAGAGCACTAAACTCCACACACAGTTCGGTAGTTGGGTGTGAACTAGGCCTGTGGTTTACTTTTTACTTTCCGTGCTGATTGCTCTAAATGATATTGTGACTGGGATCCAGTCCTCTGCCATGTGACTTCTGAAGTATCCATCTCATTAATGAACGCTGGGGACTTAGATCTTACGAGGGTCACTTAAAGGCAACATCTCTTCTTCTAGTAAGCACGCACAGCACCACTTCAAGTGGGACTGGAGCGCACACACGCACGCACGCGCTGACACACATGCCTTTGAATCGCCGGTCTGGCCAGCCCCCTGTCGGTCCGCATTAATAATTACATGCTTCAAAACAGACAGGTGGACTCATGGGAACCCGAACCACTGCTGCACATAAGAGACACAATAGATAGAGATTTCAGTTGACACTAGAAATGTCCGTTTCGATACAGGGGCGCAGCACCAAATTATGGGCCCTTTGCGTCTCTGTGGGCCCCTCTCGTTCTTCTCTTGATCCAAGACTTTGTGCTCTCACACACCTTTTGAAATTGTTTTACAAAGTCAGCGAGAAGGGCGTTAGGGAGCTGCCACTATTATTTTATACAAAGTTAAGTCTTCAACCTATTTATTAAGCCAATTTCAATTTATGTTGGCAGTAATTATTTACAGGGCCCCAATAATCCTATTGGGGCCCTGGGGTAGCCTACTGGTACTGGTAACTTGTTCCACTCATATGATGCCTCTGTCTCGATACTCCCGGCTGAAAACACACAGCAGCATTGACTCAATATCAAAAGAACAGAATGTTTTCAGGCAGAGGCAACCAGAAAATGAAATGAAATGTCAAAAGAACCCAAGCATAAGCTGTAGATTTGCAGTGACCAGCCACCGGCAAAGCCAGTTACTGTATGAACACCTGTGGTGATAATTGTAGTTGTAGCTATTGTAAGTGTGCCTGGATCAAATGTGCTTTATGCTCAAAGTCATTATTGTAGCATGTGAGGTAGCCTGCAGATTCTGAGCATGTGTGTAGGTCATAGTCAGATAATTTGGGACACTTTTTGGTAGATCAACAAGAAAACCACCCAAAACTCTGAAGACTGCCCAAAGGATAACTTTTAGAACTTGTTTTGGATCTCCACTTTATTTCTATGAAGAAAAAATGTTGCCAAGTAAAATAATTTAGAAAATACAGATCTCCAAACACGTCAAGAGCCACTACCTCACTGTGATGACAAAAATGGGACTTTCATGTTTGTTTGTTTGCTTACATGGTTAAATCCATTTATCAATTCTGCCATTAATTCATGAAACCATAAATATAACCCAAATATTTAATAAAAAAAGATCATCCTACTTTTCTGACATGCTTGCCCTGGTTTTTTTTGCTGGCTGTTTCCTTGGTGTCATATTGTCTATAGACATGGCTGTGTGTGCTTGCATGTGTGCAACAATAAGTGCATTTACATGGACATGAATAACCTGTTTATGATCAAGTTTTTGGAGTATCCTGTTTATGTGTTTGAGCATGTAAATACCACATTCTGTTTATGAGACCCCTAAATATGCTCACTGGAGTCCTCTGAAAGAAACTGGGATGTATGAATAACCTGATTTCTCTGTACTCATGTAAAAACCATAACTCCAATATGATCATAATTGGGATAACCCTCATAAATGGGTTATTCATGTCCATGTAATCACACTAATTTATGGCTAATTCTGGACCACTGTGGCTGACATGGACTCACTGCATCATTTTTAATATTTTTAAGTTACATGAATAGCAAAAAAATGTCTGTGATAGTACAGAGTGACATACAACAGCATAACTCATGAATTTATAAGACCTGGTAGCCTAAAAACATGCTGGTTTCACTTTAGAAAAACATCTCAGTTTAGCTTCATTTTTTGGTTTCACTTTAGTCTCACACTCTTATAACCAAAAAGAAAAAATCAACATGCCACATGACTTACATTGCGATCTCTGGGACCAGTGATTTTTTAAATCCTTGCTTTGCGATCATTGTTGTCTCAGACGAATCCAAAATGATTGAACTTGTGTAAAGCACATTTGCACTCATAATGCAATAACATGTTTGGTGACTGGCTGGTAATATTCAAAAGCCTGAGATGTGAAACCTTATTCATCCCATTTTACCTGATGCAGCAAATGACCTGAGTTCACCCTGTAGCCCTGTGTGTGTGTGTGTGTGTGTGTGTGTGTGTGTGTGTGTGTGTGTGTGTGTGTGTTTGTAGGCCGTGGTGTTTAAGGCCCACTCAATCAATATCCATTTGGTGATGAGGTTGATGAGGTTGCTTTTGAATGATGAACTGATCAACCTAATAGGCTATTAAATGGTGATAAAAAATAGAATAAAAAAAACGCTTGACAAGAATGCTCTTTTAAGTATACTGAAAAAAGGTAAGAGAACATATGGGTATTGTATGAATGGACAGTAGCGTAAGGTAGTTACAATGATAGACCCCAGTGCAAGCTATTATGACAGGATTTTGTGTCTAAATTATATTGTATCATCTGGTCACATGATCAAATGTCAATATCAACATAAATCTTACATCTCTGCATATCTGTATAAGGCAAAAACACCAATATGAATAACAACTTATTCATTTAACATTTAACAGTTTTTGTAAATTCTTTACATTTTTTATAGTTTATGTAGAATAAGTATATAATGTTGTTATAGATTGCTACTGATTAGTTGACCAAAAATAAATAAATAAATGAAAACTGTGAATGAAATTAGTTTCTCTTTTCAAGGGCATGAATAGCAAATGTCATTACTTTCAAAAATGTGAGTTATTCTTTGATCAGTTGTATTATTGAGGGCGTTTACTGTTCTTTTACCTAGTCTCTACGGGCCCCCCACCCGAGGGGCCTCTCTATGCACCGCACTGTCTGTGTGTAGGCCTATGCCTCGGTGAATGGGGGGAAAAGCACAATAGCCCGTGAACTACAGATCTTCACCCAGCTCGCTGATGGCAGAATTGCCTTCAGGGGGTTCCACTAGAAAGCCCTTTCCTGTTTGGTGTGGGGAAATGATCATGGTTTAACTTAAAATAGAAAAAAACCTACCAGAAAGGGCTTTCTTGCAAAAACTTTTCCTATGTGCACTGTGGATGTATTATTAAATTGCATTTCAAGTAACGACGCATATGATTGGCCCGTCTTGAGTTCGTATATCCAATCAAGTTCCAGTTTGCTGTTACCAGGAAGCAGAAGACGCGATGGGGAACGACTAATCCAGCAATTCAAGTGACCATTACTACATGAGAAATTACGGGTTATTGGACAGCAACGATTTTTTCCAATTTTTTCCACGGAGTGTCGAACATCATAATCATTTTTCACTAAGCATGCAACTGTCGGTGTCAGCATAGCAGATGTAGCAGTGGCAGCTAGCGTTAACATGTTCACACAACGGTCGAAGTTACAGTTAGCTAATGTTGCTAGCTACACTATGTAATTTAGTGAGTAACGTTTGTTAACTTGTCTAGATACAGCATTGCGTCGTTATCAGTGTGCCGAACGTCGGTCGTAAAATCACATTTTACCCACCTCACCGATTAACTGTCCTGTCTGTTGGATAAACTACGTTCAAACTGTGCTTTTCAAAAATGGCAAGCACCGTGTTGGAAGTCGGAACGGGCGTTTTCATCATTGCGGTCGTTTGGATTGCAGCTCTTGTGTTTGGGATGATGCTTCTGAGAGCCTCTGGATCAGCAAAGTGAGTGAGATGAGCACCTCCTCATACTCCTTCCACTATCCCGGTTTGAACGTATTTGGATATACCAAAAGACAATAGCGATTGGGGACAATTATCTGTAACTCCGAATCAATCGGTGCCTTATTCCGTTGATATGTCCACTACTTTAATGTTGGTTTACTTCTTGGTCGAAGCAAACATTATCTGGAACATAAATAACTTTAACCATGGCATTAGAAGGGTTTTCTCGAAAATTCGGCACATGTTCAACGTTGTACGTTGATACAAAAAAATCTAAAAAAAAAGATGCTTCACATATCTAACTAGTTAACACGTGTCTTCAAGGGGGAAATGACTATAGTCGAATTAACTGTCACATTGAAGAGTAGACCCAGATTCATGAGACACCTTTAGCTGTTTGTAGCAGTTACGAATCTATTTCTGAGAAATACAATCGATTAAACTAACATATTTTTATGACACTTTTGCCTGGATTTTACACAAAAGAAGTACAATCAGAATAGCATTTATTAGACCGATTTTTTACTTAGAACAAATTAGCCTGGTGTTTGAAGCATACGATTCACTTATCAGGAAAGAAAACTAGAGGCTAAATACTGCAACACTCATGAACATGTAAAACTTACAACAACAAAAAAGAGAGAGAAATGCTGCAAAAGTATGACAACATAAAAAATATGAAACAATTTTTTGACACTAAAAGTTTTTGTTTTTTACCCAGATAGACCTCTCCTGACCTCTTTACAAAATTCTGTCAAACAGTCAATTATTACAACTTGCAGCTTTAGTGGTTGATTGCTGGGACCATGCACCTTCCAGTCCCTGCTGATTAATACTGGTGCAATGACTACAAAATACCCCAATACTATTCAAGTCAGTAAATGTTTATGTCTGTGTAAAATACACTGTGACATTGAACACTGCTGTTGTGTAAGGGGCAATTACAGTAAAGTTTAAATGGGGTGAAACATGGGGCTATTTGCTTGATTGGAAAGTTAACAACTTTTTAAAAACACAATAAAGAATGCCATTGTTTTGATTGGTACTTTATAAAGACATTATCCTTAGATAACCCTGTGTTTACTGCAAGTCTTACCACAAATCAGCAGTGGGTGTCCTCATATTATCCTCTTTGTTTTAACAGTGTGTGTGTGTGTGTGTGTGTGTGTGTGTGTGTGTGTGTGTGTGTGTTTTGTGTCTCTCCAGGTTGGGCGTTATCCCCATTTTCTTACTGGCTCTCACCATCACTTTAGTGCTGGTGTTTTTCCCTCGCAGCCCAGAGACAACTCCCCCATTCAAAGAGATAGAGGTGAGCTCTATACACTGATCTCATTCGCCTTTACCCACACTTAAAGACTCACACCCATGTATGCGGGTTTCTTAAGCATGGGGTAAATTTGCTAAAAATTGGCTATAGACCCCTCTCCCCTTGCCAGTAGGCTAGAACTGTGTACATGGTACTGCAGCAGATGTGACGCATTTCTGTTTTTTTATTGGTGTGTCATGTTTGACGTCACGGTCAGGTCATAAAACAGGTAAGTAAACAGTCGAACGTAATGCAGTGAAAACTTATTTAGTCCCTCTTTTTAAATTCGGTGCAGACTAATTTGGATCGATGTTTGAGAGCTGCTTGGGCAGCGGCGGATGGTATTTTGTGGCAGCCCGTCATTGTATCTCACTGGTTAAGGGGTTAAACTTAGCGCGTTCACATGGATGTTGTATGTCCATAACTGCAGATCAGAGATGGAGCCGATAAATACCCATGACTACTGCAGAGTCATTTGACCTGGGTGTGAATATCGGTTGTAACCTTTCCCATTACATACAAAAGTCAGGTGTTGGTTGGTGTTAGTCATTATTTTGTGCAGTGGGAAAGGGACTTCAGATAGCTGATTTCCACCAAAATCAGCATGCGTATGGAGGGTTTTTGAACATGGGGAAAACCTACTAAAAATGGGCCTTAAACTCCTTTCTCATTGCCAGTTGACTAGAACTATGTACACAGCTCTGCAGCAGACGAGCATGCCCTTTTGTTCCCACTGGTATTTCACATTCAACATCACAGACAGGCCTGAAAACAGGTTAGTAAATAGTAGAAAGCAGTTGGTTACTTCTTTTTTATATCTCTTAAGGCTCAGACATACCTTTCACATTGAATGTCTGCAGACAGCTGTGGTCACGCTGACACGCATGCGGTTCCATTCATCATGAATAAAGACCCTTGCAGACATGGATGGATGATGAGATTTACATCACACGAACCAAAGCAGACACGCAAACTTGGAATTTATGAAATGGCCTTTATTTATTCAGTCGCTCTTTCAAACTTGATGCAGACTAATTTGGATCGATGTTTGAGTGCAGCTTGGGTGAAGACGGACGATATTTTGGTGTGGTTTAAGCCTGATTTATGGTCGTGCGTTGAATCGACGTCGTAGGGTACGGGGCTACGCAGAAGGCTCGCCGTAGCCCCCGGCGTAGCCTGACGTGCACCTCCCCAAAAATGTAACTACGCGTCGAGGTGACACAGACCCAGCGCAGACCGGCACGGCTGTGATTGGTTTGCTTGGTAGCAGCGCATTTCCGGTTCCGTATTTCCAGATTCCGCCATCCCCGCCATCTTTAAACATCTTCTGTTGCGATGTAGATGTTACAGTGTTAAAGGCTCATTATATATATGCCATTATGGTCAACGTTCAATACGGATACGGCCGGAGCTGTCTGTCCGTGCTCCGCGTTCATTTCTCTGTGACCGGAAAAGCCGGAAGCTAAACAAAGAATCAACTAGAGACGACGTTAACCACTCAGGAAAGGAACGCAGCCTCCTACCGCTCTGGCGGTGAATTGCACTGCGACAAAACGGAGTGACAGAGAAGTTCGAAGGTTTCATGATGGCGTCACGGCAACCACGTAGTGACGTCGTCGATTCAACGCACGACCATAAATCAGGCTTTAGCATTTCATTGTGTAGACGAAGGGGCTAAAATTAGCATGTTCACCATGGTGTTGTGTTTGGATTACTGTGAATCAGAGCCAGAGCCGATAAATACCCGTGACTACTGCAGAGTCAATTGAGCCGGGTGGAAATGCTGACTGTAACCTTTTGCATTATATTAAAAAGCCTGATGTCCGCAGGTGTTCGTGTTTTTTTTTTTTTGTTTTTTTTTTTGTGTGCAGTAGAAAAAGGGCTAGATACTCACACCTCTACGTTCGTTTAATCACATCTATTAGCTACTGATTTGAATTGTCATGTGTAAACTCATATTCACACCTGATGTCCTGGCTACAGTATGAACGAGTATGTTGTGCTATGTTAAAATGCAAATACCACAGAGAAATATTTTCACTCAAGAGTTTTAGAGATGCAAATTATTTGGACTGAAAGGTGTTAACTTGCTGAGTAGGCATTTCACTTCATGAAGAGGCAGTTTAAACTTATTGTGCTGCCAAATCCATGACAAGGAAATATTCCAAATCAGTGTTCTATCAAACCCTTTATTGCATTAAAAACACAAAGTCTTGTGTTATTATCGTCTGTTATTGTGGCTAATGCATAATGACAGCATAACGTACTTCAGTTGGAAATAACAGCAGGGCTGGGATGTTTTCAGTTTTGTTCTGAGGCCATTTGGCTTTCATTACTACCAAATGTTTTGAGACAACTGAGTGAAAATGAGGATTCAGAGCCCACAAACAAACAGCTTACTTTAGCTCAATGGTCATCTTATACTCACTTTGGTGCTCCCAAAAATGATATTTAATCACAAATGGGGTCTGTTCTCTTTATGCATTATGAAATTGAAAAACATTTAAGAACAGTAAATGAAATAAAAGTCGTCTTATGCTTGCTTATCAAAGTTTACAGTACGTGTATCTGTATCCTGGATGTATGGTTTTAAGATCTTAAAGGGTAATTGATGTTTTTTGTGTGTCTCTGTTTGTCTGTGTTTGGGGGAAAAAAGTCAAAAGGCAAAGCTCAGATCATGTGTGGCTATAGCTAAGAGCAGAATTCATTTATTTGTACTGATTGAGGATTCAGGCTCTATTTAGGTTTGAGGTAGGTGAATATAAACAGCCTATCCCAGATAAAACCTTCACTGTAATATAAGCCAGTATCCTCTGTATGCCTGTAAATGGCATGTGTCACTGTGTGTGCACGTCTGTGTATGTGCTTGTCATAAAGGCCTGTTCTGCTTTATCTTAGTCCAACAGCAACACAGAACAAACACTCCCCCATGTTGCCTCCGGGTCGTGCCAATAAGCCGGCCAGATCTGCCAAGCAAGCTGCCACCCCATAGAAATAGCGGAGCAGAGCCCCGTCCCGGCTAGCTCACATTTTATAGCCTTTGTGCAAAGGCAGATACCAGACCAGCAACAGAGAGACACAGCAAAATGTGACTTCCTGGATTTCTGTACAAGGCTTACGGGTAAAATCAACCCACAGCTACTGCAGTAATTGACTCCAGTGTTTAAAAGAGGTCCCTTATAAAATCACTCGTAATAATGACACCCTATTCTACCAAAAAGTCATAATTGGTTTGCTTTGTATAGCAACCTTTATTAATTACCAAGTGGTCCTTTTGTTTCTATGAACTGGGAGCATCTGTAATAAAATATTTAATTTGAAGAGGAGCTCACATGATTGAAGAATGTAGCAATTACAAGGAGTCTTCTTTCAGTAGTTAACTATTTTTACAAGAAGATGAATATGTTCATCTTTTGCTTATCGTAAAGAGTCATTTTAAGAATAGAATAGAATTTAATTTTTATTGTCCATAATTGTGGAACATTGCCCATCTGCCATATCATTCAAGCATCAAAATATACTCACACTACATAACAACACTGACACAATGAATACTCTCAGTACTGAAATACAATCTTACTATATAATGACGAAAACTCTGTCTGTGCGTGTGTCTGTGTGTCTGTTCAATGTTTTTGTCCTCACTGACTTGGTCAATCCATGTGAAATTTGGCACAATGGTAGAGGGTCATGGGAGGATGCGAATGAAGCAATATTACATCAATTGGCCAAAGGGGGCACTACAGCAACTGATTGAAACTTTGAATGAGCACAGAGATGCCTCTCCTCATGAGGAACAAATTTGCCTCAAGAACCCATAACTTCCAGTTATATAGATTTTCCATCATTTTGAATTTTTTGAAAAACACTTAAAATCAATCTCTTCCTAGGAAGCTTGACCAATCTGTATGAAACTCAGTGAACATAATCTAGGGACCAATATCTTAAGTTCCCTCTTGGCAAACGTTGGAAAACTTACTAAAACTGAGCTTCTATAGGCAATGAATAATAATGAATAATGGACGACGCGGAGGCGTGAACCGTCTGAGGTGAAGTCCATTAATTCCTGATAATGGACACCTCGAAGGGCATTAACCTGCTTATACCGTGGTCACTTACCAAAGAAATGAATATTAAATCAATTATTTATGCTTTAATGTGTTTTACACTTAAAATCATGAGTTTTTCACAAGCCACAGCTGAGCAGACTATTTAATCTCTGTAGTTTACAGGCGTTGCCATGGAAACCTGCTGTGGCCGCAGCGTAGAGCATAGCGACTCTGATCAGTGAAGGAAAGTGAGATGATGGCTAAACGTTACGTGATATTATTCAGAAGATGATTATTTCAGAAAGCCAGTGCACTTCTTAACGCTTGTGTGTTACAGACTCTGGTGGTCAGAGGATGATGTGCACAAAAAAAAACTTGAGATATTACTTTCATGATTCGTTGGCGTTCATTTATAGGCCCAAGAAAATTTGTTTCAAATAATCAACATCCAAATAGTAGGCTAATCAAAATATTAATTGCAACAAATAATTCATAAGCATATAGTAGTCGAGATTAAATCATATAAACACATTAACAAATTAACAATTGTTTCCTATTTAAAATTGAATGCTACATTACCATTAATAGTGAAATTTGAAAGTGATATGGGTATATCCATCATAGTGGCATTTGAAGGACAGAGATTAACAGAGCACTGCTTGTTGGGACATTTGGAGACGACAAGATGTTGCTCCAGTCTCGTCTCTCCTGCGCTGACGGAGCCCAATAAGCCTGCTGGCTGTTCTCACACCGATGTCCCGTGACGGTCATGATCTGACGAGTTTCCAGGCCAGTGTCAGAGAGCCGACCTACAGCTGTGCTCTGGAGGCTGTGATTGGTGTAGACCCGCAACTCCTTGTGCCGTTTCTCCCTTTTCTTTTCATTCTCTATCCTCTCTTCTTCTGCATCCCAGTCATCAAAATGATCAAATTCACCAAATAAATTAAATGAAACAATAAAATCACTCATGATGCCCGTTGTAATCCGTTGCCTCTGCTCTGAGTCTCCTTGCTATGGTTACAAACTAGCAGTTGAGCCAGCGCAATAATTTAGAACCTGTCATCAGGCAGTTTAGCTGTCCTATAACACCTTTTAACGGACACCCTGCAGCCAATCAGAATTGAGTATTCACCCACACCATGGTATAATACAAGATATAAACACTTTAACTATCTGCCTTTCAACGTCCTACCTCAACTACTAATGTACATGTTTAGCCCACTAACTATCCCACTTTTGGCAATGGTACTACTGTACTTTCAATAAAGCGTACTATCAAATTCACCAAAAACTTATACATTGCTCTTCTTAATGGGTTCAGTTGACTATTTAATCTGCAATTTTCTATGACCTGTATCCTAAACACACACCATGTGAAACTGTATGTGGGCAACTGTACACTCAATGGGTATGGACTAGTACACAAAATTTAAGAAAAACACCTAAAATGATATTAAAATTGAATTTTTAAGAATTGAGCAACTGTTTGATAACTGATAAGCCAGGACAGGGGTGGCCAACCAGTCAGAGACCAAGAGTCACAAAAATCACCGTGGTAGTACAAAGAGCCACATCATACACATGTGCTTACAAACGCACTCCCTCTCTCACACAAACACGAAATGACATAAAATCAAAATCCAAACATTTCCAATTTACAAAGCCAGATTTATTTATCTCACACACAAATGAATAACCATGAATAGAGATACACACAAACACAGTCTCTCCCTCTCATACTGTCTTTTCTCCATCCCCCCTCCACACCCACAGTCTCTCCCTCTCATACTCTCTCCACCACAGCCACACAGTCTCTCCCACTCTCATACTCTCTCCAGATTAGTGTTGTCACGGTACCAAAATTGGGACCCACGGTACGATACCAGTGAAAGTGTCACGGTTCTGAGTAGTATCACGATACCACAGCAAAAGTGAGGCAGATGTGCCTTTTGTCATTTATAAAAAGATAAATCACTTTTCTATAATACATCAATGATATTTCAATGGAATAAATTACTTATTGTCTTATTCATACTTCAAAAACAGTATCAATAAGTGATTAACATAGGGGGGGGATTGAAATAAAATAAATGAATAAAATAAGAATCAACCAGCCACCTTCCTCTCCTGACAAGGAAAGAACAGTCCCTCCATTAGTAAAGAACAGTCCCTAAAGTGCGGTGAGGTTTGTGGACCGTTACCTGCCACAAGAGAGAAATGTGAATGGCTCGTTTCTCCTCTGACACGCCACATACCTGTGTGCTGCCACGGCTCGGCTGTTCAGGTGTTTCTGGGCAGTCATGACGCCAATTTATTCACCTGGAGCCGGGCTTCTCTGATGCCGGTAAGCCGTTATCTTGCACAGCGGAGCACTATGGCTGTTACTGGCCAGCGCATGGACACTCACCCTCCTTTGATTGGACTTTGAACTTATTCCACAGTAGTGGCACCATGTCATGTACCATGGTGTTTAAGTAGCAGCCGACTGCGGTGTACTGTTGATACCAGTATACCGTGCAGCACTACTCCACACACATCCACACACAGTCTCTCCCTCTCTTGTACTCTCTCCACACATGCACACACACACACAAAGACACGCATTTCTTCTCTGACATTTTTTGTTGTGCGATATCGCCAACACACTGCAGTCCTGCATGCGTCCCGAACTCCACACCCTCTCACCTGCCCGTGCGCACTTCTCTCTCTCTCACTCTCTCCACTTAAGCCTGTTACATTTCTTAAAGGGCCATACGCACTCATAACAATAAATTGATTTTATTATGATGGAAGAGCCGCATGCCGATGGTTTTAATTAATGGATCGAAGAGCTGCACACTGATAGGCAAAGAGCCGCATGCGGCTTGCGGCCACCCCTGAGCCAGGGCAAGAGACAACCTCCAGGGCGGAAAAATGGAGCCAATGCGGACTTGCCAAAAAACTGCAGTTCATCAAATGGCCACTTGAGGCTGCCTCCAAAACAGTCAAACCCCATAGACCCCACGTTAAAATGCCTGACTTTATGGCGGAAATAAACATGTTTACAGCCTGGGACAAAAACTGTTTTGGTCTTGACTAGTTTCAGCATTCATTTTTATTAAAGCCCAAAATTGTGCATGTTTAAGGGTGGGGCTGCTTGAGTGACAGGCTGCTGTGAGTATTGCTACGATCTATGAGTCAGATCCACCTCTTGCTTCTTCACAGCTCCACCCTCTCATCCAAATTTAGTCAATTCGGGCTCCAAAAAAATCAAAATGGTGACAGCTTAATTGGTGGGTGACGTCAAGGTAAATATGTCCATCATTTATACAGTCTACAGCCCTTTTCACACAGAGAATACGCTGCTACAAAGTCCCTTCTTTATGCCTCCTTTGCATTTTGACATGAACCAAACAACACCGGTATCGTGCCACTCCAATGTGTGATTTTGAACAGCATGCCAACATAGCAGACATGTAACACAACAGTGTCGGCCTCTAGTGTGACATATAACATATGCTTTGACAGTGCCTTCTAAACAATAACATGGCAACAACAATCATTTACCGTCTCTGGTGGCTGATCTCGTCCTCTGCTCGGAGGATAAGAAACTTGTGGACCTGATCGTTTTCCCACTCTGCAGACATTTTCGGCAGCTATTCTTCTTCTTTGAGTTTGTTGCAACTGCTGATAGCCGCTTTTTAAATTTCCCACGGTGGATCTCACGCGTGTCATCTCAACATCATACCATTGCTGTCCATGATCCCATCCTGCTGGCTGTCCCTTTTACACAGAGGCCATATCGGCACTGTCTCTATGTTTGATAACACCTCGAAGGTGAGGAGCTCTGTTCCCTCTTTAGCGATGGTACCTTTTAGACAGAACGGCAAGGTAGCATTAAATTCCTGCCTTGAAGGGGCAGTGTAAAAGGGTGTAAAAGGGATTATCAGCCAGAGGCATCCTGTAGTTAGTATCAAAGTTTAGCTTCTCCAATCTGAAAAACAGAGAATGTTCCTCTGTGACTCTTTGATATTTTAAACCGAAAATAATCAGTGTCAGTAGACAGTTTAATTACAGGACTAGAAAAACTGAATTATAAGTATTATTAACATATGTCACATAAACAGTAAACCAAGGGAAAATGCACCTGAAGGTGAAAAATTGCATTACTAGGGACAGTCCATGACTTATTGTGTTCATATCATGTCTAATTTTTAGCGAACACACACACAAAGTCTGAAATCTTACTTGTCAGCAGAGACAGTGTGTATGGCTGGGTGTGTTTTCCACTGTGTGTAAAAGTGTGCAGACTGTGTAAGAAATGTCTAACCTCTTGCTGTTAAACAAAAGTAAAATATCATAGTGCCAATTAGGCCAGTCCCAGACTAGGGGTGGGGGTGGTTTATACTACACCCCCCTCTCCCACCTGCCCCCCACCCGCCTGCCAGCTACCACCCGTGCGCTCAATGGCACATTAATAAAACATGGCCCACACTTTGGGTTCCTGCTTGCTGTGTAATTGGCAAATTAAAAAGTGAGATGTGTTAAATGCATCCATAAGAGACGGCATACATCATCCCCACCTCTCTTAGACATTAGTGGATTTACACACGCGCGCGCACACACACACACACACACACACACACACACACACACACCTTCTCTCATTCCACAACAGTCCCTGTGAAATCTCTCTTTAGTCAGCAGTAGGGCTGATACTCTTCTGGTATTATCTGGCTTAAGGGCGTTTTCTCAGTTTGTATTCACGTATTCATGGGTGGCTCATGATCTAAATATTAACACAGACCCAGAGCTATCAGTGAAGTGTTGATTAAATCTATTGATGGCAACTTTATGAACTCCAAACTTCCCCTAACTTAAGCAACTCTAATGCCAACCTAGAAGATCTACTGTTCTCTAAGTCTTGCCCCCCGTTTGCTTTAGATCTGCTAATTGACACATTACAGGCATTGTTGTGTTGTTTGTGTCTCCACTGATCATCCATGTAGATAAAAGCACAGCAGGATCAGAAAATAACCAGCACCCCAGAATCAGCATTGAAACAACAAACATGCTGTGTCTTCAAATATCCTGCTGCACAAGTTATTCCCTGAACATACAGGTCTCATTCCTATATGAATCAATAACCACCACTTGGCAACACATCAGAGCCTTTGGCCAGGTTTGAAAGAGTACTGCTGACGCTGACTTTGATACTGTCAGTCATGGCATGGTTACAATCAGGAGATACAGTAATACATAAGGTTTGACCAGCAGATCTGTTTATTAAGTGGTCACCAATCAAAGATGCTGCATATCAAATTCTGGAAGCGCCTCGATCAATGCTCCTAGTCTCCTATCCTCATTATGCTTAACTCAGGTTATTGGCTGATTAGTCATCCAGTATCAGTGCTTGTGTTTCTCTCCCTGAGAGTTGACTGGGTTCATTTTTCTATGTTTAATGCATTGTAGAGCTATTGAATCGTCAAGCATAGGCTATACATTGGATTGATTTTAAATACTTTAAAGTGTGTTAAGTGTACTGGGCACTGTGCAGCTGTATTATCTAGAAAAATAGAAGTATCAGATCAGGACTTGATATCGGCAGATACTCAATAAATTACTCTGATCATTGCGTGGGGGCAAAAAAATGGGACAGTCACAACAGGGACTAAGGCTACGACCCCACTTACACGTTTTTGGGTTGTTGTTTTTTTTAAGATATTTTGGGGGCATTTTGCCTTTAATCCATAGGAAAGCTGAGTGTGAAAGGGGGAGAGAGAGCGGGAATGACATGCAGCAAAGGGCCACCGGCTGGAGTTGAACCCGGGCCGCTGTGGCAACAGCCTTGTACATGAGGCACCTGCTCTATCCACTAAGCCACCGATGCCCCACGTTTTTGTTTTAAAACACATAACTATTATAACGTTACGCCTAGCATCCACACTACTCAGCCATTTTGGAGCCCTAAAACAGAGACCTTTGGAAAACACATTGCTGACCCCATTTTAGTTTGAAAGTTCCAAGGTTACGTTTTAGTCTAAACAGTGATATAGTGATGTGAAAAATGTGATATATATATGTATATATAACACTTTTTTTTTTGCTTTTGCTTTTTTACCAATGGATTTCCAGAGTGGCCTTGCATAGACTCCCAATCTGCTGTCCACTAGTGTTTATTTTGACAGCTATTTTCAATTTAGTCTTAGTTTTGAGACAAAAAATGTTTAGTACTTGTAGTTAGGGGTGGGGGAAAAAATCGATTCACATAAGAATCGTGACCCTAAGAATCGGAATCGAATCAAATCAAATCGTGAGACACCCAAAGATTCACATCCCTACTGGTAGTAACATTTTAGACATTTTTATCCCTAACAGTTTTAGTCTAGTTTTTAGCCAACAAAAATTCAAAACATTTCAGTCAACTCTTAGTCATTATATTTTCCATGGTTTTTTTGTTTGTTTTTTAATCTTTAAACCAATCCATTTGGGCTAATTTGATCTATTAGAATCAAGGTGACAGGACTTTTTTTTTTTTTTTTTTTTTTTTTTTTTTACAACTACAAATAATTTCTGCACACTTATAAGCTGTCATTTCTCCAGCAGTTTTTCCCAGTTTTAAGGGGTGATTTACAAGCACACTCTTACTGACCATCATTTGAAAAGCTCAACGTCTCTATTTATTGTCTCAAAAATTGAAACTAAAAATTGAACTAATCTGGGACAACTAGGATTTGCACCCAGACTCATTGTAAACTCTGACTTATCTATACCACTGTTAAGAAGAAGAAAAAATATTTAATTAAAGTCTGAACTAAACTAAACTTTCAGCTGTCAGAGAAAACTGATCTGAGTTCAGACTTTGTTCACTTAAGGCCCGAACATACTCAGGCGAAATGTACGTGGAACGGACTCCGCAAAGGTCCGTGTGGACTCAAAGTGGACGTCCGCAAGCCCTGTGTGCGCAAAGCTCAGATTTTACGACCGCGCAGACTCCGCTCTGCGCAACAGTGACTACTCTACTATTTTTCCACATTGACAAGCAAGAATTGTGGGTAATGTAGTGTGTTTCACGGACATTTTTACAGGAAACTACAATGCGGAACTGCGCTCGACTATGGAAGCCCGAATGACTACAGACATTCCTCGCGGAGTCCCCTCTGCTAATAGTACGCCCGAGTATGTTCGGGCCTAGGACAGCTACACTCAGGTAACTGAGCCTCCTACCTCCCTGTCAAACTGCATCAAACCATAAACCTTCTCGAGTCCGCATCTGAGTGGAGACCTGCGGAGATCAAACGTGAAATCCAATGGCTGGTGGCTGCTTGCTCCAAGGGGAGCGTACTGCTCCACTTGTTAGCAGCCACCATTGCAACTAACAAACTCCACAAATCCATTCAGCAGCTTCGCCATCCACAGTCAGACACACGGCTGATTATTTACTGCTGAATTACAGCTCAAGACTTGCACCAACAGACTTCTGCTGGTCGTGCTTGAGGAATTGCGGCATTTGTTAGCCGACAAACTGTAAACTCTGCTGTACATTCACTTGATATCCTCACTGCTGAACTTATGCCGGGTTCAGACTACGCAGTCACCCCCAAATTCAACCAGATGCGTGTTGGTTGTGTCTGCGCTCCAGAACAACAGCGGAGCCGATACTGTTCAATTCCAGTCAGTGTGTGTGTTTACACCAGCTGCGACTGTGCTGCGCTTGGCTCCGTCACAGCTGCGGAGCCATCTGCAAAAGATATGCAGGACTTCTATTTTTGCCGGACGCCGGACCACAACGCAGCAATTCAGCACAGAGCAGATCGTGCAGGGCAGGAAGTCATATACAGAAACAAATAAAATATCCGGTTAATTTTCAAAATAAAATACAAAGTAGGGATGCACCGAATATTCATTAACCGAATATATTTGGCCGAATATTGCAAAAAAACACACATTCGGTATGGAATAAGTTAAAAGCAAGGCTGAATAATAGCGGCGTGTTTTGATAACGCAATCAAACAGCATACCGTGACTGGCAGAGTAAAATGTCGGCAGTGTGGCGATCCGTCCGTCACCGCACTCGCGTTTGCAACTAAAAATAGTTTGAGCTTGCAAAATAGGCTTAAATCATTCAGCACGCTGTGTGAGTTCTGATTTCAACCACCAGCAGAAACGATAGGTGAATCCCACTGTGTGTGGGTTGAACAGACAGTAATGTATTCCTGTCAAATACGGCAGCCACCAGCTTACCGGCGGCGACGGAGAAGTCGTCCCCAATAATATTCTCTTCTTGGCGTCATGACTGCCCAGAAGTACCTGAACAGCCGAGCCAGCCGAACACAGGTATGTGGCGTGTCAGAGGAGAAACGAGCCGTTCACGGCCCACAAAGCTCACCACACTTTGGGGACTGTTCTTTACTTATGAAGGGACCGTCAGGGGAGGAGGGTGGCTGGTTGATTTTTATTTTGTTTATTTATATTATTTTGATCCCCCCTATGTTAATCACTTATCACTTATTGATGCTGTTTTTGAAGTATGAATAAGTCAATAAGTAATTTATTCCATTGAAATATCATTGATGTGTTATAGGAAAGTGATTTATCTTTTTATAAATGACAAAAGGCACATCTGCCTCATTTTTGCTGTGGTATCCTGATACTACTCAGAACCGTGACACTTTCACTGGTATCGTACCGTGGGTCCCAATTTTGGTACCGTGACAACACTAATCTGGAGGGGGTTCATCTGCAAAAACTAATGAAAAACTAAACAATGATATTCGGTACTCGATATTCGGCCAAGCGTTTAATATTATTCGGCTTCGGCTTCGGCCCCAAATTTTCATTTCGGTGCATCCCTAATACAAAGTGTTCACAGCGGATCATATTTCCCTGCACTACACCTTGAAAACATCATAATAGGTGAAGGCAGGCCTGAAGTCAACAGGTCAGAGGTTTTCAGGCGTCGTTTCACCCCGCTGACACCATGGAAGAGGAGACTGTTAATCATGGTGGTGCACCAAGATGTCTTCCTACTCCTCTGGTTTTGTGGTTCTGTTTGTAGAAACTACATCTTGTTATATCGCGTGATCTCATGGGTCCTTGTGACTCCCGCTGTCTGGCGGTGCTGCACCACTCCGCACAGCAAACGCAGCCGGTGGGTGTTGACGGATGGCGGAGCACACAAAAGATAACCAGTGCAACTGTTCAGCAACAGACACACATCCAGTGGAATTCCGGCGTCATGCGGTGTCAGACCGGATCGGGAGCGACAGTGAGTGTCATGCGTGATAATCCATCATTTTGTGTTGTGTGTCATAGTAGATAACAACCGATGCTGTGTTTGGGATACATTACAACATCCCAACAGAAAGTTTAGCATGTTTTATTTTCTTTTGTCCTTCACGACTTCTACTGTCACAGCCATCACTTTGAACAATAGGAACACAGAGTGATCTGCCACTGTAGACTGTATGGTAACAACACCCCAGCCGCCTTGATATTTCCTCTTGGAACTATCACAGAGTTAAAAAAGAAAAAATGATGGCATGAAACAGCAGAGGCACTTTAGCAACCTGGTGAGTACTGCCATTAGCATCAAGCTAAAGAATGAGGATTCTTCATAATGTAGGAGGACATAAAGGAGAAAAAAAATCTTTGCCTGTACTCACTACAACTGCAGAGGGTATCAGTTTTATTTGAAACGGACTTCATTAGAAACGGATGCAGACGCAGGCCTTTATTTCTCGTTCCCTCTGTATTTTTCTATTTTTATCTTTAATCCTCTCCTGTTTGCCCTGTTAACTCAACACTTCCTGTATCCATTTGAAATTAAAAGCCCCTTTTTGTTTTGGTTGAGAGAAACCCTTAATTTTGTAAAAAGGCTTTTATTGTGAAACATTTACAGGAAATTGTAGAGGATTAAGTGACTTGCATAAATTGCATGCTGTAGGCCTCTTCAAATGGAGCTGGAGACATGAACAGCCGCAGTGACTGAAATAATAATAATAATAATAACAACAATAATAATAATAAAAATAATTATAATAAAAATTGAGCAAGAATAATCTGATGACATCACACACGTCATGAAAGATGACCAGCGATGATTGGTCATGGACCAATGGGTAGTCTGCCATGCCTGTCGGCCAAGTCACAGCAAGATATTATGATTTCACAATCGCCTAATCTGATATAGTGACTGTCGTAAAAAATGTTGTGTAGTGTGAACCAGGCATTACACTTTCCTCTAGTTGTGTTGCTGTCCCGCTTGTCTGCTTTCCCATCACTCCCTCTTTTTGCTCTACAACACACTGACTGTGCACACTCACACAAACACTACATACTGGCTCTTTGTAAGAACAATCATTTTCTGCGTTATGCCGTGTTAAATTAACAGAATTTCAGGTAGAGAGGGAAAGACTCTGCGATCCCTGTAAGAAAGCAGTTGCGCTGTCACCTCCAGGTTTGTCCGGCCTGTATTAGTTGACCCTTTACTTGCTGTTATTTAAGATGTCTATGTCAAGAATTGATCAATGCTATTAGGTGAAGAAAATATGATATACCTTTCGCAATTAATTGACAAGTTGACTACTACTTGCAGTCGTCGTGAATATGCTAGGGTATGGTGGTCATTTTCATTTTAAAACACAGATATAAAATGAGAGTGCATAGTGCGCATGAGGCCAAGAGAAGGTATTGTGGATCAATCATGTGTGGCTGATCTGTTAAATAATGTCAGTATTGGCACAGATACAGATCTAGTACATTGAATCAATTTATCACTGCTCATTAAGTGTTGTATTGTAAATATTAATGTCAGCCCAATAGCATGCAATGTGCATATTTTTCTGCAACCATTCAGGACCCAAAATGTCCCATTCATAGTTTGTGCTGGCTTTGAGGTCTCTGTCACTTTGACAACAGATGAAACAGCCAGTGCTGGTCTGCTGAATGCAGCACAGAGTTAGACAATTTATCATTCAGGATTATCTCAAATTAAATCTAACTGTGCATTCATGTAGCCAAATATGCCCTCTTCTCTCAGCACACAGTTGGCAACAGTCACCAGTCCCCCACAAAAAGAAGCCAGCTAAAATGTAACCTGGAGCAGTTGTCTATCAGTGGCCAGATATGTCTCAGCACTGGTGCTGCAGGTAGCATCAGTCAGTTTACACTCTGCAACAGCATGAGTGGACCTGGTGACTGCTTGCTATCTAAGACACTATGAGAAATATTGAACAAGACTGTCCCTTGTGCACTCTGCTTGGTCAGCTGTTTTTTAAACAAATAGTAATATTAACTTATTTTGTTAGAATTTTGATTCGAACTTTCAAGGCATCAAGTTATTGTAAATTTTCCTCTGTGTGTGTGTGTGTATGTGTGTGTGTGTTTGTGTTTGTTTGTGTGTGTGTGTGTGTGTGTGTGTGTGTGTGTGTGTGTGTGTGTGTGTGTGTGTCTGTCTGTCTGTCTGTCTGTCTGCATAGAGTGCCCATTCATGGCCTCACATTATGTCACATTTCCAGTTTGCCTCTACTCAAATCTTTTGTGAAGGCCCTCTTCTGACATCTAGTGGCTAATTGAGGACATACTGCATTTATATACAGCCTCCCATGCTTTGGATACTGTTTACTAAGTAAAACAAGCTCTAGTATGTGATTACTAAAAACTCCTTAAAGTGAACGGGTTCACTCTTTCTCTCTACAGATTGTAGACACTTTGTTCATCGGCCGCTACGTACTGCTGGCAGTGGTGAGTGCAGTCTTTCTGGTAGTGTTCTTCATGCTGCTCCCTTTTCATTTCCTGGAGCCAGTGTATGCCAAGGCCTTAAGAACACACTAGAGCTGCCAGGGTCAGAGCTGGCAGTGGGATCACATCGCTGATGTACACAACTTAAGACAAGCAGGGCCGACAAGAGGCCCCCCCTTCATATGGAAGCAGGCCACAGAGTGCATCCCAAACAGAAACAGCAGGAGAGCCAGTGTTTTCTTCATGGCCAACTGTTTGCAGGTTGTTGACTGTTTATGTACAACTGATAGAAATGTGTTATCCAACAGCAACCAGGGTGTTTTGTATCAGTGAATACATGAGATGATTAAAAATGTTTTTATTTATACCAAAGAACTGAAACAATCCCTTCACCTTTTATAAATAAATGAAATATTCACAATGCCACAGTGCTTTTGTCAAGTTATGGTACAGTGTTAATGACACTAAATGACACACATTTAGGATGAGCCGGTGCACTCAGCGAAAGTTCATTTCAATTCATCGTGCATCCTAAATGTAATGTACCTTTACAGTACAGGTGGCTGAAGCCTGGATATTGCATTTGTGGCTCTTAAACTTAAAATAATAATAATGATAAAAATCAGTGTTAACATAGTAAAGAATTTTGTGGGGATTGGAGGGATTTTTTTCAAATTTGGCACAAACATTCACTTGGGCTCAACAATTAACTGATTTGTTTTTGGAGCTCAAAGGTCAAGGTCACTGTGGCCTTGTCCGTCTCATTCTTGTGAAGGTGATATTTTAAGGATGCCTTGAGGGAGTGTCTTCGAATTTGGCAAAAACATCCAGTCAGACTTGAGGAAGAACTGGTCAGATTTTGGTGGTAAAGGGTCAAAGGTCAGGTCTATGTGACCTTATTTGTGTCATTCTTATGTACGTGATATCTCAAAACCACCTTGAGGGAATTTCCTCAAATTTGCCACAAATGTCCACTTGGACTCAACAATGACGTGATCGGACTTCAGTGGTCAAATGTCATGGTCAGTGCGACCTTGCATCTGTCTTATTCTCGTGAAAACAATATCTCAAGAACACCTCAAGAGAATTTCTTAATATTTGACACAAACTTCCAGTCAAACTGAAGAATAAAGTGATTCTAATTTTATGGTCAGAGGTGAAGTGTGAGTGTCAGTGTGACCTCACAAAATGTGTTTTTGGCCATAACTCAAGAATTCATATGCAAATTATGACAAAACTAAATACAAATGTCTAATAGGATAAAATAATGAAGTGATAACATTTTATACCCAAAGGGTCAAAGGTCAGCTTCACTGTGACATCATAATGGTCTTCAAAAACACTTTCCTGACCATTTTGCAGTGTCATTTCTCAGGAACAGAGGCAGAGATATTTTGTCAGATACTGAATTGATGACACTAATCTTGGATGTCCACCTTTAAACTGTGCTGATTGTACAGGTTATCTGTGCTGCCGGGGGGACGATGTGTGTGAAGCATCCCTGTTGTCACAGACATGCATGTAAACTGTAAGAGAAACGTAACTGGTGCATGGAGGCATACAACTGCAAGGCGGTAATTCTTGTTTTTAATTTATTATAGATCATTTGAATCATGCCAATAAAATGTACAACTTTGTTTTTTGATAACTTCATCACAGTCATTGATTATTTTAACTTTTTCCTGAAGTAGCGTGACAGCAGAAATGTTAGTAACCTCACACAAACAAAAACTTGACACAGAAAGCAATGACATTTATTGTTTCATATGACTGAACAAATGCAAGATGTGCTACTCATTTTAGATGACAAGTGGGTTTTTGTTCTGTACAGACATGGTCAAAATTCAAATTACAAATTTTGCATTTGTTGCTGGGTAGCAACAGATACTTTAGAAACACTTTTGCTGAATTTGATGGTTAAACAAACAGCTGAAACTAGACTGACTAGTTTTGACATTGTCACGCCAACATGGAGAGACGACTGTGCAAATCCTCATCTTTTAATAAACTGAATGGATAAAAAGGTAGGTAAGATGAAAAATATGTTTTATTGTGTTTTGTGGTAGCCTGTTCATTTAAATATAAAGGCTCATTTGCTTTGCAATTGGTTCATATGATTGCCATGTAAATGATGAAATATGAAATGAAATATAAATGAATATCAGTCTTTTTAGCCTTACTGCTCTGAGGCCAATTGTTAAACCTGTGTGGTCCACCAACAACATCACTGTGGCTCATCACCATCTCCTTGGTGTGGAGAGTTTTCCCACTCATCATCTTGTTGCCTGTGTTTGAATGTTTTTGCTCAACTCTTGGAGACAATTCAGTTTGTACTACATGGTTTAGCCTTCAGCCCTTCACACACACACACACACACACACACACACACACACACACACACACGAAAAAAGGTGAAAGTGGTGTTTGACAGTCATGTTGCATATCCGACAACAAACAAAAATTGCAGGGAAGTTACTCTTGACATCAAAGATCAGTGGCAACGAAGGCTGACTGTTGCGTCACCTCATGTCGCCTGATTCTGTTAGAAAGTTGCACTTGAACACACTGTGAAGATTACAGCCAACAGCCAACTAGCAAGTATGTTCTGCACCTGCATGAGAGAAAGTAAATCTCCACACCAGCAGGAAATGCTAGTCCGTTTTCATAATTCAAAAGGGAAACCAGAAGACCGACAGGTCAGATTCAAGACGCTAGTTGGCCAATTAGCACATTCACAACAATACCTGATATTGAAAAATAAAATAATATTTACCATGTGCTACCAAACAATAGCAAAAACAAATACGAACCATTTCTGCTAAAGAGCTCAATGGCTAACAACACAATCTAACCCAATATAACAAGTTTGTTTCATGCTCACGCCCTCTTGACTTAGCCGTTTGTTTGCTTTCCTCACTTCGGTGTCTCTTCTCTTGCTCTGACCTGAACTGCCAGTCAGGCTCTGCTGTCTCAGATTCAACATGCTGAATCAGCTGAAAAATAGCTGACAGGGCTGACCATTGCCGGCACCACCAAAAATGGCAGACTGGGGTTGATGTTATACGAGCCTTAGAGCTGCTGGTGGGTGGATTGCATGACTTCTGGACAGAACCAGGTTATCTGTTTCAGTCACCAGAAGAAAATGCATTGGCACTGTGCTTTTCTGCAAATCACAGCTGTTTCTAGCTTTTTGGTCACCAAACTTGGATGTTTTTATAGCAACCTGTCATTGTGTTTCTGGTGGCTTTTTAGGGCTCCAGAAGTGATTGTTATTTACTGAAAGATTGCTGCTTTTCCTGCCAGGACTTGTGCCAACAAACCAAGTAACATATCCTCTACATAATAATGTGCAAATGTAACGTACATTTGGTTTGCAGAAACATACAATCCAATCTGGCAATCTTTTAAGCAAACTATCAGCAAGAAAGCAAATAAGCATTAGAGGTGGTCAATATTGCCCTAAAATAACATCATAATATTTCAGCGTATTTTTGCCATAACAATATTAACATACTTAACAATATGACAAATTAAGAGTATTATTAATTGAACAACATAGAATTGCAACAAACTAAGTCATATAGTTTTACATGTCAACCTCACAGTTTGCCTTCAAATATTCAGTAAAAACTAAACAAAAATGATCTCTCATATCTTTGTGAACAACAACAGTTACTTCAGGCCAAAACAAACTGGTGGCGTCATATGACAGCGGCGTTATTGACACGAGTCAAGTGCCGCCCCCAACACACACAAAAAGCGTCACACTGCAGGGCATCAACCGAATTTCTATTGCACACTCCAGTCCGCTAGATGGTGGTACTGGTTGCCAACCGCTTTTTCAAGGGCAGCAACGCTGGAAAAATAGGACAATACGGCACAGCACATCCACAGAGCTGCCCGGTGTGGGTTTGTAAATAGAAAATAACGTCGTACGGCGCCATTGTGTTTTGGCCCTCAGAGTGAGATTCAGATTCTGTATACAATATTAATAGTTCAACAAAATTACATCTACCACAAATTACACATTTAATCAGTTCCCAAATCAAAAAAAATGTACCATGGGATCTATACATATATATATATATATATATATATATATATATATATACAGTCATGGAAAAAATTATTAGACCACCCTTGTTTTCTTCAATTTCTTGTTAATTTTAATGCCTGGCTCAACTAAAGGTACAATTATAATGATAACAACAAAAATAGCTCATGAGAGTTTAATTTAAGAACTAAGAACTATTCATTTTCCATGGTTTTCTTGATAATAACCAAAATTACTTAAATTCTTACATCAATAGCTATGGCATTGTACCGCCAAAAACACTACTTTTAAGCATTCCATGTTTTCTTTTCTGTTTGCTTTAAACACATGATACACACAAGAGTTAATACTTGATTGCATAACCATTGTTTTTGATGACTGCAGCCATGCGTCTTGGCATGCTCTCCACCAGCTTCTGACATTGTTCTGCTGTCACAGCAGCCCATTCCTGTTGGACAAATTCAAACAAATTTTCTTTGTTTTTGGGCTTGTGGTTCTCCATTTTGAGTTTGATGATTTTCCACAGGTTTTCAATTGGATTAAGATCTGGTGATTGAGCAGGCCAAGGCATGGTGCGAATGTTGTGGTTCTCCATCCAGGCTTTAACTGACCTTTGCCGTGTGGCAAGGGGCATTGTCTTGTTGGAAAATCCAGTCATTCGAGGCAGGAAAGAGTTTTCCAGCTGATGAAAGAAGACTGTTTTCAAGGGTAGTCCTGTACATGACCTGGTTCATTCGGCCTTCACACAATTGCATTTGCCCTGTTCCACTCAGACTGAAACAACCCCAGATCATGACTGATCCACCCCCATGTTTTACTGTAGGGGCAAGACAGTCTGGGTTGTAAGCTTCTCCAGGCTTCCTCCTAACCAGTAAGTTGGCTGGAGTGGGCATCAATTCAAAATTGGATTCATCACTGAAGAGAACCTTAGCCCAATCATCAACAGTCCAATCCTTGTGGTCTCGAGCAAAGAGTAACCGGGCCTTCCTCTGCCTTTCATTGATGAAGGGCTTCTTGCGTGCTCTGTGTGACTTCAAACCAGCTTCAACAAGTCGGTTTCGAACTGTCCTTGCCGAACAAGTCACATTTCTCGACAGTGCCCACTCATTTTTAAGGTCCCTGGAGGTCTGACGACGATTCCTGACACAGGAACGGATGAGTGCACGGTCATCTCGTGGGGTAGAAAGACGTTTCCTGCCACGGCCAGGTAGCAATTTGGTAGTGCCATGTTCAGCTTGTTTTTTTTTGTTGTAATGAACGGCTGTCTTGGAGATCTTCAGTTTTTTCGCTACCTGTCTCTCACTCATGCCAATTTCCAGCAGTGCCAAGATGGCTGCCTTTGTGGCTTCACATAATTCTTTTGTTTTAGGCATTATGTGAGAGCTGACAACTTCTGAGTTGTGCTACGGCTTGAATGTAAGCAGGAAACCACTCTAGGCCTTTGCATGTGCAGTGCTGCTTGTGACATGAAATGGCCTCTTATATACCCTGGGAATCAATTAAGCTTAAGAATGTCAAATAGGACATAAAGTATTATGTGACCAGCTGCATTTTTTGTTGTGTTCATTGTATTATACGTTTAGTGGTACCAGATATTAGAATGAACAAGAAATTGAAGACAACAAGGGTGGTCTAATAATTTTTTCCATGACTGTATGTGACATCTATTGTGGACATCATTCAATTTCTAGCTGTAAACCAGCTCCCTTTCCGTGGCTCTGTTGATGCATTGGATACAAGAGTTGAGGCATCAGTGATGGTTTTGAGCTGACAACACGGATTGTTATAGATAGAATTCCTAGTCTGAATTTCTGTTTTATTTTCAGGTTAAGAAACATCTGTTGCTAGATAGTCTGATGGCAGTGGTGGTTGCTGGTCTTTCAAACAGGGGAAGCTCACTTTAAGTTTATATCACAAAAGTTGTCATATTGTAGCGAGGCAGTAACTTATAAAAGAGCATTTAATTGAAGCTGTTTTTCCACCACACTCATGCCATAGAACCACAGCAACACACACCTCAAAGATTTCAGATGGGTGAAAAAAAACTGTTACTTTTCCCCACCCTTTGCACCAAATCAATCTGAGGTGTTGATCTGCCTGCTGTTTAACTCTAAATTCAAATTGTCTGCCATTATGTGCAGCTTGCTAGCTCGCTCGCTAGCTGGGGCTGATGCTCGAGGCTAGCGTGACCGCCTGTGAGTGCTTTGGGACGGTGGAGGGCTCACAGCAGCACCTGCTGCTCGCTGGGGACAGTAACTGCACAGCGACAGAAGTCAGAGTCTCCAAACACGAGTACAGTCTCCAATAACACCAGAAAAAGGTGCTAGATTTGTCGCTAGTCGTTTTTAACAAAGAAAAAGTCACTAAGAGGATTGGAAAAGTCTCCAGATCAACTCGGAACAACGGAATGAAACTTGAAAATCGGTGGTGGTTTATATTTCAAGATCGCTGATTCGCTCATTTCTCTGTCAATCAAAAAGGGATTCAGCCTCAGACAGATCATCCAATCATCATGCAGAAGCCAAGTGTCCAGGCCAGCCAACAACCCACTCTATGCTTCCCCAGTGAAGTCTTTGGACTCTGAGCTTCTACACTGTTTAATGCACTGTGACGCTACGGGAATGAATTAGAAGAAAGTCGTGTCAGTGACTTGTGATAAGTAGCTGATTCTGAACAAAAGTTGAACGCGTTCTGGCGCATATTTAGTCAATGAAATGGAAACACAACAGTGCATATTTGACCACTTATTTTTTGACATTTTAGGGGAAGCTGAGCTTCCCTTGCAGTCTTAGATCAATCGCCACTGTCTGATGTGTGAGGTAGTCCAGACTAAATGTAGCCTTTTCTTTGTTCTGCTACAATATTGCTGCAATAAAGCACTTGAAAGACACTTTAAATATTCTTGCTTGGCTGGTATCATCTCACTTGAAATGACTGGAAAATGCATAATTTAGTGTTGAATAACGTGCTGGGCATGTGCACTCCCTGTGATCTAAGATGCACCTCTAGTCATTATTTTCTGGAACCGGCCTGGTTTGAATTGGATACATATATCAACACGTGTGTGCAGTAACTCGTGGGGTGAATGCATCGACTTTGTAAAAGAATATACAAAAAAAAAAGTGTAATTTTTGGAAAAAGTAGCTGTCACCTTCTACCTATGCCAATCCTCAATGCCTATGTGCAGTTTCACATAGATTGACCACATCAGTGAGTAGAAAAATGTGGAACAGACGCATCTGCACACCCACAGACAGACAGAGTTTTCGCCATTATATAGTAAGATGAATGACAGTTGTAGTGCGCATAGGCGAGAATGAGGGGCGCAACGTTACGCAGATGCCATATTTAATTTGAAAGTTGGAAACCTCCTCTAGAAGATGGAGATGACAAATCTAAATTACACATTACAGTCTAGCAACGAAATGCAGTTGAACAAAAGCAGAACAAATTCAAGTCGGTCTCTCGGCTTCAAAACAGTACTGTTAATGATCAAACAACACTCTGCTAGCTTCTAACATTGTACCGTATTGAAATCAGGCATGATTGTGATAACCAATGTTGTTTTTTGACACAGAAACACCATAAAACATCACCAGAATAAAGCCATGCATGAAACATGAAAGTAATGATCCAGTTTCTAGACGGCGTATCTCAGCCAAAATAGTGTTAGGAGTGAGACTCTTAACATTTATAAAACAGTTAAGTCCATGCTAACAGCCCCTAATAAGGTTGCGCGTAATCCTGTAACTTTTCCCTCCAAAAAACAGCATGACATGACTTGTCAACGCTCATCACGATTTTGGACTTTGTGTGTTTAGGCTGGTCTTGTGCAAAACATAAGAAATAAAAGAAAAACAATGTTATTTTTGAAAAGTTGAGAGCTTCCTGAATCCAGCAATACCAAATATGGCATGGTTTGATGACGTAGTGCGCCTGGAAGATACCATTTAACAGAGGAGGGAAACGAGGACGTCGGTGTCCTGGTGGAGTTAGTGAGGTTAAAATTACAACTCAGTCAGAACAAACTAAACACCCCAAATAAAATTAATTTACCCCACTTAAAATTAAAAGAATTAATAACCACAAAACACAATAATGTAATAAGGCTGAAGTGTTTTTGCAGTATCTATGCATGCTTTTATGTTTTTATTGTGTATGATTTTATTTGTTTTTTTAGCGTAATATTAATTGCATGCTTTTATTATTTTCATGGTTGCAGTTTTTTATAGTTGTTTACTGTTGGATTTTATTGATGCATGCTGGAGTTTGAATCTCTTACCTGCCTTATTTACTTGATTAAGATGTGCTGCACCTGTGCAGCCGCACTTGATGTGATTTACAGTTGCCACGACCACTAAGAGCGCCAATCAGTGGCTGAGGGGAGGGCCAAAACCCGAGAAAAACTTTGAAGAACAGAGAGGTGAGTGAGAGGAGAGGAAGACAGAGAGTGGCAGACTCAGACGGACGCAGAGAAAAGCAGACGGGGCAAGGACGGAAAGGGAGGCAGCAGGACAAAATTCCTGACGGGAAGCGTTCAGCAGGACGAGGTGTCCAGCGTGGAGGAACCAGAGGCCGACATCAAGCGCTGGCGCAATGGCCAGGGTCAAGAGCCGACATCCGGGTCGTGACGGAGGGGTTCCCCCAGACGAGGTTTGGCCACCTGAGAGTTGATGGTAGTGTCCACCAACGCTGCATAACTCCAGCCTGGGTCGTTAGCTCTGCTATAGCCCAGGAAATACTTGAGTACACTAGTCCGTGGCAGCACTAGCCTGACCTACGAGAATGTTTAAAGCCTGCAGTGTTTGCACCTGTCACATAAAAACTTTTACTGGTCGAGTTTCTTCTCTCCTCCCGCAGTTTCCGGCAGGCAGAGAGGATTACGTGGAGCCGGAAGCCATATAATATATATATATATATATATATATATACATATATATATGTATGTGTATATATATATATATGTATGTGTATATATATATATGTATGTGTGTATATATATATATATATATATATATATATATATATATATATATGTATATATATATATATATATATATATATATATATGTGTATATATATATATATATATATATATATATATATATATATATATATGTATATATATGTGTGTATATATATATATATATATATATATATATATGTGTGTATATATATATATATATATATATGTGTGTGTGTGTGTGTGTGTGTGTGTGTGTGTGTGTGTGTGTGTGTGTGTATATGTATATAGATATAGATATCTATATCTATCTATCTATCTATCTATATTCTAAATATATCAACAGGCGATTTCCTTCTCTTTTGGCAAAATCCTAAATGAGCAAGTTGGGGGTTTTTCTACCTGGACCTTTATGCTCTACCATTTCTTCTCGTATCATCATGCCATCATCGTCCGTGTTGTCTCTTTGTTTTCTTTTACCGAGTGACCTAGCATACCTGTCCCAGAGCCAGCTGCAGCTGTTGCTCACCGGTGTATCCCTTCGCGCAGGTCGTAAACACACTATAGTTCCGTGTATCAAACTTCTTCTTAAAACGACTTAAAAGGACTCATTTTTCGAATTAATGTTTAAACATGTTTATTTTAACTGCATGAGCAGAAATACCAGCTAGGGATGCACCGAAATGAAAATTTGGGGCCGAAGCCAAAGCCAAATAATATTAAACACTTGGCTGCATACTGAGTACCGAATATCATTGTTTAGTTTTTCATTAGTTTTTGCAGATGAACCCCCTCCAGATTAGTGTTGTCACGGTACCAAAATTGGGACCCACGGTACGATACCAGTGAAAGTGTCACGGTTCTGAGTAGTATCAGGATACCACAGCAAAAATGAGGCAGATGTGCCTTTTGTCATTTATAAAAAGATAAATCACTTTTCTATAATACATCAATGATATTTCAATGGAATAAATTACTTATTGACTTATTCATACTTCAAAAACAGCATCAATAAATGATTAACATAGGGGGGATCAAAATAATATAAATAAACAAAATAAAAATCAACCAGCCACCCTCCTCCCCTGACGGTCCCTTCATAAGTAAAGAACAGTCCATAAAGTGCGGTGAGGTTTTTGGGCCATTACCTGCCACAGTGACAGAAATGTGAACGGCTTGTTTCTCCTCTGACACGCCACATACCTGTGTTCGGCTGGCTCGGCTGTTCAGGTACTACTGTGCAGTCATGACGCCAAGAAGAGGATATTATTGGAGCCGACTTCTCCGTCGCTGTCGGTAAGCCAATGGCTGCCGTATTTGACAGGAATACATTACTGTCTGTGTCTGTGACCCCTGTTCAATCCACAACCGGTGGGATTCGCCTGTCGTTTCTGCTGGTGGTTGAAATCTGTACTCGCACAGCGTACTGAATGATTTAAGCCTATTTTGCTCGCTAAAAACTATTTTTAGTCGCAAATGCGAGTGCAGTGAGTGACAGATCGCCACACTGCCGACATTTTACTCCGCCCGTCATGACACGCTGTTTGATTGCGTTATCAAAACACGCCGCTATTATTCAGTCTTGCTTTTAACTTATTCCACCGAATACCGAATGTGTGTTTTTTTTGCAATATTCGGCTGAACCGAATATTTGGTGCATCCCTAATACCAGCTTCAGGGTTTCTGTAACATTTATTTGTTCACTTTTACC